>OY754882.1:15515802-16014158 GCA_963576445.1 Lithosia quadra | reverse complement strand
TCCAAGATACGTTTTGAAAAGGATGTTAACTAGATGAGTTGAAAAGATATATAATATAATGCTAGTTTTAAGATAAGAGTATTATAGTTACTACATTAAATAGAGAATATAAAATTAAATGAAAGGACAAACAAAGGTACGTTGAGAGAAAATGAATAATTACAAGATAATACAAGATACTCGTAGTTGTGATAAGATTTAATATTTAATGTTAAGTTAATAATAACAACCTTTTGTCTTACGGGCATCATAAAATTGTAAAGTAGCTGTGTCTGTGCATTGCAGATATTATAAAAAAAACTTGGGTTATGTTAGGTATATGAACTATTAAAAAAAAAGAAAACTAAGAAAAAAAAAATATTGGTAGGTATTTTTTTTATTTATCGGCGATGTGTGTACAACTAAAAATGTGATGTGCGTAAAACTATTGAATAAATGATGCAGTGCTTTTTGTTTGAAAGGTATGATCACAATCGCTTGAGTAAAATCGAAGATATAGCCAAAAATCGCGAATACCGACGTCTACGCATGTGGAGCCGTATCATTTAGTAGTCGTATGATCATTTTATAGACTTTATTATTAATCAATTAATCAATATTTAAAATCAGTTATGTTATATCTACCAATTAATCATTAAAAGGTCACTTGATTTAAAAACTATCTTTCTAAAATATTATAATCCTTACATACCAATTACTGGACAGCATTTTACCTAATCAAATCAATTAATGGAATAAATAATGAAACAATTGTTTATAAAAAAATATCCATGGCTGGTGTTAATTAGTTATTTTAATTAAATCTTTAGTAATCGACAGCTAGGATTCAAGTTGTATATTAAGATGATTTATCAACGTAAGTACAGTAATTTGTTTTACTGCCAAGCAGGATCTTGTCGCAAACAGGTTTAGAGATTATATTTATTTAATTCAATTGTATTTACTATGTCTTTAGAAACAAAGACATTGTTTTTATTCGTATACAACGTGTTGATTCGCATTTGAGCATCCTTCACAGGGGGGCTTGAGCTACTTATAGTCATCACAAATTCACCAGTGCATTGAATATTAGGACTTCGTTCACGTAATTCACGGACGATAACATTGATCAGCTGACGCGCACACTACCTACTTTTATGGACTTAGGACCGGCGGAATTTCTTAGTACCTAACTAGTAGATAAGTAGGTACTAGTCAGTGAAGTCAACCAAAGAGTTTAAGTAGCTCAACCTCCTTCACAGGATGAAGGATGCTCAATTGCAAATCAACACTTTGTATTAAGGAAGGTCTGAAAGATGTGTCAATAAATGAAAACAGTGTAGGAGTGATCTAGCATGGATGAGTAGATATGTTGTTAGATAGGTGTGTGTAAGTGCTTCATGAGTAGAGGTGACTAGGAAATGATGAATGGATTGCATGAAAAAGGTCATGACAAGGAAAGAAGCAACTAAGGAAATGACGTCGGACATGAAACCATGGCAGAAAATGTCTTCGGGTCAAGGGCACGCAGATAATGATGAATTTCAGGGTCGCATTATTATACACACGTTACAGAGGCAAGACAGGACGGTATCTGCCGAATCGAACTGAGCAGTCCGTCTGCGGTAGTATGGCCGCGATGTTCTGTAAGGTGGAGGTCCTTACAGAACACCGCGGCCATAATAACCATAGTGTTGTGTTCCCAGCGGTAAGTAGGGTAGCCAGAGCTCACGACCCCCCCCCTCACCCTCCCAATCCTTTCCCCTCCAGGGTCAACAGCACGAGTGTGACGCCCCTAATGTTGCACACGTTCATAGGCCACGGTAACAACTTCCTATCAGGTGGGCCATGTGTTTGCTGCCACCTAAGTAGTATACAAAAAAAAAATTAGTCCGTTCTGCAGACTCAGAGTATGCAGTGATGGTTAGGTACCTATTTTAGGGGTCCCATTAAAATATTCAGGACTGAAATCAATCTCTCCTGCAAACTAGTATATCTGCTGATTGACGGATGAGCCTCTGGCTATAACCTTTCGGAATTGGGAGGCTAGACGACAGTCGCTCCCATAAAAGCGTATAGTCTAAAACAAAACAAGAAGAAGGAATTACCAGACCTTGAAAGTCAAGTCAAATTCAAAGTCAAAAATCATTTATTCTGTATAGACCATTTTAAGCAGAACTTACAAAACGTCAAAATCAAAATTATTTAAAACTAGAAGCAAATAGACCACCGCACCGGTTCGAAACGCGGCCCAGACCTGAGAAGACTCCGGCAAGAAACTCAGCGGACTGTTCTTTTTCGGTCTATTTACAATAAAATACATATTATAATGTCATGAAACGTTATGATGACGAATGAGTCAGGCAGAGTGATCAAATCATGCTAGTTCCACGTGTGAAAACAATTGTTTATTCGCGAACACAGTAATGCAATGTTTTATTATTTATTTTTACTTGTCAACCTAAAACCTGTTTCAAATCGAGGTTAGGAGGTACGAAGCCTTCATCAGCCAACCTTCATTTTATCACTAAACAGAACATTAGACAATTACGTTTCCGTACTTTATAGTAATTTTATCACTTTCTCCTACAGTCATAACATACATAACATAAACTCGAACCTATATGTCCTGCTGCTCCTCCTGCCATAGTGAGTTCGTTTGACTTTGCAATTTGCCAATTAATAACTCGAGTTTATTCATGATAAAGATTGCCTCCGTTCTTACTTTTTACGGAAATAGTCTAGACAAGTTTAAAAGACGCGACCCTGACTACCCGAGATATTTGTTGTGTCCTTTAATTTAGAGGACAGTGTGTGCTGTCACTTTTTTGGTAGAGTCAGCAGTACGATACTGTTTACGATGCGCGTCATGTTTTAATATTGATGGTGGCGAAAGAATTAACGCATACAGAAGCCTTACTGCCTATTATTTTATAGCTCTTCGATGGAAGACATGCACACGGCCCCTTTTTTTATCGTGTGGAAATCCCCATGGTTACCACCCCTGTCAGCCATCGGGGGTGGTTATGTCGGGATCGAACCCTGATACACGTTATATGATATAGCCCCTGACAGAAAGAAAGAAATATTAATTTATTTGGTGCATAATCGAAAAGTGAAACAATGCATAATTACATTAGGTTCATTGAAGACTGGACGCATGCCTTCTCACGAAGAATAGGAAGCAGTCACTACGGCCAATGACTAATTGACGGACGAAGCTTTAGACGCTCTAGTCCCTCTCATAAAAGCTGTACTTACGGATCAAATCAAAGTGGACCCCATGTTGCAAGGTGAAAGCCGGCTTCTGCTGGAATAACGAGGAAGAGACCTTTCGGTACCTTACAACCCAGCGTTTGAAGAGAAAGAGAGCGGTGGCGTACGGTTTTAGTCGGTTTAGGGACAACCACCCTCGCAGGCTGCAGCGATAGTATTCGTGGGGGTTTCCCTAAAAAACAAAGGGTGACAATGTCTATATAAAAGTAGAAAGTAGTCGTAGATCGCTGTGACCATCATATCAAATAATTTCTATGAACACAAGCCGTTATACAACCAATATGGCACCTCTCTCTCGGCTCTCTCAAATCTCTCTTAAGAGCGGCGTAGTAAGTTCTAGAATCTATTGCTATTAATAGAGTTAGATTGACAAAGTCCATATCCAAAAGGATTTGTACTCGCAACCAGTCCTTTCTAGAAAGAATTTCGGTAGATGCCCCAGCTTCGCTCCATTATATATGTGTAGGAGAGTTCTGAATATCCAGAGCGTGTCCAAGTAGCTCAAACGGTCGAAAAGAATGGAAGGGGTAGGCAGAGGTGTTAGCACCCACAGCGGGAACACAACACGGTAGTTATTATGGCCGCGGCGTTCTGTAGGGCGGAGGTACTACCCCAGTCGGACAGCTCATTTCGGATTGAAGATACCGTCGTCGTTTCCTACCCCCATTAATCTACACGGAACCACCTCCGCGACCAATGGGACCCGTACTTGAACCCACTAAGACCTCACGCCGTCTAGGGTCTTCAGACGCTGGGGACGTAAGGTGGCCCAAAAATAATTGTTAGTTTGTTGACATTCTCACTTATCTCTGTGATATTTTAATAATTATTGTAATTAATTGGATTAACAATCGAATTATTATAAATATTTGTAATTTGCACGCCTATGGTTTAAATACCAATACTCTGTACTCATATTCTAAAATAAATAAATGATTGATTGATTGATTGATTGAAGGTTGAAGGTATTGCCTTCGCACCCTGGCTGACTCAGGACCATCTTATATCAGATATAGATTCTAGAGAGGGTCCTCTAGTGTTTGGGAACCACGGTGTCCGCGGTAAAACGGGCGCGAACGTGCCCTCTGCTAATCAGAGGGACACGCAAAAAACCTTCAAGCAACCCCAGTTTTATCTAAATCTATAGGAAAATTAATTTAATTATATATTTCTGTCAAGTTCTCATTATGTTCACGATAGAGTAGAATGTAAAGCCAGTTCATCCTTAATTCATAATATTACAAAAACTGGTATCATAGCTGTTACTTAATTAATGACTATTGTATATTTTATGGTGATGGTATTGCTTATATAATGACAATCATTAGTTTTTTTTAGGAAAAAAAAAATCAAGTTTTTCTGTTGGGCAAGTGAAGTAGTATGGAGTGGTAGTTTAGTGGTTCAGGAGATAACCGTGCAATCGAGAGGTCACGGGTTCGAATCCTGATTGAGGATTAATAGCAAATTGGTTACCAGAATAAGGTGTTAATTTAAAAATATTGCGCTCATTAGATTTCACTCAGAAACATTCATTTTTATACCACTTAGGTGGCAGACAAGCACACACTTGTTAAATAGATTCTTAAATTTGCAAATGGTTAAGAATTATCGATAAAATTCAATTGGTTAATGGACACAAATTTATATTCAGTCATAACTTGTATGGCGTATAACGAAATATACTTGAAATTGTTTTCCCTAAGTCATACATTTCATAGAAAATTTTACATAATATTTTAAATCAAGATTTAAAGACTTTTTTAGATATTGGGCACGTCAATATGACTTCACCTCGCCCGATGGCAAGGTAAAGATAAAATAAAAAAGATAAAAATGTGAAAAAAGATGTAGAATAAATAGGTCAGTGTCCTATATACTTAATCAATTATCTTATCAGTTAATATTTTCACCTATTGTAATAAATACCTCAATTTGTATTGTTTCAAATTGCACCCCTTTTCAAAACACACTCAATAAATCAAAAGCACCACAACTGTGGAACAATTTGTTTCAAAGGTCATACAGGTCAGATCACTTACCAGTGATTTCCAACGCCTCATCGTAGCTGTAAGCCGCCTTCTCATCAGGTCTGGTAGCACTCATCTCAATATCACCTACATTTTTGATAACGTACTTCATTTTATTATGAGGTGCCATTTTAGTTCAAAACAAGGTGAAAAGTCTTTTCTATTTTTAAAATTTTAATTATTTATCTTGTTTTAAATATCATTAGATTAGTCTTTTTAATATCACAAATATAATAATAATTATTATTTACATAAAAGTTAAAACTAATTTTTATTTATTTTTCGAAGTCAAAATTTATCAATAATGTTCACTTCGCGCTCGATATTTAAATGCGACGTTGTTATATATTAAAAAAAAAAAATTAACTATATCTACATGTCTGTTCTCAAACAATACGGACGTTCGACTGACTGGCTCGTCAAAACACTACTCAGAAGGCCGTACGCAACGTTATCAAGCCGTGTTAACGCGGTGCTGCAATTTTCTTAATCGAAGTCATTAACTAATACTATAAAACCTAGGAACAGTTTGCACTGAAGACGAGACTAAGTGGTACAAAAAAAAAAGACTGTCACAAAAATGTCAAAGTCAAAAAGTCAAAGTCAAAAATCATTTTCTGGATAGACTATTAAATGCGGCACTTGCAAAAACGTCAAAATTAAAAATATTTAAAATTAGAAGCAAATGGACTACCGGTTCGAAACGCGGCCCAGACCTGAGAAGACTCCGGCAAGAAACTCAATGGCGGCAAGTAATCATAGAAAAGTATGTAAAAATAAAAATTCGGAAAAAAGGAAATTGGCGGATTACCTACACGTCTAGGACAATTTTAATTTCGGATAAGATCGTGTGTGAATATTCTTTCTTTTTTTTATACTACTAGGGTGACTGACAAGCGCACGGCTCAACTGATGGGAAGCGGTCACCGTGGCCTATGGACGTGTGCAACACCAGGGGTTTCACATTCGCGCTGCCGACCCTGGTAGGGGGGTTGAAGAGTTTGAGCGGGGTTGGAGAAGATTAGGGCGATGTGAGGGGGGGCGGGGGGGAACACAACACGTTGGTTACTAAGCCCGATGTTCTGTAGGGTGGAGGTACTACCCAGTCGGACTGCTCAGTTCGGACGGGAGATACCGTCGTATCCTACCTCCGTAAACTATTGTGATACTACGGTTAATACACTATTTCACTATACAAGAAAAGTTACATTTTTTTCGCGTTGTATTCTGCAATGCGTGCCGTCCACAGGTTTTATATATTCACGATCGATGTATAAAAAACAATCGCCTTCTTACAAAGAATGTTATTATTCACGGGGTCAACAGTGATTTAAATTATTTCACACCTCTTTTTTACTGTTGCGTAATTAAGGTAGCGTGATTAGACCATCAAAGCGTGGTTTATCGTTGGAAACGATGTCATTCTAACAACAATGTAAGGGGTAATTATGTGTAAGTATGTAATTTGTATGTGCATAATCCATGATAATAAAGATATATAGATAAATACATAGATACGTTCTATGTTAGGTATAAGTAACTGGGTGCGGGCCGGAACCTTCACGCGGTGCACCCGGGCAACAGAGGCGAGCAGCGCCTCCCACTCGCCACGGGAGACGCTGCTACCTGCGGCCAATCCGGCCGGAGTGGTAGTGGCCCTCTAGAGGGCTGCTCCGAGGCTCTCCACGTGTCCCTCTGACTAGCAGAGAGCACAGTGGGGAGCCGAGCGGGGCGTGCTGATTGTCGAAATATATAGATACAGTAACATCAATTTTTGACGCTAACTGTACGAGTTGTAAATATTTAGTACCTACTTACCTAGAGGGACAAGAATAGGGGATTACCATTAGGTGGGTACATTCATGCCAACCACATCATCACGGTGGCTGATTTTCCTCATGATGTGACATCAAGTGGAACTAAGTCACTCAAGCGTTGAGTTAAGATATTATGAGGTTTTCCGTAATAATATTTACCAACGTCTTTAATACAACTTATTGTTTATTTTTTATTTTTTTAAGGTAAGACCGCGGTAGCCTAGTGGTCTGGGTAATGGACTGCTGAGACGATAGGTCTCGGGTTCGATCCCAGGTTCACCATGGCACACACCAATGACTTTTCGATGCTTTTCGAAGTTATGTGTGTATTTATCGCAGGTTTATAAGTGCCCGCTCCATTAAGACATGGAACTCTTTACCAACGCATGTGTTTCCTTCCTCCTATAGTCCCGGGGCCTTTAAGCGGGGCGTGAAAAAGCATTTGATGAGGCCGTCAAGCTGAGGGCCGCCACTGTAGCACTACCGGTGTGTGTGATGGTGACCCCAGTCCTGAGACTTTGCCTTTAGCTTACCATCAGGCGAGGTAAAGTCCTTTAAAAAAACCTTTTTTTGGAGTCAATGAATAAAGTAGGATAAAATCATGATGATATAAGAAAATTTAAGATAAAACTATATGAAAATGGTAACAAGGTTGGATGTTGAAATCTTATAAAAACATGTGATTGTTGTATGCTAGATTTGATACTAATGCAGCTGATGGATAGATTAGATTTAGGAATTTGTGACAGATTTTAGACAAATGATATAGGGAGAGATATTCACCGCGTAGTTCTATTATCTTTTTATCTATTCTTTAGTTTTGTGTACCGGTCATGGCCGATCGATATCATCATGGCTATCATAGCCGTAACCGTAATAATATTCACTTATAACGCTTAGGAAAAATATTCTTAAATCTGTAGAAAATAATATAATGTACCTAACTGAAGTATTTATTTTATATTTTTTTTTTATATACTAGGTACGTAGGTCGCAGACAAGACAGGGTATATTATTATGCGTGTATGTACGATACATGTAAAAAAATATATTTTTTTTAAATTTTACCTGTCTTCCTTTCTGTTTGAATGAAGTAATCTCTGGAATATCTGTGCCGATTTTGATGGGACCTTTATTGGCAGATAGGTATTTTAGGTGAGGCGGGGGAAAAGCTGAGGGCCCCAATTGTAATATTTATCAGTGTATGAACCTACCCCCATTCCTGAAACTTCATGTTTAGCTTACCAAGAGGCGAGGTAAAGTCAAATATTGACGTGTCCAGTGTAAAAGTGGGATGGTTTAAAATCTTATCTGTCTTCGAATTACTATTTATTCTTAGCATAGGTGTACTCAAATGCCTTGAGTATGGGCACACCTATTAGTCCATAATATAATCTATGGGCGCACCGTAAATGCAAATATTAGATCCTTATGTAAAGACGTTATATCCAATACTAGCTGACCCACCCCGGCTTCGCCCGTGGCGTATTTCGAACCCCGATGCACCCTTTTTAACTCACATAATATGCTGATAATTTATCAGTTTTCCCAAAATGTATGGGAATCTACCGGAATTGTTCACATTTAGGATTATTGCTCCGCTCCCTTGGGCAGTAGCGTGATGATATTCAGCCTATGACATTCACGGATAATGTGGCTTTCTATTGGTGAAAGAATTTTTAAAATCGGTTCAGTAGATCCCGAGATTAGCCCTTACAATTTAACAAATATGCAAACACACAAACTTTACTTCTTTATAATATTAGTATAGATTTGTAATAATTATATTCCTAATAGGATAACCAACCAAATGTACTTTCAATAAACAATAATGCGTGACAATTAGTTACTGTGACCGAAATCGGCTCTCAGCCGTGGTGAGTATAAACAGGCAGTCAAAAAAACACGGTAAAAAAATATCGGTGAAGAAAATATCATAGTGTCTATGATCTAGATATCAAGGATATTTCATCTTTTTAGTTGCACTGAAGCAAAAATTAATAAATCGAGATTTTTACATTACAGATACAGGGCTATTTGTTAAATAACTCTTCTTGGTAGTCGGGTAAAAAGATCTAGTTATAGGAGGTACTTAGGTTGTCATTATTAAGGGAGCACATTGATAAACCACAGTCATGGATCAGCCAGGGTGCAAGGAAAATGCCTGGGCCACTCCGCCATTTGAAGACCTGTGACAGCTAGCAGTTTTAGTCGGTTCGATTTCAACAAAACCGCCCCTTGTGGCCGACTAAACCTTCGGAATAAAGCCTCAATTGCAAGCTGGTATAAATAACAATAGCAACCCATTTATTTCCCACTGCTGGGCACGGGTCTCCTCTCCTCTAACGAGAAAGCTGAGAGGGTTTAGGCCTTAATCCACACACGCTGGCCTAATGCGGGTTGGTAGATCGGACATGTCCTTAGAATTTCTTCTAGGACATGTGGATTTCCTCACGATGTTTTCCTTCACCGTCAGCAGATGGTAAATCATGTGATTAGTACATAATGAATTCCACAAAGTGAAATTCACATTGGTGCTGTCCGGCTGGATTCGAACTCGGTACCTCTGAGTAGAGACCGCGTCCTTATCCATTCAGCTACCATCGCTATTGCAGCTGGTAATAATCGCTTACTGGACGAAGTTCTGGCGCAGGTTTTCCTCACGGATAACGAGGTCAAACCGCAGCCACTCCCATAAAAGCCATAAAAGTCCAAATGAGGCGAAAGAGTAATCGGGCTCCGATCTCTAAGGTACAGGGGTTATCACTTACCAACAGGTGAGATAATAGTCAAACGTCTATTAATAAATAAAAAAATATGTTATGTTAAGAGGTTATTAAGTTTTTTTGAATATATTTAGTTCTACAAATATCATCTATTCTGATCATCAAACATTCTTACTTGACATTTTTATTGCCACACCTGACACAAATATATCTTGTATTGCGCCATACTTAAACACTCTTACTATTCAAAGATGAAATATGTATTTCTAATAATAGAAGTTTTATCAATAATACTAGCTTTCCGCACACGGCTTCGCCCGAGTAGATGTTGTTTATCGTCAGCAAAAGTTTTTTAAGTGACTTACTTCAAATCAAAGGCACTTTCGAAGCATATCAATTCCATCAAGAACCAAGCGGTTCGGTGCCTCTTTTATTTGCCGCACCATAAAGACTTGGAATTCTTTACCAGCGCATGTGTTTCCTTCCTCCTATAGTCCCGGGGCATTTAAGCGGGGCTTGAAAAAGCATTTGATGAGGCCGTCAAGCTGAGGGCCGTCACTGTAGCACTACTGGTGTATGTGATGGTGGCCCCAGTCCTGAGACTTTGCCTTTAGCTTACCATCAGGCGAGGTAAATTCATTTTGACGTGTACTATATAAAAAAAAAATATCACCCCCAAAATAACTTTCTACCCCTTTTGACTCTGTTAGGAGATGAATTTTAATAAAGTAAGATATAATTATATCTTTCACAAATTCTGTTAAGAATGTTTATGCAAAATCTTAAGTCGATTGGACTAAGGAATCGCGCTGTCCCATACTAACTTTGTCCCCTATTTTACCCCCTCAGGGATTGAATTTCAGAAAATCCTTTTTTATCAGATGTCTACGTCATACAAAGAACACACCCTCCAAGTTTCAAAACCCTACGATTAACTGTTTAGGCTGTGCGTTGCTCCATCAGTCAGTCATTCGGGACAAAGCGTTTTATATGTGTAGATGAAGATAATACTCGTATAAAAGAAATTTCATTTGTTTTATTTGCTCGAAAAAAAGATATATCGTCATGCATTTGTTTACCAAAGCAAATTAATTATATCCTATTATAGATATTCTATCTCACGAAGGCGGGTGAACAATTAAATAGTAGTACCTGTGTCTTGTAAATACGCGTACATGTGTGTGTGAAAGTTCATGTCACGTCGAAAGAAATTCATGTAGCAGTTAGTAGAACTAATAATTGCATTACAAGTCATTCATTTTTAAAAGCAATGTGTATATAATGTTTTACTACAATGACAGCTAAACCGCCTTCGTGAAATAGAACATCTTACGATTGATTACATTACAGCTGGCGAAATTTGGGTGTAAACATGGTGTAAACGAATATTTTCGGAGCTTATAGACTTAGATTTCATCAGAATAGTAATTTTTCGAAGTTTTGTTGATGGCCTCATAAAATAATAAACTAGACAGAATTAGCTCAGTCTCTTACATAATTAGATTTGTTATAATATATCTATAAGCTCCAAAAAAATCCGTTTACACCATATTTAAACTAAATTTCGCCAGCTATAATATAATCAATCGTAATAGGATATAATTAATTTGCTTTGTTAAGCAAATTAATCACGAATAAAGATGAATTTAATTAGGTACTTAAGTGAAACGTGATACGTAACCTTAGTTTAAATTTTGTTTTTTTTGTTGTGATATTAAATTTAACTTTATAATATTAATTTGCTCTAATCCTACTAATATTATAAACGTGAAAGTTTCTAAGCATGTAAGTATTTATTGTATGTTTGTAACTCTTTCAAGCAAAAATGGCTGAACGAAACGGGCTGAAATAATGAAAAGACATTTGCTACTTAGCATATCTTAAGATTTATTTTTAGATACTTATAAATAAAATTGGATGGCCTATTTGATTTAACTATTTTCTTCTTATATCTGGTGGTAACAGGCATGCTATCGCGCCGGCAACTGAAACAAATAAAAAAAGTGAGTTAGTTTTCCAACTCTTTCCAAGTCAAAAAGTTCTAACTACCTCTACTATTATAAAATTATAGGGTAGCTGTATATGTAAATTAAAGACATAAAAAAAACTTGGGTTCCTTATAGGAAAGATTCCAAACACAAATATTATCTTCTTTTTTGGAATTCTTTTCTGTTTATCTGTTTGTTCGCAATGGACACGAAAACTACTGAACAGATTTCGATGGGATTATTTTTATTAGAAAGGTCTTAGTTAGACTTGAAATCTTACGTATATTTGATAACATAGCGATGGTAGCTGAATAGATAGGACGCAGCCTCTACTAAGAGGTATCGAGTTCGAATCCGGCCGGACAGTACCAATGTGAATTTCACTTTGTGGAATTTATATGTGCTAATCACATGATTTACCATCTGCTGACGTTGAAGGAAAAACATCGTGAGGAAACCCACATGTCCTAGAAGAAATTCTAAGGACATGTCCGATCCACCAACTCGCATTAGGCCAGCGTGTGTGGGTTAAAGTCTAAACCCTCTCAGCTCTCTCGTTAGAGGAGAGGAGACCCGTGCCCATCAGTGGGACATTAATGGGGTGCTATTAATCGTTTGACTAGAACTGGAGATATAGTTAAAAAAAAGCGAAAATTGACGTCCAATTGAGCGGAACCGCAGGCGTAATTAAACATACTTACGCAGCATCAGTCCACTGCAGATGTAAAACATTGATGAACAGTGTGTCATGATGTACGCTCCTAGCATATTGACTCCACCCAGGGCACTGGCCCGGGCTACCATTACACCTATACAGGCCGCCATGCCCCTAGAAAATTAAAGGAAAATGTATTAATAATTTTATTTATTTTATATAGTTTTTTTATACAGATCGTCAAAATGACTTTACCTCGCCTGATGGTAAGCTAAAGGCAAAGTCTGACGACTGGGGTCACCACTAGGTACATACACCGGTAGTGCTACAGTGGCGGCCCTCAGCTTGACGGCCTCATCAAATGCTTTTTCACGTCCCGCTTTAAAGGACCCGGGACTATAGGAGGAAGGAAACACATGCGCTGGTAAAGAATTCCAAGTCTTTATGGTGCGGCAAATAAAAGGGGCACCGAACCGCTTGGTTCTTGATGAAATTGATTCCACTGTGCGAGGGTGATACCTTACGTACGTACGTACGTACGTGGCAGAAAAGCACACGGCCCACCTGATGGGAAGCAGTCACCGTGGCCTATGGACGTGTGCAACACCAGGTGGACGTGTGGAACATTATAATGTGGATTGCTCATAAAAAATAATAATATGAAAGTACTTTTTTCTGTCAATCAATCTATTTTATAATCTTTGGTCTCCCAGCTGACAGTACAAATACTTTCAGTGAGCTCTGGCTACCCTACTTACCGGCGCGCGGCGGGAACACAACTCGATGGTTATTATGGGGCGGAGTTCTATAGAGCGGAGGTACTACACCAGTCGGACTGCTTGATTCGGATGGGAGATACCGTCGTGTCCTGCCTCCATAAAAACTAATTTGTTTTGTCTTGGTCAATAAATTCTACGTGGTATCGAGGATCCGAATATGCGGCAATATGTGGTCATAGGAACTTATACACTAAACAAGATAAACCCGTCATGTTTGTGCTGCAGAAAGCTTTTTAAAAAAATAAATAAAATGATTAAAAAACCTGACTGCTGAGTTGATAAACCTGAAACTAATTTGATAGCAGGCAGTACCCTTTCATTTTCTTTCGGTTTATGGTTTCCGGAAGGGTACCTACCGCCTGCTATCAAACTTATTTCAAGTTTATCAACATCAGTCGGGTTTTTTTAATCATTATTTTAATTAATTTCACACTTTGTAGTTACGATACATGATCATTATATTTTTGAAATCTCCTTCAAGTTCCTTTATTTTGATACCTTACTCGATACGTTTGTGTACCTAATAAAATTTTTTAGACAACATACATTTTAGCACCAGGGGCCTTACTCCAAAAAACGAAAATATTCGTATCCGTTGACGTTTTGATCATTTAGCTACCCCGAAAGTGTTTCGTTTCGGCTTTCGGATCCGTCTTCGATCGTTTGAGATTGAGGTTGTCGATCGTTTTCAGTACACCTCCTACTCCCAAAATACATTTGACGTTTTCGCTGTCGTTGTTTGACAAATGGTCCGTTTTCGTTCGATCCGAAACGTTCATGTTCGATTTTCAGAGTAAGTCCCCAGAAATCAAAACTATGTTTTTTCTTCACATTTCATATACCCTATAACACTCGAACTTTATTCATCTAAATCCGTCCGGCCATTAGACCTCTAGAGGGAATTTTTTTTAAATTCAAGATAGGCTTACGTTTGACCACTATCAGTTCTCACCTGATGGTAAGTGACGATGTGGTCTACAATGAATCACGCTTGCCTAGAAGGATCCTATTCACTCGTGACTTGAATATTCTCAGGTTATAGCTTTCCGGAAACACAGACTCGGGCAGGGAATTCCACTCCTTAGCTGTACGCATGATGAATGTATCCGCAAAGCGTTTCGTGCGTATGAGTGGAATATCGACCATATAGCGGTGGCGTGACGCTGTTCGTCTGGTCGTTCGTTGATGGAAAGGACTTGGAGGTATCAGGTTGTGCAATTCTAGAGCTAAAGAGCTAAACAATCCGGAATAAAGAAAACTAGATGCATACATAAATACATACATACATTTTCGCTGGTGCAGTCGGGTAATTGATAATTTATTTGTAGATACAAGTACAAGTATAAACATTAATATAGTAACTTACCGATAAGATGTCGGATACAGATCAACGAAATACGTATAAATAATTCCAATACACAATTCGTTGGCCAAAAGTCCGTAAAACATTATGAAGCTGATCAAGTTATCCTTGATGACCGCAGCCCCCAGGGACGCTAGGCCTGCGCCCACCATAATGACGATTGTCAATGCCTTCTTCTTATAAGCCAGTTTTGTTATGACCAGCATTATCACCACGAATGAAGTTCCTTGAGCTAAACTTGACCATACTAAGCTCAGTTCCATGGTTGAAGAACATGTCTGAAAAATAAATTGTCACAAAGGGGTATTAAATTATGAAAGAATAGGTGAGTGGTATAGAGATGAAGAGTTTGATAGATAAGTCAGAGGTAGCAGGTTCGATTCTCAGTTGGTGATAATATTTGTTTTATTTCTTTTAAATCTATAGATACATCGCCCTTACAGAATGAGTTAATTACATACAAAATATTGCTGATAAGTTCATCGTCGACCACATCGTCACTTACCATCAGGTGAGATAGTGGTCAAACGCGGGCCTATTAAAAAAATACTTACATCAACAGATTTAGTTTCATTGTAATTACTGACTATCAAGTGACAAAGCCCTGCTTCATCCTGAGTGGTGGTGCTGACCATCCCAGCAGCGAACTTCTCCACCAAGTACGGGAACCAGATGAAGAAACTGTTGTTCCTGGAATTCATACATGAGAATTAATGTAGGGACTCTTGAATCTGGAATTTTTTTTATATGGGAAGCGGTCACCGTGGCCTATGGACGTGTGCAACACTAAGGCTGTCACACACGCGCTGCCTACCCTGAAGGGAAGGGGGGAGGGCTAGGAAGTGGTGGGGGAAGGAGGGATACAGTAAGCTCTGGCTACCCTACTTACCGGCGGGAACACAAAACTATAGTTATTATGGGGCGGTGTTCTGTAGGGCGGAGGTAGTTACTACCCCAGTCGGACAGCTCATTTCGGACGGGAGATACCGTCGTATCCTACCTCCTTCCACCTCCTGGTGTTGCACCCGTCCATAGACCATGGTGATCGCTTCCCATCAGGTGGGCCGTGTCCTTGTGTGCCACCAAAGTGGTATAAAAACTTAGAAGGTACTTACGTGCTAAATATGACTGCTGTAAAGAAGTACAGCTGTATGCTCCTATAGATAAGGGGGGGCCTGAAGAGAGGGATAATCTGTTCCCATAGCGACTGCAGCAGGGAACTGTCTTTACGACGCTCGTTGCCAACCTCGTTCAGCATTATTTTTTTCACCTGAAATACAATTTTTCCGCTTAGAAGTTATAGGCTGAGTCAAGATGGCTGTCAAGAACTGGTTTTTTTTTTTTTTTTTATACCACTTAGGTGGCAGACAAGCACACGGCCCACACTGATGGAAAGCGGTTACCGTGGCCTATGGACGCGTGCAACACCAGGGGCGTCACACTCGCGCTGCCGACCCTGCAAAAACCTTCTAATGCCCTTCTTGAAGAACCCCATATTGTAGCCGCCAGGGAAAACCACTGCAGGGAGATCGTTCCACAGCCTAAGCGTGCGCGGAATGAAATTTCTTTCATACCTTACAGTACGCACTGCAGGCGGATGCAACGTGTGGGGATGAATTCCCTGCCTGTGGCGAGCGGTGCGATGATAGAAAGTGGCTGTAGGCATCATATCGAATAATTCATTTGAACACAAACCATTATATAGGCGGTAGTGACTAAAAAAGACCCTCACTTCGTTCTTTCGAGCAATTTGTGAAAGATTTATTTTTATACCCTCTTCTTTCCTATACAGAACTACACGTGCCAGACTGAGGGATCACCCTCACACAGTGGAATCAATTTCATCAAGAACCAAGCGGTTCGGTGCCTCTTTTATTTGCCGCACCATAAAGACTTAGAGTTCTTTACCAGCGCATGTGTTTCCTTCCTCCTATAGTCCCGGGGCCTTTAAGCGAGGCGTGAAAAAGCATTTGATGAAGCTGTCAAGCTGAGGGCCGCCACTGTAGCACTATCGGTGTATGTGATATTGACCCCAGTCCTGAGACCTTGCCTTTAGCTTACCACCAAGCGAGGTAAAGTCATTTTGACGTGTCCTATAGATAAAAAAAATACTACTTAGGTGGCAGACAAGCACATGGCCTACCTGATTGGAAACAGTCACTGTTGCCTATGGACGTGTGCAACACTATCGGCGTCTCACTGCCGACCCTGGAGGAGGGAGGAATTGAGGGCGAGTTGAGGTGGATTAGGGGGGGTATGAAGGAAGGTTGAGGGGTTATGATAGTGCTGTGCTGACAACGCAGGAGAGTTTGGTCTACCCGCTAACAGCATAGAATCCCTCCAGTGAGCTCTGGCTACCCTACTTACCGCCCACCGGGAACACAACACGTTGGTTATTATGGGGCGGTGTTCTGTAGGGCGAAGGTACTACAACAGTCGGACTGCTCGATTCGGACGGGAGATACCGTCGAGTCCATAAAGTGAAATGATTCCGAAGATTATCGTACAATTTCGATATTAGTATACAAAATACCTATAGTATAGATTAGGCTCATTATTTTCGTAAATAAAAATATCAATATGGTAATTTGATACACCAAACAGGTAAAAGCGGTACCAGACACCAAAGTATATTTTTATCCGAATAGAGAATAGTTCAAATAATATTATATTGTATCCGCAAACACATGTGACCTTCTTAACCTGATGACCTTGACACCTCTCGATTGGCTACGTTTAATGAGTACTCAGGGCCTCGATTCTGCTAAAGACAAACCACTGACATACCACTGACACTCTAAAATATCCCATTTAATTGTAGACTTTATTGTTATCAGGTTAAAGTCTAAAATGAAATGATATTTTGTAGAGCGAATGAAAAAGTTAAATAAATTCTTTTCATTTGATTTTAGACTTTAACTGTATAACGGTAAAGTCTACAATCAAATAGCATTTTTAAAGTGTCAGTGGTATTACAGTGGATTGCCTTTAGCAGAATCGAGGCCCAGGTCTGTACTCTAGTTGTTGACCTCCGCTTGTCTCCGTCAAATGAATATTCCAGGATTAATACATACAGACCCACACTACGTATAGCTTCTAATGTGAGCGTGTGTGCGTACGTGCATGCGTGCTTCCGTGCGTGCGTGTGTGCATGCGTTTGAGTGTAATCATAATAATTTATTTGTGAAACATAGATTAGTTACAGATCTTATCATTATGTTCGTGCATGCATGCGTGCGTCCGTGGGTTTGTGTGAGGTTGACTTAAGATAGAGTGATGATAGACCTGGAAGTCAGCTGGAATAGACTCGATGGGGAGGCGGAGGATGTCATAAAGCAATTAACTGCAATAGACTGATTCAAAATACATACTAACAGGATACTTGTCTCCCTTGCCCTTATTCCTCTGCCACATTTTCCTCAAGGCTTCCAGGGCTTCCTCATTCCGTTCAGCATTCACCAGGAACTTGGGGCTCTCGTAGAAAAACTGTATCGCAATAGCTCCAACACCAAGTGGTAAGGCGAGTATTAGAGCGAGGAGACGCCAGGGGGTGAACTCCAAGCCACCACCCATGTCGAAACTGAAGTCCAAGTTGAGGATGAAGTATGCTACCACTGTGGGAAAGGAAGAAAAACAGAAACTATCAACGGTAGTTTAGTTGGCTCTTGGAAATATAGCAATACTAGACAGTCAGTCTTTGGATGGTTGACCGTTCTTGCGGTTGCCATACGACCATCTATGGCAGTCATTACGGGTAGTTGAAGCTCTAAAAAGTCTGACAACCGGTCTACCTGTAACCGGTAAGCTATAACCTAAGCTTCTAGGCAAGCGTGATTCATCGTAGACCACATCGTCACTTACCATCAGGTGAGTTTGAGGTCAAACGTAAGCCTATCATGAATAAAAAAAAACTACATAACCAAAGAACTTTGATATATCGCCAATGGATTGAAATACAGTCACTTCGTAGTTAGACTGAAAAGGCAACCCTGAGTTAGGCAAAGGGTCAGAAGATGAAATCTGGTTTTAGGAATCTGCATAACAATTTTTCTTCTTCTTCTTCAACCTAGCGTTAATCCCAGACGCATCCAAAGCTTGCACCTCAGAGTCTGGGGTCCGATTTACCAGTCTTTACTACGGATTTGGCTGGACCTTGATATTTTCCGTGAAGCGACTGCCATCTGACCTGCATAACACTATTCTACTAATATTCCTATCAAGATTCTCAAGGCGCCCGTCACTTTCCCTGGAAGCTGGTACACCAGCTATTTGAAAGATGAGGTTCTGACACAAGTTTTCCTCGCGGAATTAGGAGGCGAGACAACTACCCCGCCAGTAAAAGGTCATAAGCCGGATCAAAAGGGCAGGGAGTAAGCAGACTCTGAGTTTCAAGGTGAAAGCCTCGGATGAAGTCAGCAACCACGCTAAAGTTAATGGTGATGATGGATGGTAGGAGGAATAGTTAGTTATACTCTCACCAACGTAAGCTGCTAAGCTGAAATCTAGTACGCTGGTCATGACCAGCATATAGGAGTCCCTCACTTTTTCAGCACTGGATTCTCCCAGGAGTGTGTAGGTAGCTGACTGCGCACAACTGCAACTGGAATACAGAAGAAAGGCTTTATGTCATCCACTGCCTTATACGAATGCAATGTGTACTTGCATGAAACTCACCACAGTGCTGTGTTTCCAGCGGTAAGTAGGGTAGCCATAGCTCACTGGAGGGAAGGGATTCTTCCCTCCAGCAAGCTTATCTTTGACTTTGATCGCCGCGCTGTCAGCATAGCGGGGTGATCAAAGTCTCCTGCTTTGTCAGTACAGAAATTCTCTCAATCACCCCCCAACCCATCTCCCTGCCATTAACTCCCAACTTCATCTCCAGGGTCGGCAACGCGAGTGTGACACCCTTGATGTTGCACACGTCCATAGGCTACGGTAACTGCTTCCCATCAGGTGGACCATAATGCTTGTCTGTCACCTAAGTTGTATAAAAAAATGGCAGGCTCCAGTGTATGTGGCCCTCATCAAGATCTTATGCGTTCAATCCGACACAACTACTAATTCATGGAAATGAAAATAAAAAGTAATGTACTTACAAACTCGTACTAATAAATTTCAGCGCTGCCATGACTATCCAGTTAGGTGAGAAGGCACCTATCGTGGACACAACGAAGCTGACCGACATGGCAATGAGTAGACTCTTCTTTCGACCCTGAGTATCACAGAAATAGCCCCATGGATACGCCATTGCTATAGGACCTGGAAGGGTAACGTGAATTACGGTTAGACCTCAAGCTGAGGGCCACTACTGTAGCACGATCGGTGTATGTAGTGGTGACTCCCGATCCTGAGACTTTGTCTTTAGCTTTCCATCAGGCGAGTTGAAGTCATGTTGAATATTAAAAAAATATAATGTCTAGGTATGTCTGAAGGTTGTCTATATTGTAAATATTTAGTAGGTAATTCTGTACTATAAAGGCTGACAACTCTGACCAGTCAATGGCAGACTATGAGGAAACCAAACCTCCTGAAGGCCATAGTTGTTTGAATTTTGAATAGATAGGTAGGTACTATGTTTTATTACCTTCATGGCCCTGTGGAATATATTTGCGTTTATATTTTCAGACTACCGTGAGGTCATGGGTTCAAATTTTTCGATGGGAAAATAGTAACCCATTTATGTCCCACTGCTGGGCACGGGTCTCCTCTCTTCTAACGAGAGAGCTGAGAGGGTTTAGACTTTAATCCACACACGCTGGCCTAATGCGGGTTGGTGGATCGGTCATGTCTTTAAAACTTCTTCTAGGACATGGTGGGTTTGCTCACGATGTTTTTCCTTCACCGTCAGCAGATGGTAAATCATGTGATTAGCACATAATATAAATTCCACAAAGTGAAATTCACATTCATTTTTCCATGGGTTACTATTAGGTTATTCTCTCACACTGATTTAATTTATTTTACCGCTTGGTTCTAGATGGGATCGTTTTCACCGTGTGAGGGTGATATCTTAGCCTGGCGCTGCTATATACGCGACGTATATCTCCCGGTGGGGTAGGCAGAAGTGTGATCATTATGTCTACACGATAGTTAATAATACTCACCGATAAAAGGCATGGACAGCAGGATACTGGTTTGACTAATGTCTAAATTAAAGTCACAGGTACACCCTGTGACTACTACGGAGAACCCGAACATGTCCACTGCCATGGCCAGGCTGCAGACGCTCAGGGTCGCGAGGAGACCCAAACTGTAGGAACCATTGCCTGGAGGAGATAAAGAAAACAGTGTGTTACAAAGATGCTATCTGTAAGAACTTTAATTTTAAAGTTCCAACGGTTTTTGCTGAGTGTAAGTACAAAATCAAAAAAAATATTTATATTCTTAAACCCATAACAAATAGTCATTGCCTCGTCCGTCCGTTAGTCAGCAGATGTATTGGTTTGAAATGAGGTTAGCTCGGGCCCCGAAGAGGACACCATGAAAATGAAAGAGGACGCCATTTAATTTTGAACTTTACTGTTATCGGGTTAAAGTCTAAAATTAAATGATATTTTGTAGAGCGAATGAAAAAGTTTTGATTTTTTTATATAACGTAGGTGGCAGACAAGCACACGGCTCACCTGATGGGAAGGGGTCACCGTGGCCTATAGACGGGTGCAACACTAAGGGTGTCATACACGCGCTGCCTACCCTGAAGGAAAGAGGGGTCTAGGAAGGGGTGGGGAGGCTAGGAAGGGGCAGGGGGAGGAGGAGTGCAGTGAGATCTGGCTGAATTCTTTTCTTTAAATTTGATTTTAGACTTTAACTGTACGACGGTAGAGTCTACAATTAAAATAAAATAGCACCTTTGGAGTGTCAGTGGCATGACAGTGGTTTGCTTTTAGCAGAATTGAGACCCTGATCCGTTGTATAACAGGTGCACTAACTTGCAGATGAGCTTTACTTAGGGTTTAAGGATGTTATTAGGGTCCTGTACACCGTTTAGGGCTGCTGAAAATCTTACCTGCTAGATTAATAGCTTCTCCGTACGTGTAGACCCTGTCTTCATGACCGTTTGCTGTGACCGATAGAACATTGTTATTGGAGCCATCTTCAGCATCTCTGTTTTTCTGCAGCTTGATCGTCATTTTGGTCTGTGAAAGAAATGCACCGTACGTGTAAGTTTTTTTTTTAATATTGGACACGTCTACATGACTTCATTTCGCTTGATGGCAAGCTGAAGGTTAAGATTCAGGACCGGGGGTCACAAATACACATACACCGATAGTGCTACAGTAGTGGCCCTCAGCTTGACGACCTCATCAAGGACCCTGCTTGCCTGACTGCCTGACAACCATACTGACAACACATTAGCAAACGGAGAAGCAGAAAATAAATCATAATTGTCTTTTCTTCTTTCTTGGCACATCTATTATATACTTCTACTTATCTGTTCCCCCCTCCAACCCCCCTTAACTCCCCCTTCCACCCAGGGTCTACAGTACGAGTGTGACGCCCCGGGTGTTGCACACGTCCATATAGCTCACGGTGACCGCTTCCCATCAGGTGGGCCGTGTGCTTGTCTGCCACCTAAGTAGTATAAAAAAGGTGTGTGAATGTTTGTTACTCAATCACATTTTAACCACTGAACGGATCTGGCTGAAATTTGGCACAAGTATAGATTATGATCTGAAATAACATATAGGTTTCCTTTTATTTTTTGGAATAGATTTCCATGAAGCGAGAATTGGGCTACAAACAAAGTATAAGCTTTGAATGCAATTAGGACTAAACGCCTTGACGATGATTATTGTTTATTGATTTATGAAAGGTTTAAGAGCTAATAGTGTTATTTAATTAAGCACGTATTAAGCGAATTATTTGTTGTTTCATTCGTTAGATTTATTGTTAACGCCTGATTTATTAGTACATCTAGCCAAACCACTACCAACCGGTTGCTATAGAAAAATACTAGGCGTTACCGATATTTGATAAACATGGAGAGAGTTCTAGTAGGTTGTGGTGAATAGTTGTTGAAAATTAAGCAAAACTAGCCAGGTCAGTCTTAGGATGGCGAAGATATTTTATTTTTCAAATCTAATTGAAAATGAATCAAATGGGTCATTTTAAAGATTTAGATACCCTCATAAACACAAAAGCGAAGGTAGATTTTATTTTAACAGATCATAAAAAAAATCCAGCTTTCCTTCTAATCGAATTGAAATAACGCGTTTGTTATACCAGTCAGGTGGCAGACAAGCACTCGCCCACATGAGGCAAAGCGGTCACCGTGGCCTACTCACACGCTGCCGATCCTTGCGGCATGAAAACGTGGCGTTACTGAATTGGATGCCCGGAGAGGTTGGCAGGAATATTAGTAATTTATGTTATTAGTTCTTATTTTTAATTTATGAGTAAAAACCACAATTAAAATATAATAATTACGAGTTTGTACATTTGTTCGTTTACACTAAAACACATGCAACACTCTCTACACAAGGCACAGACCAACTACACTACAACTTACGCAATGAATAAATCAATCGAAGGAAATTTTATGGGTTTTTGTTTAATCTGAGCTATATAATTGAAGTTTTGGTTCTCGAAACTACAATTTGTGGATCATGGCAATGACACTGTGCATTGAGAGGTGGGTATCAGAAGCGCGGGGTGCGTGGGCCGGGTTCTCTACGCGGTGTACCCCAGGCTACGGAGACGCAGTTGCCGCCTATGGATAATTCCGGCCGTGGCGTAAGTGGCCCTGTAGAGGGCTGTTTTTAGCTCGCCGCGTGACCCTTTACTAGCAGAGGGCACATTGCAGAGCAAGCACCACCCTTTTTACATCATATCATAGTCATATCCTGATTCAATGGCAATATCGTTATATTATTGGATATTGAAAACTTAACACTTTAAAGAAACAGAAATAAAAAAATATACAGAAGACCGCGGCGGTAATAACCATCGTGTTGTGTTCCCGCCGGTTAGTAGAGTAGCCAGAGCTCACTGTACACCTCCTCCGCTCACCCCTTCCTAGCCTCCCCACCCCCAGAAATAAATGGTGATTATTAAGAAGAACAACTTATTAATAACTATGCAATTAAAGGTCTATTATTGTCAATAAGCAGTTTTATTACTATCATTAATGTATATTATCAAAAAAGTTATCGGGGCTTTGTCTAGACGGCATGCCGTTGTTTTCTTTTATTGTGGACCATTTATACTGTAACTTATAGTAAATAATGCATTTGATTATTAATATATCAGATTTTTTTATATAGGACACGTCAAAATGACTTCACCTCGCCTGATGGTAAGCTAAAGACTGGGGTCACCACTACATACATACACCGGTAGTGCTACAGTGGCAGCCCTCAGCTTGACGGCCTCATCAAATGCTTTTTCACGCCCCGCTTAAAGGACCTGGGACTATAGGAGGAAGGAAACACATGCGTTGGTAAAGAATTCCAAGTCTTTATGGCGCGGCAAATAAAAGAGTTAGAGATTATTGTTTTATTATATCTAAATATCGTAAAAAAGTGCTGCTAAGCCTACAAAGTAGTGGACTATCCTTTCAACCTTCCTTGTAACTAATTAGGAGTGAAAGAGGGCAAGGACACTCCGTGACTTCATGAGATGAATCACGCGATGTAAACTGTCTCTATTGTGTTTTAAATCATGAAAACCTCTTAATCTTCGTCTCTAAATAATGCATGGATTTCAAACGTCGAACTTCAATTGACAGATAAATGTTAATTGTGCCAATAATTAGTCAATTAGCGCAATGTGATTAGTTAATGCGCAATTTGCGATCAAGGGTAAGTATATTATATCACTAAACGTGGTTGGTAAATTACTTTTTTTTTGTTGGTAAAAAAAAAGAAAAAAACGTGTTGGTAAAAAAAATAAAAAAAAATGGTAAAAAAAAGGTTAAAAAAAATAAAAAAATATATAAATATAGACTAAAGCTGGAACGGAGTCCATGGATCAAGTTCGACTGGACCAAATTTTTGTGTCAAATATGGTCTATCAAAGTGTGTCTAGTCCATCGAAGTCTTTATTAAAGACTGATAATATTACAATAAATATTAGTTAAATTAATTACTTCAGTGATTGTTAGTAAATTAACTAAACCACAGTACGCCATACCGCGGTTTAGTTAATGCACTAATGGTTATAATAGTTATTTTAATGTTGGCTGGTTGCTATGTAATAGGCTTGCTTAAGTGTACCGTAACACTACGAACCCGCAATACCTATAATAAAATAAAGTTATATGAAAATAAAAAAATAAAAAAAATTAAAGAAAAAAAACCGGCTTCAACGGACCTAATTAAAAATGGGACCACACGGGAAGCGCCAGCTATCAAATAAAAAAGAATCATCAATATCGGTTCACCCAGTCGAAAGTTCTGAGGTAAACATAAAAAGTAGGTACCTACAGTCAAATTGAGAACCTCCTCCTTTTTTGTAATCGGTTAATAAAAAGAAATATTATCAAAGTAAATGAAGGTTATATGGAATTATAACATTAGATTACGTAAAATAGTTTATTATGTTTTCACATTATTATGAAAATGATATCATTTGAAAGTTATTTTAACGCATAACATAACCTAACCAATACATTAGATATAATAAATTCCGCCCATATAGGTACTTCGAAGGGCTATTTAAACAATTTTATGATTATATATTATAGTAAACCATCATTAACCCGTGATGATGCTGATAGGCTTAAACATGCCTGAACAACGAACACTGAGCATTCGCCTTTTTAAAAGTGTCGAACTGAACAAGGACCATCAAAACCTGGAACTCTTTATCAGCTCTCAGTCCCTGGTCCTCTAAGCGGGGCGTTAAAAAGCATTTGATGAGGCCGTCAAGCTGAGAGCCACCATTGTGGCACTATCAGTGTTTGCAATGGTGACTCCCATTCCAGAGACTTTGTCTTTAGCTTACCATCAGGCAAGGTGAAGTCATGTTGACGTAACCTACATAAAAACAGACAGACAACAATAATGTTATTAACTGACGTTGTTAACTCTCTATCGACCGGCAGGGTTGGACTGGGCCGAGAGGGCCCGGGTAACTGACCACAATACCGGGGCCCGAGCTTGTCTGTAAGGCCCTGACTATATGGCTAGTCGGACGCTGCGTGTCGGACTAGCAAACGTTTCTGTTGTTGGCAATAAACATCAAAGAATACGCTTGCTGCAGATATTAATGACTATGTGGAGATGCTAAGTTGGAAACAAAAAGAAACATGGGATTTTGATGAGTCCGAAACAGTCACGTTTTACAATCGCACCGCTCGCCACAGGCAGAGAATCCATCCTAATACGTTGCATTCAACATCGGTGCGCACTGTGCTGTGAGGTATGAGAGGAACTTTATACCACGCACGCGCCGGCTGTAGAATGATCTCCCTGCTGTGGTTTTTTCTAGTGTCTACAGTATGGGATTCTTTGAGAAGAGCATTAGAAGGTTTTTACAGGGTCGGCAGCTTGAGCGTGACGGCCCTTTTTTTCCGTGCGGAAATCCTCATGGATACCCACCCCGAAACTGATTCGATAACCTTGAAATGTTGATCATACACATATTTTGCTTTAGGCGTTCAATTTCTAGGCGAAAGAGGGGTAAAACTATACACCGTATATGGTACCATCCCTCTTACTCATGTCGTCGTATAGATCCATGATCGTAGGCCTATTTTCATCAAGCAGGTTAGTGAAATACGAAACCCTGGGTGCGCAAGTTCGACTCGCACTTCACCACTTCTATACCACGTGTTTATGTGATACACAGTAATTGTTTCCTGTCTATTTACATGTAGGTAGTTATTTAATTCTATCAGCAATTTGTCTGAGTTTGTCGCACGAACGAAATTTTTTTCACGTACACGAGATTTATTTTTATTTACGCATCATTCTCCAAACCTTTTCACAACAACAAGTCTGACTACGAAACGGTCAAAAATCTATATTTTTGTGAAGCGACTGCCATCTGACCTCCACTACCTACTTGGTTTTACTTTCTGTATACGCTTTTTTAACAAACTCCCAAGCGAAATTAGAGATTTACATGTAAGTAAATTTAAAAATGTTGTTTAAAGAAAACTCTCCCTAAAAGCGTACCTACTATAAAATTCAAAATTATTTAGATGATAACTAATAATTGTATCTAGACTAAGGAATTTTATTTATTGTAGACCAAAATAACAGCCCGCTGAGTTTATGGCCCGAATCTTCTCAGGTCTGGGCCGCGTTTCGAACCAATGATGGTCCATTTGCTTCTAGTTTTAAATATATTTGATTTTGATGTTTTGTAAGTGCCGCAAACAATGGTCTATACAGAATAAATGATTTTTGACTTTGACTTTGACTATCGATAGTTTTAATCTGAAAAAGCTAAACTATCGATAGGCCTATTGATACTATCGATAGCTCAGAGTGAGGCAATACTATTGATTGAGTGCAATATTATCGATAATATCGATAGTATTGTTGCTCACGGAGAATAAACTTTTGATTCTATCAATAGTTCTAGACTATCGGTACTATCTATAGGTGAGTGATTTGTTGGCTATCGATAGACTATCGATTAAGTATGAATAATCGGTTATCGATCGGCAACACTACCTACTAACAATATTGAAGTTCTGTAGTTACACCTTTTAGACTCCACTACACGTAACGACTGCCCTTGATGTTTATATGGCAACCGGGACATGATGATTATCAAGCCAGCAATTCCAGGCCTTCCTATCAAGACCTGGCGGAATTATTATAGCCAGGCAATTATTACCCACATAGTCAGAACCCAGCGACTTTCCTGCCATTTGCCTATTTTGAAGGAAAGTTGCTGACATAGCTTGCAGAATAAGCAAGCTGAAGCGGCAATAGGCTGGTCACATCTGTCGAAGAACCAATAACCGTTGGAGCAAACGAGTCCTAGAATAGAGACCGCGATTCGGCAAAAGGAAGGTAGGACTCCCCACAGCCAAATAGACCTGAAAAAGGTAGCTGAGATGGACTGGATGCGGAAGGCGGAGAATCGGATGGTATGGCACAAATTGGGGGAAGGCCTATATCCAGCAGTGGACGTCGATAGCCTAATAGATTAATTGATTGAGAGGATGTGAGAATTCCTCACGCGATTCTTGCATGTGATTCAATCCATACAAATACTGCAGTATATTCATTTCCGCACTCTCGTGTACCGCATAAATTGCTATATACTACTACTTATCATAATGTAGCGTGGTAAGACGTTCAACTGCTACGTTCGTAGCGAATTCGTAGGTTCGATACAACCCAATTCAATTATTTGAATGAAATTTTAAAGCGGAAAAAGTGATAATCCAATCGAAAAAAAAACTAGCTGCAATGCTTCGGTATCGCCTAATGTCACCGGTTGTGAAGGTCAGATGGCAGTCACTTCACGGAAAATATCAAATCCGCAGTTACGACTGGTAAAGCGGACCCCGGACTCCGAGGTGAAAGCTTTGGATACGATTGGGATAAACGCTAGGTTGAAGAAGAAAAAGTGATCATCCAGGACGGGACTTGAACCCGTGACCAGTCCCTTACATGGGGGAAAATTTCGAGCATCTAGAATGGGTCACGGGTTCAAGTCCCGTCCTGGATGATTACTTTTTCCGATCAGAAAATCATTGCCAATACAATTATTTGTCAGCTACTCATCTCAAACTTATCGCTTTTATTATAATGTTTTTACAGTTCAATATTACTTATTGCAAAAGAATTTGATTATTTTTATATGCTATAAAATTTATACCTACTAACTTTAATAGCTTGATACAGTTCATATTTGATGAGAAATGAGATGAGAGATGAGAGATGAGTTTCTAGTACGAGAGATGAGATTTAAAAATGTTTTATTGATTTTTAGTTACCGAACTATTTTTTATATTTTTATATTTTAGTTTTTATTATATTACAATATATTTTTAGTATTTATAATAAAGTCATAGAGATAAACACAACACAACGTAAAAATTTAAGTACATTAACTAGGTATTTAACTTTAAAAATATTTTCTTTAAATTTCAAAGTACTTCATAACTTACTTTATTTAAATTGTATTATTGTATTCTTCAAAGTATTTTACCGAATAACACTTATAAAAATCACTGATATCTAAAACGTTATAAACACAATAAAAAAGAAAAAATAAAAATATAAAACTTACTTGATAAAAAATTTCAACACAGAGTCACTAAATATATCACAAAACAACTAGCTATATAGAACGAAAAATCACGATTAAAGCTTAAAAAATACTGAAGAATATCACAAAAAATAATTAGAACTAAAAATAATAATACTAATAGTTTGGGAGGCACACTGAAACACCTGAAATTCGTGATTTTATTGAAATATTAGACATTTTGTGAGCGGTACGTCCGCGGCGGCATGCACGCGCGTCTGTGCCACTTAATAGAAAATATTTACCTAACCACGGCTTGCTTAAGTAAGCTATCTGCCTATTGTATTGGAAATATGTTTAATGTGATAATTAAAATAATTATTAATGTGTAACCCTTGTCACTGATGAGGTAATTTAATAGCATGCTGTGTGTTACTGTGTAATTGAGAGGGAGCTACCAACTCGATTGTGACGTATGAACGACAACTGACTGCCTTTTTTTCCGTGCGGAAATCGTCATGGATACCCCGCCTCCCCCTGTGGCCAGCGGGGCAGGTTATATTAGACTCTTACCGACTAAAACCAAGGAGGTAGGACACGACGGTATCTCCCCTCCGAAATGAGATGTCCGACTGGGGAAGTACCTCCACCCTACAGAACACCGCCTCATCGTGTTGTGTTCCCACCGGTAAGTAAGGTAGCCAGAGCTCACTGTACCCCTCCTCCTTTCTTGATTTCTTCCTTCCTTCCTTTCTTTTTTTCTTTCTTTCTTTCTTTCTTTCTATCTTTCTTTCTTTCTATCTTTCTTTCTGTCTATCTTTCTTTCTTTCTTTCTTTTTAATTTCCTTAAAAAACTACCATTGATGAGTGTACGATACTGAAAGTAAAATTCGCAAATCATTTAATCAAACAATGGCTATTATAAACTACAGAAGGAAATTGTAATCTTGTGTTTGAGTTGCAATGCAGGTGTTAAGACCGATTTTAAACATGTGATTCACAATCTCTGAAGCTATAATATTATGGTGTTGCATAGCGCACATATTTGTGTAAAATATTCATAGAATAACGGTGGGTAAGTAAAGACAATTTTTTATATAGGACACGTCAAAATGACTTCACCTCGCCTGATGGTAAGCTGAAGGAAAAGTCTCAGGGCCGGGGTTACCACTACGTATACCGGTAAGGCCAAGCAAATGGTGATGTACGATACTTATAGAACTATTATAGTAGAAAAAACTGCCTACCTCAATGGGAAAAAGGTGTGATTAGTATGGGTATGTTATGTATTTCATTTAAAATCTTATGTGCAATTTATTTCAGGTACATTCGAAATGTATTGTCATGTAATAACCCATACGTTTATGTAACTTGAAAGAACCTGACGTCACTATCGTGGGTGTATGGAGTTGATAAGTATACTGTATGACTGTATGATTAATACGGCATGTCAACCTTCAGACTAGATTAAAGAGCTGATGACGAGACAGTCCTGGCACTAATCTCTTTTACAGGTAGTTTCGTAGTATTAGACGGTTTTTTTTTTTTTTTATATAGGACACGTCAAAATGACTCCACCTCGCCTGATGATAAGCGAAAGGCAAAGTCTCAGGACTGGGGCCACCATCACATACACCGGTAGTGCTACAGTGGCGGCCCTCAGCTTGACGGCCTCATCAAATGCTTTTTCACGCCCCGCTTAAAGGCCCCGGGACTATAGGAGGAAGGAAACACATGCGCTGGTAAAGAATTCCAAGCCTTTATGGTGCGGTACGGTATCTCCCGTCCGAAATGAGCTGTCCGACTGCGGTAGTACCTCCGCCCTACAGAACACCGCGGCTATAATAACCATCGTGTTGTGTTCCCGACGGTAAGTAGGGTAGCCAGAGCTCACTGTACCATTCCTCCCCCACCTCTTCCTAGCATCTCCACCACTTTCTAGCCCTTCTCCCTTCTCTTCAGGGTAGGCATCGCGTGTGTGACACCTTTAATGTTGCACACGTCCATAGGCCACGGTGACCGCTTACCATCAGGTGGGCCGTGTGCTTGTCTGCCTACCTACGTAGTATAAAAAAAATATTAGTTAACAGGTAGGTTGGTCTTTGGCTTCTTGGTGGTCTCACCTTAAACTTCAAATCCATCAGCTTCTCGTGTGATTTCATTCAAATAATTTAGGGTAAAAATCATTTAAAATGACCCTTTTCATTGCAAAATTTGTCCACCCCCGATATTTCATGACAATATTATTTTTTCTATGTAAAAAGTACCCATTAGTACTCTGATATATGTTATCTAGCTATGATACACAAATTTATATAACTTTTGCCCATATTAAACACGTTATATTGCTTTTTTTCCATCGAACTCGGAATATCTTCATACAAAATAATTTGTCCACTTTACGGGCTGCGTTACAAAAACTATCTAAATAAATACAATCTACGGTATTTAATTATATTGATGAACTTTTTTACAAAACATTGTTACTGCCTATTGATTACGGCATGAAATATTTTATTTTAATCATTTAAAATATTAAAATATTGGGTTCAAAGTGATGTCCAACATTTTGTTCATTTTTGTTATTCGATTTTGTAACGCCAAAATCTGGTAGTATTTATAATTTGTAAGATGGCAACCTTCAAAATATAACGAGCCAATTACATGCCAGTATCTAATATGAGTCGGCCATTTTGTTATCGAGTCTAAATAGTGAACGACGCGTGTTCTTTTGTTGACAAGCAAAATTCAAACTTTAAATACTCAGTTTTGTTTTGTTTTATCAGCACGTAAGTGAGCACTTTATATTATTTAATTAACCAATTAAGCATGCTATTGTTGACGTTTATTGGAATGCAAGGTGGTTGGAACTCATTGAGATTTTTGATTGAGTTATCACATTTTAAGTCCGTAAAAACCATTTTTGGCGTTCATTTTTGTTATGATTTAGCCGATGTCACAAAAATGAAATAACAAAAATGAAGTAAAGTCGCAATCACATTGCTAGTAAAATTTTTTTATTGTATGATGAGCATGATTCTAATGTTATAATTATATTTGAGTGTATTTTTTTTATAAAATATAGATATGGGTAGGTATTCTTATATTTCCGTTCGCTTTCTGTTTTTTACCCGACTGCGTCAGCGAGGGTAATGTGTTTCACGCATGTATGGATAATGTGTATGTATGTATGTATGTAAAGTTCCCCTCTATACACCTAATGGCTGGACGGATTTCGATGTATGTGGTCTCAAATGAAAGGTATTTATCTCTCAAGTGTCATAGGGTACATAAAATGTGAATAAAAACCATGTGCTGGATTTTAGGTGCTAAAATGTATGTGGTTAGCTCGCCCGTCCTCCCCGTTTCGGATGTTCGGACTAGTCGAATCTTGTCTTTCGAATGGCAGTGTCCGTTCGCTCCGCCCGTTTCGCCCGCACCGTTCACTCCTCCCATTTCGTCCGCTCAGCCAGCCAGTTTATTACGCGTAGTTTCCTTCGCTTGCTTCACCCGCCCCGCTCCGCCCGTTCCGTCCATCAGCTGGCAACGTGGCCTGCGCTTAAAATGCAGACCACACTGCCAGCTAACGGACGGAGTGGGCGGAACGGCCGACATCGTTTCAACACTTTTCATACTTGGGTTCACACCGCCAACTAACGCTAAGCTACGTCAGCGATGCGAGCGACGTGAGCGAAGCCAACGAAAGTCCAGCGAAGCTCCTCGTTCACCTCGTTGCGTCTGCTTCGCTAGCTTCGCTCGCCCGCCCAATTCACTAGCTTAGCTCGTCCAGTTCGTTCGCCCGTCCTCCCCGTTCGAGTATTCGGACTAGTCGACGCTTGTCTTTCGAATGGCAGTGTCCGTTCGCTCCACCCGTTTCACCTGCTCCGTCCGCTCCATTCGCTTCGCCCTTTTCACCCGCTCCGTCCGCTCCGCCTATTTCACCCGCTCAGCCAGCCAGTTTATTTCGTGTAGTTTCCTTCGCTCGCTTCACCCGCCCGCTCCGTCCGTCAGATGGCAATGTGGCCTGCGCTTAAAGTTCTATTATCGCTACCGCGACCCACGGAAACTTGTTCCCGATGTAAAAAGCCTATGCGTTATTCCAGACAATATAATCTATCTCTGTACTAATTTTCAGCCAGATCCATTCAGCCATTTTTGCGTGAAAGAGTAACAAACATACATCCAGACATACATTCTTACAAATTTTCACGTTATATAACATTAAAGATAGATAAGATATTTGGTTCTGCCTCTGTTTGTGCTTACGGCATGTTTCTTTATAGGATGCCACTATCAGCAGCTGAACGACAACGGCTATATAGGCAACGTTTGAAACAATTAAACCCAGAAAAATTTGAAGAAATTAGATTAAAAAATTTGACTCGAATTAAGAAGAAATATGTACCAGTTTGTGAACTAACCGAAAACCAAAAGTCCATAAGACGAAGGAACTGGAGAAAACTTAAGAATCCCCACGTGAAAAAACTTAAGTCACTAATCAAAATCAGCCCAAAAAAATACCAAAGATACTATACAAAACTAAAGAAAGCCTATGAAAAACAAAAAAAAATTGTAAACAGACAAAGAAAACAAATACAAGCGCTAAAAAAGAAAATTTATCGACAAAAAATCCTACTTAACTGTCAGATGACTGCCTCAGAGCAGGGGAATCTTGCAATAGATGAAGATCCACAAACCCCAAATACAAAATCAGAAGCATTCATCAAAACTATGACTACTCCCTCAGACCAGGATAAAATGAAAATTAAAAAAGTCTTACTGGAAAATTATGTTTTGAATCAGGCAATAGAGCAGGAATATGTGATTAACAAAAGGGGAAAGCCGGTTTTACGGAATATTTTTACATCGTCAATAGTTAAAAAGTATAAAATGCAATCGCGATTGAGACGGATGATCGGTGTTAAAAGCAGAATTCGCAATCATGTGAAATTGGGGTCCAGGAAAAATAGTGAATTGGCGAAAAAAATTTTTCACTTTTACCTGCGTGATGATGTAAGCCGACCTACGGCGGGAAAGAAAGAAACCAAGACTTTTAAAAAACAAAAACGTCAGAAACGATACCTTCTTGACAGTTTGACGAATTTACGTAAAAAATTTAAGGAAGAGACTGGTATTAATGCATCTATTGCCACTTTTCGCAGGCACCGACCTTTTTATGTAGTTAAACCTCGACTGTCCAACCGTGAAACATGTGTTTGCAAAATTCATGCAAACATTGAGTTTAAATTTTTGGCACTAAAAAAACTAATGATCTTTGGATCAGGTATGCAGTTAATAAATATATTAGAAGAGATAGTGTGTGATACAAAATCAAAGGAATGTATGTATTCTCAGTGCAATATTTGCAAAACGATGTCTCCAACCTATAATTTCACTAAAGTGAAAATGCATGACAACGTTACCTGGCTACAGTGGACTACAAAAGATGTCGAATATAAAAAAAATGAAGAGACCAAGAAAACTAAAAAAGTATTAATTGAATCTAAAACAGGAAAACTTGAGAGCCTTATAGGCCTTTTTGAACAGGAACTGACAAAGTTTAAAGAGCACTATTTTAATATTTGGCACCAATATAACGTATATAGAAATCTCAAGAGCAGTCTTCTGCAAGACGAGGTTATGATCCACTGCGACTTCTCCGAAAATTACAATTGTAAAATGCATCGGCAAATTCAATCTGCCCACTTCGGGTCACAAAATCAAATTTCTTTGCACACGAGCGTCATATACATTAAAAATTTGAAACCTCAAGCATATTGTACGCTATCTGACTCAATGGATCATTCACCTCCAGCAATTTGGGCACATTTGAGACCGATCCTGATTGACATCAAAGCAAAATTCCCGCAAATTAATATTGTGCACATATTTTCGGATGGCCCTGCCACCCAATACAAACAGAAAAAGAATTTTTACCTTTATAAATTATATCTTGAGAAATTGAATTTCGAAAAAGGTACTTGGAACTTTTCAGAGTCATATCACGGGAAGGGTGCTGCAGATGGTGTAGGTGGGGCTATAAAACGACTTTTAGATGCTAGAGTATCACATGGCATGGATGTTTTAGACACTTCAACAGCGTATTCTCTTCTGAAAGAAGACACTACGGTTAATCTTTTCTGTGTTGATGAGTCTGATATCGACGAGATTAAAAGCCAAAATCAAACAGCTCTCGAAGCTTTAGTCCCTGTTCCTAAAACCATGAAAGTTCACCAAATACAAGTCGATACAGAAGGCAACTATAATGAGATTAACTATAGAGTTTTAAGTTGTTTTTGTAAAAATTTAAACATTAGAGGCTTCTGTGACTGTTTCGATATTAAAAGACATTCCCTGCTAAAACCACGCTCCAGGAAACGAACTCGGTTAACATCCGATTCAGATGAATACCTGCCTTCACCATTTAAAAGACAAACACATAATATGAATACATTGATTGATATCTCGAATTTTGAAAATTTAACAACACCGTTTTCTCCAAAAAATAACTCCATTGTTCAAGAAGATACATTAGGTATTGGTTCCGATGATTTAGACTCTTTAAATATTTTTGATTTATTTTATACTGTTGATACTACTGAAACATCCAAAGACACAGTGGAAAACAATCTAAAGCAAATTAAAACCTCAGTGGATGCAGACGCTACGTATGCCACCGTGACAAATAAAGAAAATGTGGACCATCGTAATGAAATAAAAAATAATAATAATAATGTGGCACCTGTAACTATTCTGTCAGATATTCGAGTAAATTATTCACTTTGCAATCTAAAGAAAATGATGAGCAACACAAAGAGGCAAAATGTATCTTCTTCTAATCTTAAAGTAGATTTTCCTGAAATTCTTGATGGTTCAGCATCCAATTTTATATTAAGAAAGAAAAAATCTTTTTTTTCTAGTTCAAGTGACAGTGAGTAATGTTTAAATGTTTTTGGTTTATTTTATAAAATTGTTTTTATTGTTAAATTGATGATGATTTCATAATAAATGTCGTGTTTTTCACGATAGTGTTCATGACAGTGGATTTAATGTCTAGACATTTTAAATTCCTATTGTAATTAAGTTTAAGCGTCTTTATTTTGGATCTCTTAGAGTGTAGACTACAAAAGTTAACAATGTAGCGTACGATTATGTTAAAAATATAGATTCAAGTGTATGTTAATTAATACTGTTGACGAAAATGGCTATTTATTTTTGTGTTATTGATTTATCTCACATTAATTACTTTATAATCTGAGAATTATGACTGAGAAGAGTAATCGTTGAATTGTTTAAGTTTTTATTAAAACAAATGGTAAAAAAATATATAGTGTTTTATTGCGGAATTATTAACCAGCTCACGTGTTTCCTTCCTCCTACAGTCCTGGATCCATTTGATGAGGCTGTCAAGTTGAGGGCCAGCACTGTCAGTGTATGTAATGGGGACCCCCTTCCTGAGACTTTACCTTTAGCTTACCATCAGGTGAGGTGAAGACATATTGACGTGACCGACATAAAAAAGAAGACCTTATACGAAATCAATCTTCTTCTATTTATTAATCCTCTATAAGTACTTATAATAAAACGGTAGAGAGATCAATTCTTACATTGAATATATTTACAAAATAACTATTGAGGGATGATTGATGAACGATACTAATACAAAAAATTCAATCAGTATTTTTTTTGTCTTTCTGTCTGTCTGTCTGTCTGTCTGTCTGTATGTTCGTTCTGTAGTTCGGTGTCATTTCGGTTATTGAACGGATTTTGATGCAGTTTTTTTGAAATTAGAAAGGTGTTGGTTAGACGAGTGGAGACCAGTAGAGTGAAGAGTGGAGTGGAGAGTGGAGTGGAGAGTGGAGTGGAGAGGGGAGAGTGGAGAGTGGAGAGTGAAGAGTAGTGAGTGGAGTGGTGAGTCGCTTTTTAAAATGGACTTGGTGGCGATACTGACCTCAACACAGGCGAAGCCGTGGGTGGAAGTAAGTAAAAAATAAATAAGATTCAGATTTTATTGCGCAATGTAAATGCGCCCTAATACTTCATTTTTGTTATTTTTTTGTTACGCAGTTCATTTTTGTTACATTTTCATTTTTGTTTCATTTTTGTCACAAGGGTCATTTTAAATGATTTTCACCCTTTAGTTTTTCGTTTTATTGCCTACGAATGTACGGAAATAAATTTGCTCGTAAAATTCTACTTGCAACGAGATAACAGGTGTGCGTGTTCGCCATATTTTATATAAATGATTGTATTGTTCCATAGTAAATAAGAAACTGCAGCTGGTTTTTTTTTAATAAATAAATATTCTACACAATGCTCACAGACACAAAGTAAGCATAGTTTAACTACCTTATGTTATGTATTCTAGAATGCGGATAAACGTACTTTAATATCCTTTTTGACGGTGGGGTTAGTCCACAAGTTTAAAGTCGCGCAGCGGGCCATGGAGCGAGCTATGCTTGGAGTTTCTTTGAAGGATAAAATTCGCAATAAGGTTATCCGACAAAGAACTAAAGTTACCGACAAAGCTCGCAGAATAAGCAAACTGAAGTGGCAATGGACTGGCCACATTTGTCGAAGGACCGATGGCCATTGGAGCAAACGAGTCCTAGAGTGGAGACCGCGAGTTGGCAAACGGAAGGTGGGACGCCCCCCAGCCAGATGGACCGACGACCTGATAAAGGTAGCTGGGATGGATTGGATGCGGAAGGTAGAAAATCGGGTGGTATTGAGTTCTTTGGGGTAGGCCTATGTCCAGCAGTGGACATCGATAAGCTAATTATTAATTGATTGATTGAATATTCTTTTTGTAAATACAACCACATCTATATATTAATAAGAAAGTCGTGCTAGTTACACTATTTATAACTCAAGAACGGCTGAACCGATTTGGCTGAAAATTGGTAGGGAGGTAGCTTAGAACCAGGAAACTGACATAGGGTACTTTTTATTCTTTTTTAGAGTGGAGAGTGGAAGTGGAGAGTAGAGTGGAGAGTCGTTTAATTGGTAGTGATACAAACTTCCACGCGGGTGAAGCCGCGAGCGAAAGACCCAGACTAATGCAAATATGCATAACTGAAATAAGCAAGAACATTGTTTAATTATAAATTGTATTTTTATGAATGTACACCTTGTTATTATATATTAAAACCGTGTAAAGGTTGTGATAAAAGCACTATTGTTTACGAGTATAATATAAATGTATTGTTCAAACAGTGCAACGATCCGTTTACACTAAAGTGAATCATATTCTGTGCAATTTTGTTTAAATAATAATTAACTTGTATAGCAAGGGACAAATGTCAATAGGAATGATAGTGGGCTGAGGACATTGCCGCGCTTCCTACGGATTTTTTTTTATACTTCGTAGGTGGCAGAAACTTATAAAAGGTAGCACATGTGTTATTATACTTACATACTATATAATTATACTACCTATATAAAGTACGAGGTAGTACACGACGGTATCTCTGTCCGACTGGTGTAGTACCTCCACTCTACAGAAGACCGCGGCCATAATAACCATCGTGTTGTGTTCCCGCTGGTAAGTAGGGTAGCCAGAGCTCACAAACTCTCCTCCCCTCCCCCATTATTTTCTTCCAACCCCGCCAAACTCCTCTCCTCTAACGAGATAGCTGAGAGGGTTTAGACCTTAATCCACACACGCTGGCCTAATGCGGGTTGGTGGATCGGACATGTCCTTAGAATTTCTTATAGGATATTTCCTCACGATGTTTTTCCATTACCATCAGTAGATGGTAAATCAATTAGCGCATTATAAATTCCACAAAGTGATTTTCACATTGGTACTGTCCGGCCGGATTCAAACTCAATAACTCTGAGTAGAGGCCCCGTCCTTATCCATTCAGCTACCATCGCTTGAACTCTGGCTACCCTACTTACCGCTGGGAACACAACACGATGATTAATTATGGGGCGGTGTTCTGTAGGGCGGAGGTACTACCCCAGTCGGACTGCTCAATACGGACGGGAGATACCGTCGTGTCCTACCTCCGTAAAGACCCCATCCCTCGCACCTGCAGCTACGCTGGTGACATGAGGCTACATTTCAGAATGGGTGCCAACCTATTCTAACCCAACGCCATTTTGACATAACGAACTTTTTTCACCCAAGTTATTTTATTACATTTATTTATACATACACATACGATTTCACGAACGATGCTTCGGACAATTTGTCAGCTATTACAACAGATAATAAAAACTTTTAATGGACTATATAAACGTTTTTTAATGTCACAAAACGTGAGGACAATTTTGAAAGGTGATTATGCGAAACAAGTTTAAATTCCAAGTGTCCGATAATCAGTAACACGTGACAACAATTTTTGTGAGCTCTGGCTACCTTACTTACCAGCGCGCGGCGGCGGGAACACAACACGATGGTTATTATGGCCGCGGTGTTCTGTAGGGCGGAGGTACTACCCCAGTCGGACTGCTCAGTTCGGACGGGAGATACCGTCGTGTCCTACCTCCGTAACATGATTGTGTTCACCTGGTGATAAATGCTGAACAATATAACGTGCATTGAAATTAAATATCCATTGTAGATTGAAAAACAATTGAGTACAATTTTTCATGTTTTGTCACAAAGTGATAGTTTACAACCGACTTCAAAAAAGGAGGAGGTTCTCAATTCTACTGCATTTATGTTTGTTACCTCAGATCAGAACCGATTTTGATGATTCTTTTTTTATTTGATAGCTGGCGCTTTCCGTGGGGTCCCATTTTTATTTGGTCCGTTGAAGTCGGTTTTTTCTTTAAAAAGTTTCTTTTTACTATTCACTCACTGTATGTACCCCTAAAAATTTGCCCAATTCGTTGATATATGATGACTATTTTACTCCCCTGGACAGTAGCGTAATGATATAACCTATATACCTTCCTCGATAAATGAGCTATTCAACTCAAAAATTTGTTTTCAATTCGGACCAGCAGTTCCTGAGATAGATTAGCGTGTTCAAAAAAACAAGCAAACTCTTCAGCTTTGTAAAATTAAAGTATAGTGATAAAAAGTTCGTTTTAATCTAAAACAAATTAAGGATATCTAAGTTTTGAATTTCAAAACATGTAGATTAGGTCTTGTAACTGTAGCGAACTGAACCTAACTGGAGCATAACCATGACACTTTTATAGCAATTAAAATGCCATGCAGTTCAACTCAGAGAGAAAGATGGCGCTTTGCACCATGTATAGCTCCATCTTTCTCTCTAAGTTGAACGCCGCAACAAAATCTTTGGGGCTCAAGTCAACCTCCATCCTAGTATTCCCACCCCTTCTTAGCCCTTGCCCCTCTTCCCATCAGGGTAGGCAGCGCGTGTATGACACCCCTTTTTTTTTTTTTTTTTTTTTTTTCGTGCGGAAATCCTCATGGATACCCACCCCGCGGCCAGCGGGGCAGGTTATGTCGGTTGCACACGTCCATAAGGCCACTGTGACCGCTTCTCACCAGGTGGACCGTGTGCTTGTCTGCCACCTACGTCGTATTTAAAAAAAGCCGGTATCTGTTTGAATAAGGTAGCCTCTGGAACTGCTGGACCAATTTGGACAGGACTAACAGATAGGTAATGTTACAAGACGTAACAAAAGCTACTTTAATTTTGGAAAAATTAAGGTTCCGCGCAAAAAAAATTAAAACAGTACAGTTGCCGGCACGTAACTTGGCCAGGTTTTGGAGTAGTGGGCGTAAGTTCGCGCATCGTGCACTTTGAGCCAATCAAATGATTCAAAGACGGACCAATCATATGTCCGCGACGGCGCAACCGCGTCTCCCGCGACCCGCTCATACCTCAAAGGGGACCTAAAAATCGACCTTTGCGCATTTGACGTGTCTGGCCAATTTACGTGCTGGCATCTGTACAACTAGTATAAAATATATTTAATTAAAAAACAAATATCTTTCACATTTATTTATTGTTTATTTATTCTATCTGGAGGTAGGAAATACGCTGCCACCGCTATGCCGGCTGAAACAATGACGTCATTAATTAAGATTAATTAAAGGAATAGGTGGTAGAATTATAGGGTGCATTGGCCGGAACCTCCATGCAGTGCACCCGGGCTCAAGAGGCAGTAGCTATTCCCACTCGCAGGGGAGTCACTGCAGTCGCTCGGGGCTCTCCACGTGTCCCTCTGACGAGCAGAGGGCATAGCGGAGAGCAGGCGTAGACTGGTTCTCCGAGTGCGGGGGGAGAGGGTAACAGAAAGGCCATCTGTCATCCTACTGACGAACTCGTCCCCTTTTATCCGGGGGTAAAATAGGGAGAACGTGGTGCCCAAAGCCGAGGGAGTCATCTCGAAGCCGAAGAGCCCTGGGTCAGTTGGGGTGCGAAGGAAACGCCTATTGGGTAACCTTACACCCCGGTAGACGAGGTCTGAGTCCAACATAACCACCTTAAGCAATGGGGGTGGTTTCCGTGGGGATTAAAGCACGAAAAAAAGGAGGCATAAATTGGAGGTACAATATTCTTACCCAGTAGGATTGCGGCAGAAGCATAGAAGGTGAAAGTGCAGTGGGTCATGACGTAGGACCCGAGCAGGTTGACGCCGCCCACGCCGCTGATCCGAGCCACCATCACACCCAAGCATGCTGCCATACCCCTACAACAACCACGAAGAAATTATTTCATTTCCTATACCTCCGTGGTGTAGTGGGTGAGTGTTTGACTGGTGAGGCGGAGTTCGCGAGTTTGATTCCCGCTCAGTACTAGTATTTGTAAGCATGAATATTTTATTATATTGTTCTTGGTATTTTTGTGTATAATAATGTGAGGCGTGTCAAATAAATGTTGTTTCCGTGTTTTAGAAAACAATACGCAAGTTAGTTAATTTATGCTTTCTTTGAGGTCTAGATTGCAAATTCTATCTTAATTGTGATCAGAAAAGAGAACATTTAAGACGGGAATTGAACCCGCGAACAATCCCATACAGGAGTAATACTCTAACTAACTGAGCTACCCAAAGACGTATAGATATTCGAAATTCTCCGATACATTATCTCTTTTTCCAATCTAACTGTCAGTGTATCTAATGGGGACCCCCTTCCTGAGACTTTAACTTTAGCTTAACATCAGGCGAGGTGAAGTCATATTGACGTAGCCGATATAAAAAAAAATCTAATAAAAATTTGCAACTAATTATTTCAAAATTTTATTGAATTATATAAATAGTTTACCTGTAAGATGTAGGATACATATCCACATAAATAGCAAACAGTGTACCCATACACAAGTTTGTCATCGTCATTCCTACGAACAGCAGGAGACTGACCAGATTATTCTGGTTGAACACAGCCCATACACTTGCCACCATGGGGGTCACAAGGAACGTGATCAGTAGAAGCTTTTTCCTGGACCCCACCTTGGAGACTAGAAGAGTGATACCTGCGAAGACCACTCCATGACAGATACCGGACAGCAGAGTGAAGGATTGGATTGAATGAGAACAGGTAACCTGAAAAATCAATTGTCCTTTATACCGGGTGTTGGCTTTGAATTCGATTTGGGTTCGATCCCCGATCAGTGCAAATATTTGTATGCATGAATATGGGTATTTGCATTGGTCTGGTCGTGCCTCGGAAAGCACGTTAAGCCGTCGGTCCTGGTTGCCATACAAACATCTTTGGCAGTCGTTACGGGTAGTTGGAGCCCTAAAAGTCCAATAACATGTTTTTTTATACAGTCTGAATTCACTTTTAGCAGAAAGTATTCATAGGCTTGTTAAATACTACCCTAGATGCTATTCCAGACAGCTGACATTACTGCTTACTTCATCATCAACAGTGTGGTTAGTTGATAAGCTTGAAATGATGCTGCACAGACTCTGGGAGCCGTCACTGGTGTTCAGGCTAATGCCAGAACTGAATGCCTCGATCACAGCAGGCATCCACATCACCCAGCAGTTGTTACTGGAAAAGTCACAATTGAATTAAAACGGGTAAGTCAGGCTTCACGCCTGTTGCCCAAATGAGCTAGGCAGAGAGCACATATTTCCACTTGCTACGATCCTGGCATACACCTTTTACTTATCATCTCAGCTTACCATCAGGCTGGGTGCTGTCAATCCAGCGGACTAAATATTAAAAAAAAAACAAAATCTTAAGTTAGTCTGGCTCTGACGTAGACGCAGGTTTCCCTCTCGTGGTTAGAGGATCAGATGGCAATCACACCCATAAAAAGTCAAGATGATCCATTCTTTGAAAGGAGAAGTAATAAAGCAGACTCTGGACCCCCCTCCGCCTCTCCTCTGATAGGATTGGTGCTTGGATGAGATATATGAGATCTTTGTTCATAGCAAAAAACAATCACTTACACGCTATAAATGACAGCGGTTAAAAAAAATAAATGCATGGTGTTCCATAATAGAGGCCGCTTGAATATTGGCACTATCTGTTGCCATAACGACACCATTAAATGAACGCCCTCATCTCTGGCTTTTGAGTTTTCTCTTAAAATAATTCGATGCACCTGAAAATATAACCACAAAATTTTTCATTAAAGTAAATTAAAAACTGTAAGATACAATGTATAAAACTGTTTTGTGTCCCAATAAAAGAAAATTTTAAACAGTTTATAAACCAAATTTCTTAAGCAATTAGTGCTTGCGATGGTAGCTGAATGGATAAGGACGCGGCCTCAACTAAGAGGTATCGAGTTCGAATCCGGCCGGAAAGTACCAATGTGAATTTCACTTTGTGGAATTTAATATGTGCTGATCACATGATTCTGCTGACGGTGACGAAAAAACATCGTGAGGAATCCCACATGTCCTAGAATAAATTCTAAGGACATGTCCGATCCACAAACCCGCATTAGGCCAGCGTGTGTGGAATAAGGTCTTAACCCTCTCAGCTCTCTCGTTAGAGAAGAGGAAACCCGTGCCCAGCAGTGGGACATAAATGGGTTGCTATCGTGTCTTGAATTGGACTGTGTTTGCTTTATCATTCATTCAATTTATACTTACAGGATACTGTCCTTCTTTGCCTCCATTTTTTACCAAAATCATTCTCAAATACTCCAGAGCCTGATGCTCACGACCAGCTTTGACCAGAAACTTGGGACTTTCGTAGCAAAAGTGCAACAATACTGCACCTATGGCCAAAGGAGAAGCCATGACTATTGCGAGTAATCTCCAGGGGGTGAAGTCAATGGCTCCAAGGTTAACCACGAAGTCTAGTTGGAGCATGAAGTAGCCGAGCACTGGAATATATGAAGGCAATACGTCAGAGGAAAGTCTGTAGCAGAATGTTTACTTAGTCAAAAAGTCAGCAATACCTCTGTATTCACTATTAATTTCTTTCTTTCTTTCTCCTTCGCATTGTCTCTTTCTATATCTCTTTCTTTGCCTCCCTCTTTTTCTTTTCCATTCTTTCCAACTCTCTATAGTAGATAATATTTTTAGACATAATTACACAGCGCTACAATGTGTAATATGGTATCTAAAATGCGAATAAAATGAAGATACTTAATTTTTTTTAAATATTCTGTTTGACACCAATGAAAACAAACATGATTGATTCACAAAACTATTCCTGAACCTATAACTGAAGCGTATTAGGATTTTTAAACCAATCAATTTAGTCTACTGTAGTCTATTGGTGGTGCTAATGCTAGAAAACCTCCTTATGATGCAACCCGGGCAACAGAAGTGACAACTATTCGCCTATATCTTTTAGAGTTACGAAAAACATCGTGAGGAAACCCACATGTCCTAGAAGAGATTCCAAGGACATGTCCGATTCACCAACCCGCATTAGGCCAGCGTGTGTGGATTAAGGTCTTAACCCTCGCAGCTCTCTCGTTAAAGGAGAGGAGACCCGTGCCCAGCAGTGGGACATAAATGGGTTGCTATTGTTTATTATTAAAAAGCAACTTACCGATATAAAAGGTCATGTCCAGCATCAGGACACTGGTCATGATGAGCATGTAGAAATCTCTCACTTTTCTGGAGAAACTCTCGCCGAGCAGGGCGTAAGCCCCTGACTGCATCGCACTGCAACTATTTAAACAATGTATTTGTACCTCAGACAGCCTGTGTAGCGTAGCGGTAGTGAACGCGGCCGCTGCGCAGGAGGCGCAGGTTCGATCCCCGCTCAGTACAAATATTTGTATGCATGAATATGGGTATTTAATATATGCATGAATATGGGAGTATTGTCGGGGATTTAGTTAGTGCAAACCGGACTAGGTGCCCACAGGACAGGCTTGCCTAGTGTGGGGCCACTGGACACGGACTAAATATTGTGTAATTAGGATGGAAATAAACTGATTTTTATTTTATTTATTTATTTATTTTATTTGCATTGGTCTGGTCGTGCCTCGGAGAGCACGTTAAGCCGTTGGTCCCGGTTGCCATACAAACATCTATGGCAGTCGTTACGGGTAGTTGGAGCCCTAAAATTCTAACAACAACGGTCTAGCTGCAATGCTTCGATATCGCCTAATGTCACCATTGAAGGTCAAATGGTAGTCGCTTCACGGAAAATATCGAGGTCCAGCCAAATCCGCAGTTAAGACTGGTAGAGCGGACCCCAGACTCCGAGGGGAAAGCTTTGGATACGACTGGGATTAACGCTAGGTTGAAGATTTGTACCAGCTATTGACCACGGCTTTATCGTACAAATTAAATTGACGGTCTCTGTGGCGTAGCGGTAGTGCATACGACTGCTACGCAGGGGGCGCGGGTTCGATTCCCGCTCAGTGCAAATATTTGTATGCATGAATATGTATATTTGCATTGGTCTGGGTGTTTCTATGTATAATAAGTATGTATTTACAAAAAAAAAAGTATATAAGTATGTTTATCAGCTTTCTAGAACCCATAACACAAGCTAGTTAAATTATGCTTACTTTGGGTCTAGAGGGCGCTGTGTAGAATGTCGTAGAATATTTATTTATTATTATTTATTATTATTATTATTAAACATGACAAATACTCACAACATAGAGCTGAATACCTTGAGTACAGCTAGCATGACCCAGTTATAAGAGAAGGCGCCGATGAATGATGACAAGAAACCACCCCATAAACCAATAAGTAGGGTTCTCTTCCTGCCTTGAGTATCAGTTATGAAGCCCCAGGGTATGGACATAACAACTGGACCTGAAAATAATAAGGAAATAATCCTGATATACCTTCCTTTCAGCACCTCTACTTTCAAAAATATAAAAGACAAGCTTTTCCCCGTGGAATCCCCTGAGTGGAATTCTGATCCCGATTACGAATTCCAGGGAAGCCTATCTCGGGCTATAATTCCTGTGCCTACCTCATTGAAGTAGGGTTAATAAATATTCCAGGACATATTACACAGCGCCATCTAGACAAAAACTTAGCAGAACGGGTTATATGAGATAAAAACTACACATAATTATAAATATATTTTTTTACATAATACATACTGAGTATACTCATACTAATTACCCAAATATACATATTTGCACTGAACGGGAATCGAAACCGCTACCTGTGACTTAACAGTTGAACTCACTACCACTACGCTTCCATTTGGCAGTTATGAGAATAGGTTGTCAAGTTAAAATAAGAAATGTACCAATAAGAGGCATTGATAGTAAGACGCTCTTCTGCCATAACTCCAGCTGGAATTCACAAGCACAGCCCGTGACGATGATGGAGAAGCCGAATACGTCCACACCCATGCCCAGCAACCCAATACTGAGAGCTAGCACCAAATAAGCAGTGTACCATCCATTGCCTGGAAAGAAAATCAAGACAGAGTGAAAAGAAACAAAATCTTTACTAATATAGGTAGTGCGCGGCATCTAACGTGGCCAGATTTTGAAGTAGTGTGGACCCCACTACTCGTAAACCTTGCCAAGTTAGATGCCGTACACTATACTTGTTTGTGCCAAAATGCGTCGCCTAGAAACAAGTATAGTGTACGGCATCTAACTTGGAAAGGTTTTGTTGTAGTGGGGTCCACACTACTCCAAAATCTGGCCACGTTAGATGCCGCGAACTATATCATACAGTTAAATAGTTTGTTTGTTTGGTCACATTAATCATAGGAACTAATCATCTCATCTACCTGCCCTTGTCCCAATGGTTGGGCGCAACATGTCATTCTTCTCCATACATCCCTGTCAGATGTCAGATTTCGTCTCGGCTTCACACAGGGGTATTACAAAAAAAATGCTTGTCTGCCACTTAAATGATAAAATTCTTACCGATAATATCAATTGCTTCCTCATATTCGTATATTTTCTCTTCCTCAACACTATTGTTTTCACTTTTGTCACTAACTGTACTTATTGGCACTTCATAGCACTTAGATGCCATCATTAATTAATGTCTAATATTATTGTAACATTATTTATATTATCAAACTAACAACATCACTAAAAATACTGTTAAATTAGAGCATTGTTTGATCCGGAATAACTTTTATCACTGCTGTCAGTATTATTGTAAGTTTAAAGGTTTGTTTCCACTAGCTAGGACTACACGATTTTTATATGACGTTCACTTTTAAACGAGTGCTCAAAAAAGAAGTGTTATTTCAATGAAATTTTTAAAGCCATTTTCCAAAATCATTAAGAAGTGTTATATTTTAAATCTTGTGAGAATTTCATGATAACACACTCGCTATTTTATTTCATAAAAACAGATCGAACTAAAAAAAAGGTACTAAGTCAAATATTTCAAGTTTTGCTCGATAAAACTTTTCAGAAAAGTAGATTTTAAATAAAATTGTGAGGCATGTGTGAAGGTAAACAGTTTAAAACTTCTTATTCATATTTCCCTGTCTATGTTATACAGTTATTTATATTGGTCTTCCTATCTCACTTAATCAGTAAAAAACAAAACTTTTCACTGTAGTTTTTAACACTTATCTCTTCACCAAAACACAACCACTTGGCCCGACAACAAAACATAATGTATTCTGTGGTTACGAGCAACGACTGTTCACCCCTCCTACCCAGTACGTCGTCGAATGATGTCATGTTTTATTTATACTTGGATTGGAAGTCAATACACTGTTTGATTATGGAATATTATGTAAAGTCAAATCAAGTAAATTACACTAAGCATGTCAAAAGAAGATAACAAAATACCCTGTGTCAAAAACAAAGAGTGGAATGCCCTGCCTGAGTCTGTGTTTCCGGCAAGCTACAACCTGGGAGTCTTCAAGTCTAGAGTGAATAGGTTACTTCTAGGCAAGCGTGCTCCACCGTCGACCACATCATCACTTACCAACAGGTGAGATCGTGGTTAAACGCGAGCCTATTACCAATAAAAAAAGGTACCATCACGTCTTCCCACAGATATTAACCACTTAGGTGGTAAATAAGCGACTTTGCGGCCTCAGTCGGGCCCCGGTAGTACAAGCAGACTTGATGTCGTAGAGGATAACATGTGTACTAATGTTCTCACTACCATGGATGCCTAAGACCGTGGGAAGTTGAGAAGTAAAAGTCAGAAAGCGTACCTCGGACTCCGGGGTAACAACTTCGGATCCAACTGGGGCCTACTCCAGGGTAATGATGATAGATTATTGTGGAAAATACACTCAGTTTTATCGCTAAACTAGCTCGTAACTCCACCTATATGAAGTATAGTAATACCCACAGGAGTCTTATTAGCCAAAAAATGTTAAAAACTTTTTATTGCCTTCATTGCTGTGCATATCTTGAATAAATATTTTTCTTTCTTTCTTTCATTCTTTCTTTTTTTCATCAGGTGATGACAATTAAAACCATTTTCTTTGTTCTGTGATCAAAACATTCAGTTAACTGATATTAATTAAGTATCTAGGTAGGTACATGAAAGGATAAAAATTTAAAAGTTAAAAATAAAATAAACAATGAAAACCAACAGTGATAAACTAAACAAAACACATGTGAACGAGCAACTGATAAAAGATTTTTTATCTCCTATAGTTTGATAACAGCGTCATCTATGCTCTGAGTGCCTAGTGTAGGTTTTGCTTTTTCCGTTTACGCCTAGATTAGCGCCACCTGGCGGCAAACGTGTGAATCAGTTTTCATCCAATACAAATAAATTAGCGTTTACACACTCACAAGAGAGCATGAAACGGCAAACACAAAAACTCGCATTAGGCGCTCTTTTCTTTACTACCAAAACAAAAATGAGTGAAACGCAAGTGTCCATCTTCTACAGCTTCGACTACACTAATATTTGTGCGATAAATGAAACTAACAGCGCGAATCTATGAAAATCTGACGGTAAACTTAGATTACAGTACGCACAGTGAGGTATGAAATAAATTTCATTCCGCGCACGCTCAAACCGTGGAATGATCTCCCTGCTGTGGTTTTCCCTAGCGACTATTTCGACGATATTGACGATTCTACAAAAAGGGCATTGGAAGGTTTTTACAGGGTCGGCTGCGCGAGTGTGACGCCCCTGGTGTTGCACACGTCCATAGGCCACGGTGATCTCTTCACATCAGATTGGTCTTGTCTGTCATTTAAGTGGTATAAAAATATGGTACTTATTCACAATTTCTTTCTTGATATTTTAATGTAAGATTTGCTTTAAGGACTTCTAAGGCTATAGTAATTTTTGTTCAACAGACGTTAAACAAGATATTTTCTGTCGCATGAAAACCATTGAAGTTTGGTCACCAGAGAACCTTAAAGAGACGGTAGGATATGCAGATAGTATCATATAGTATCATAAATGTCAAACATATTATTGCCAACTAACTCATAAAGGAAAGTAATTTAAACACATAATTATAACTCCAATTACTTTTATTTACTCTTTGCTTGCTTTCCTCGGTGCCGGTAGATAGTATGAAGCCACGATTATACCAGCTGAAACAATACAATAAAACAATATATAAATACAGAAAAGAAGCCAGATGGTAGTCGCTTCACGGAAAATATCGAGGTCCAGCCAAATCCGCAGTTAAGACTGGTAAAGCGGACCCCAGACTCCGAGGTGAAAGCTTTGGATGCGACTGGGATTAACGCTAGGTTGAAGAAGAAATACAGAAAATAAGTATTTTGTTTTACGCATTCTAGAACCCATAATACAAGCTATTAACTAGCTTACTATGTTTACTTTGGGTCTAGAGAGCTCTGTGTATAATGTCGTAGAGTACTATTATTTATTACTAGCTCATGCCCGTGGCTCCGCCAGCGTGGACGTCGGCTTTCGCGTTTTTTGAATATATCTCAGGATCTACTTAACCGATTGTAATTAAATATGCGTAAGATTTGAAATCTAACCAAGACATTTTTGATAAAAAATGCATAAAAATCCGCTCAGTAGCTTTTACAAACGAATTCTTTCACCTATAATTTGCCTCGAACCGCAATTCTAAAATTAATTATACCGATAGTGCAGTCATCAAAATTCGTCCAATATTCTTACCCAGAAGTATAACAGCTGTAGCATAGAACGTAACTGTGCAGTGAGTCATAACGTAGGCGCCGAGCAAGTTGACGCCAGCCACGCCGCTGAGCCGACCCATCATCCCGCCCAAACATGTTGCCATACCCCTGGAAAACCATCAGAAAACCATGAACTACAAAAAATTCACTGCATTCCTGCATGCTAATTGCATGTGTTGACATTGAAATTTAATGATAAGTAATGAAATTAATCAATGTAAAATTTGTACGCCAGAACCGGCAGAGTATGAGATCTGAACCTTATGTACCTAAACACCATTTTGTACCATATTCAACGAATAAAGACTTGGACTATGACTTTGACTTTTCCTCGTAACAGATAATTTTAAAACGATTTTCCCGACTGCAAAGTTTTTTGTAATTTACGTACCTACAGTAATTTACGTAGTAATGGCGAATACCGCAAGAGGCGGTGAGCGAAAGATTTTGCCCAATATTACTGGAACCCTGCAAAGTCTGTGACTGGCTAGGTCCTCAACTCTTTAATTAGATATTCCAATACCATCTAACCCTACACTGTATGCATAAATTATTGTGAGCCACTTTTAGCTGAAATCCTAATAAAAGGTGGACCACAATCCTCCCCCTCCATCCCCTAAACACCACCTTAATCCCCCAAGCCTTCCCGAATGTTACGCCCCTAATGTTGCACACATCCATACGGTCCACGACTACCGCTTACCATCAGGTGGGCCGTGTGCTTATCTGCCACCTAATAGTATTAAAAAAAACTTGTGGCACTTGGAGACTGCCGTGGTAAAGCTATTCCATAGCAGTCACTCAATTAAATTAAGGTTGAAAGTTGGCGACAATGAGAGTGTTAGGTTTTTATTTTCGTTACGGAATTTCTTGACTCGACCCCCTCAAAGCCCGCTATAAAAGCTATCCAATAACTTAACAGTTTACCTGTAAGACGTAGGATACATCTCCACATAAATAGCAAACATTATTCCGATGCATAAATTAGACATTGTCATTCCAACAAATAACAAAAGACTGGCGATGTTATTCTGGTTGAACACAGCCGCCACGCTGGACAGCATGGGGGTTATCAGGAACGTGATCAGTAGGTACTTCTTCTTCTCACCCCATTTGGATACTAAAAGAGTGATGGTCGCGAAGACCACTCCATGACAGACGCCGGAGAGCAAGGTGAAGGATTGGATTGAATGTGAACAGGTTATCTGAAAAAAAAAATAGCACTGCCATATTTTAGGAGCCCCAGACTTTCCCCTCCGGCCATAATGGCAACCGAGTTTTCTCGAGGATCGTGTAGAGGTAATTTAATATCTTCGTTCTCTATATTATCTGGCAAATTTATTATTTAAATTAAATCTGACTAGGGTATTAACTAGCTGCTATTACTGGGATAGTTATTTTAGTCCGACTTGGGTATTACCTCCGCCCTACAGAAGACCGCGGTGATAATAACCATCGTGTTGTGTTCCCGCCGGTAAGTAGGGTAGCCAGAGCTCATCCCTCCTCCTCCACCCCAACCCTTCCCAGCCCCCTTCCCCTTTCAGGATCGGCAGCGCGAGTATGATGCCCCTGGTATTGCACACGTCTATAGGCCACGGTGACTACTTTCCATCAGGTGGTCAGCCACTTAAGTAGTATAAAAAAATCATTGAATTTCGCTTGCTTTCCAGCAGCAATGATCTATAAACTAACAACTACAAACTAACAAACCAACTTACAAATGATGTTACATTACTTACTGTCTCCTCAGTAGCTACAGAGTTGTGATTTGATAACCTTGAGATAATGCTGCACAGACTCTGGGAGCCCTCAGTGGCATTTAAACTTATACCAGAAGTAAATGCTTCCACCACAGCAGGCAGCCACATGACCCAACAGTTGTTACTAGAAAAATAACAATGCCTTTTTAAAAATAATTCAAATGGAAATCAAAACTTTAAACTAGGGGGCGGCAGTCTCGTCATTTATCGCAACGCCTTAGGTACCGAATTCAGTCGCTACCTCGTAGCGACTGTATTCGGTATTCCACTGTGTGAGGCTGATACCTCAGCCTCGCACGTGTTGTTCTGTATAGGAAAGGAGAGGTTGGGATTAATGGACTCATTCCTTATTCTGTCCATTCTCGTCACAACACACATGAAACTGAAAATGTATGTAACCATTTTCAATTACATTTACAAAAATATCACTTACATGCTATAAATGACAGCGGTTATAAAAAATAAATGCAAGGTCATCGTCAACATTGGTGGCTTGAATAATGGCGCTATTTGTTGCCACAGTGACTTCAATATATTGATGTTTTTATCTCTAACCTTCGAATCGTCCCTTAAAATAATACGATGCACCTGGAAAAACATTTATAGAATTAGATTTTCGAGTTCAGGAAGTCTTTCTCTGTTCGTTTAGCATTTCTTTATATAGGACATGTCAATATGATTTCACTTTGTCTGATGGTAAGATAAAAGTAAAATCTCAGGACCGGGGCACCACTATATAGACCGATAGTGCTCCAGTGGCGGCCCTCAGCTTAACGGCCTCATCAAATGCTTTTTCACGTCCCGCTTAAAGGACCCGGGACTATAGGAGGAAGGAAACTGACTATAGAGTTGTTACTTACAGGGTACTCCCCTTTCTTTCCTCCATTCATAGACCAAATCTTCCGCAAATTGACCAGAGCCTGAGTTTCACGACCAGCTCCGACCAGAAACTTGGGGCTTTCGACGCAAAAGTACAGCAATGTAGCACCTATGGCCAGAGGTGATGCTAGCACTATTGCCAGTAATCTCCATGGAGTAAAATGAATGAATCCAAGGTTCAAATCGAAGTCTAGTTGAAGGATGAAGTAGCCGGGCACTGGAATTTTAAAAAAATAAGTAAAGCTAACGTATATTTAAATCAGTGTCAGTAAAATTGCAAATTAAACCCATTTTTTACATAGGACATGTCATAATGACTTCACCTCGCCTGATGGAAAGCTAAAGGCAAACCCTCAGGATCGGAGTCACCACCACGTGCACCGATAGTGCTACAGTGGTGGCCCTCAGCTTGACGGCCTCATCAAATGCTTTTTCACGCCCCGCTTTAAGGACCCCGGACTATAGCCAGGAAGGGGACATGTGCTAGTAAAGAATTCCAAGTCATTATCATCGACCGAACCGCTTGGTTCTTGTTGAATCTAATTAATAATCTTACTAAGATTTTGTGTGTTGTCGCAAATTGGAGTTTTATCATTAGGTACTTATTTAAATAGCTTAGTAGAATATGATATTATGTCATAGATAAGGCCATATTGCGTTAAAATTATGTTGACATACGACAAATTATGTAGTAAACGCAAATCTAAGGACAATTTAATGTTATTAATAGTATATCAAAACAAGGAAGATGTTATAAATTCGCCAGAATATTTTCTTCTTGTTTTGTGTGCTATAATATTATGTACAGCTGGTCATAATTCAGAACTAGATAAGATATCTGATTCAATCGATCTCACGAATGAACTCAGCTACTTCTTTAAGAAGAAAAGCTCCATTCCTCAAGGTTCGAATATTTTTTTTTAATATACCAATAAGGTTGCAGATACGCACACAGCAAATCGTATGGGAAGCTGTAACGTGTATGAACACACGTTACGTTGCCGACCCTGCAAAAACCTTTCTAATGCCCTTCTTGAAGAACCCCATATTGTAGACGCTAGGAAAACTGACATATTCTGTTGAATTATGACTTCATAGGCCACTCACCCATATAAGATGTCATGTACAGAAGCAGTACGCTGGTTATGATGAGCAGGTAGTAGTCTCTTACTTTCCTCGAACTACTCTCACCAAGCAGCGCATACGCCGTTGGTTGTATGGCACAGCAACTATTTAAGAAAGAAAAATTCATCACTATCTCAGTATTTATTATAAAACAAAGTCCTCCACCCACCGCGTTAGTATGTTGCGATAAACTACTGCATCCATCCATCTCAGATATTATCATACTTACCTTTTTTCAAGTCCTCTGTTCGTTCACGATACAGTAACGGTAATACATACATACTCGTATGCTCACACCTGTTTCCCTCCGATATTGTAAAGTGTTACATAATTTGATCAGGGGCTGCAGACTCAACATTTATCACTACGACATTGCTACCGAAATCGCAAGCTAAGATAGCGATAAACCTCGGTTGCAGTGAAGATTCTTGCGTCAAACTTACAGTAAAGTACATTTTAGGATAGTCAGCAATATGGAGATACTGAAAATTCGATTAATTTGCGATGATATTTGTTAAATACCGATAAGGTATCGTTATTTTTGCGTCGCTACGAGTTTAGCGACCAAATTTTGTACCTAAGTCGTTGCAATAAATGTCCAGACTGCCGCCCCAGGTTTTCTTGGTCAATTTATATTCAAAATTAAATATATTTCATATGATTGAAGGCGATACTTACAACATAGAACTAAAAACCTTGAATACACCTAACATAATCCAGTTGAAAGAGAAGGCGCCTATGAATGATGAGAGAAACCCGCCGCACAGCGTGATAAGTAAAGTTTTTCTCCTTCCTTGCGTATCGGAAACAAACCCCCAAGGTATAGACATCATTATTGGACCTGCAAAGAAAAACAAAAACATGAAAAACAAAAGAACAATTCCATCAAGAACTAAGCGGTTCGGTGCCTCTTTTCTTTGCCGCACCATACAGACCTGGAATTCTTTACGAGCTCACGTGTTTCCTTCCACCTACAGTCCCGGGTCCTTTAAGCGGGGCGTGAAAAAGCATTTGATTGAGGACCATCATTATGGCAGTGTCGGTGTATGTAGTGGGGACCCGCTTCCTGAGACTTTACCTTTAGCTTACCATCAGGTGAGGTGAAGTCATATTGACGTGACCGATATAAAATAAAATATTTTAAGGAAATCGATTTATTTCTTTGCGTGTGTAACGCCCTTGGTGTTGCACACGTCCATAGGCCACGGTGACCGCTTCCCACCAGGTGGGCCGTGAGCTTGTCTGCCACCTAAGTGGTATAAAACAATATATATTTTGATTCTATTGAAACTTGATCACACACAAACTTTTTCTAGCTAAAGTAGACAGATTCTTTCTTGCACACCAAAATCTAAAATACTACTAGCGTCATCTCTTGAGTATAATATTGGTGTGTACCTGGCTGCATAAATTATATTCTTCTTAATAAAGTGTCGGTCTATGAAAAGCCACTGCGTTTGTTTCTATAGGTTATGGGCCCAGTTAGTACATTTAAGTTAATCATAGGTACAATAAGCTGTCTTAAAGTACATAATGTATGTGCAAAAACGTTGAATAATTTCAACCTTCCAAATCCTAAAGGTGATATAGATTAAATCTTTTTATAGGTAGTGATTAAACCATCACATAAGAACTGAATTTGAGCGAAATTGATTATGCAGAAATTGATCAATTACAGTTTAAAGAAAAACAATGTATAAAAAAGGTGACAGATGACAAAATAAATGGTATTTTTTTATCACAAAGTGTATATCTGTCTAATTTTAATAGGATACTGGCTATGCCCCGCATATATGCCACCAAGTGGTGGCATACTTCGTCCCCGTGGTAGGATAAAATGTCCTATGTCCATTTCCTGGTTCTAAGCTATCTCCCCATCAATTTCCAGCCAAATCGGTCCGTTCACGCGTGATGCCGTGGCAGGGGAAATAGGGATTCATTTTTATTTATATAGATTAGTCCAACATGCAGAGGTCTTTCAGATTATTAATGTTTTATGGAATGGTCTAGAGTAGGCCAGCAATAGAGGTATACAGCAGTTTCAGAGTGGATTTACCTCGGCAAATGTTGTACTTACCAATAAAAGGCATAGACAGCAAGATGCTCTTCTGCCACATTTCCAGCTGAAAGTCGCAAGTGCTGCCTGTGACGACGATGGAGAATCCAAATACATCTATACCCATCCCTAGCAACCCGAAGCTGAGAGCTATCATCATATATCGATGGTACCACCCACTACCTGAAAAGTAGATTATTTTATATACTCTTTAAGTTGTTGCATCCAGATTCCAGGTTGATGAGAAAGACTGATAAGCAAAACTAAAGTCAAATATTATTACTGATAAAGTTCTGTATGGAAAGGAAGGGAGTGACTGAGGAGATGACATCGGACAGAAATGTATGGAGGAGAATGACATGTATGCATTTGTACGTCAATCATATAAGTCAAGTTTAGTTGTAGTAAACTTCATCTTCAAAATATTATAATTTGACTTAACTAGAGATTAATGCAGTGGAATTTAAAAATTATAACAATTTTAGATGTCCTACAGATAAAGTCGCTGTGCAAAACTAGATACTTAAGACCATAATAAAACGGTAAAGCTGATATCAAATTAAAAAGATAATGTTATGTTAAGACCATTAAAGAGTAAGAGATTTTAAATGAAAAAAAGGTCTGGTATTAAATATCTCGATAGAGGAAGAAAGAGAAAGAAATTATCGAAATTCAGCCGCATCACAGTTAGACTGGAAAGCCGACCCCAACTGAGTTGGAAAAAGGATCAGAGAATGATGATAGAGGAAGAAAGCTGCATGTTTAGGCGGTGTAATGATCCCTGCTGTGATTTTCCCTTGCGTCTACAATATGGGGTTCTGCAAGAAGGGTATTAGAAGGTTCTCACAGGTGTTAGTAAGCCCCTGGTGTTGCACATGTCCATAGGCCACGTTGACCGCATCCCATTCAGAGGGCCGTGCGCTTGTCTGTCATCTAAGTAGTATATATTTTTTAAATATTTTCTTACCAGTAATTTCAATAGCTTCTTCATAATCGTATATTTTCTCTTCTATAGCACTATTATTTTCACATTTCTCACTAACAGTACCAACTTGCACCTCATAGCACTTAGATTCCATTACGATATTATTAAAACTCTTTTTTTTTTATCTGTTCAACAAATTGCTTTTATGGACATTATTACTTTCAAACTTGTAAGTGCAACTGCTTAACCCGGTGTAAAATAATATTGATTAAAAATTTAACTATACCACTTTGATATAATTAAAAGTTTTAAAAGTTTTAAAACTGTTTTAATCACAGTCAATTAATTATCTTTTAGCCAAAAATTGTTTTTGGATATTATTAAACTTGTGAGTACAACTGCCTTAACCGGTGGCAAAATAATATTTATTAAAGTTGTTACTGTACCACTGCTTATATTTTATTTTTTAACACGTAACATTTGTATAGGTATCTGACTTCTATAGTATTGTACTACCTAGGAGTTACTTTTATCATCATTGCCTGTATTACAGTTGATTGTATAAGGCTTGTGTCCAAATGCGAGGAGTTTTCTTAAGCGGGGCGTGAAAAAGCATTTGATGAGGCCGTCAAGCTGAGAGCCACCATTTTGGCACCATCGGTGTTTGCAATGGTGACTCCCATTCTAGAGACTTTGCCTCAGCTTACCATCAGGCGAGGTGAAGTCATGTTAACGTGACCGACCTAAAAAAAAAAATTATCGAAAATTTTATTTGCATTTTGATTGAAAATTATTATGTTTTCCATAGCACCTCGGTCTTGTATTTTACCATTTCTAATTCTTAATCAATATATTTGTATATTGTCTAAATCTGTTAGGCGATAATCAGACGGAGGCGCGGGGCGGTCAAAATTACAGCGACATGAGTTATTGCGCGGGCGATAACGAACAAATAAGGCCGAAAGCAGATGGCGGGGTGGGGCGGTGAAAATGTCCGCGACGCACTCTTATTTGTACGATGATAAGGTTGTATTTGTCCGCGCAATAGCTCTTGTCGCTTGTCAGACATACGCGGGCTAAATGCGATCTAATGTTAGTAATAATAATAGTGCGTCGCGGTCATTTTGACGGCACCGCACCTCCATCTGCTTATCGCCTTAGAGAGCGTCGCGGTCATTGTGAACACCCTGCCCCGCCGTTTGCTTATCGCCTTATAAAGCAATATTTTGCCAATTTGGCCAATAAAAGAACTATGTGCGGTTATTTTTTCCTTTTCCATTACTTGGCCCCACTTCGTCCATTTCCCCAATGTAGGTACTGTTAACACTTACCTATATTTTCAGTACATGTAATAGTCTATAATGTAATCTTTTCTGACGTATTCATATCTAAATTCAATTGCTAGCTGGCCAAACGTGAACCACTGCCATCTTTTCCAGTTACAGCAACTTCTCCGTAACATGACTGAACAGAGAATGAAATTTGGACAATTAGCACTCAACTACAAATAAAGGAGAGATTTGGAACTATACGATGTGCGCTTGGCTTTATCACTAACTCATCATAATCATCTTAGCATTACTTAGCCTGCGAAGCTCTCACCTCACGCTTTATCACTAAGTACTCATACATTATATAAATACTTTCCATTAATAAGCAGTCAACAACGATTCTACGGATGGCGACGGCATGTTACGAGTATTATCAGCTCCGACCTGTTATCTACGGAAATCTGTAAGAAAGAGCGGTAAGCCTAGTGGTTTTCTCATATTTGTGTGCTATGATGAGATGTGGGAAGTGTATCGATGTTTTAAATCTTCCTGCTGTGCGCAAAAATTTGCTATATACATTGTGATTATTGAGACCAACGACACTGATATTAGTAAATATATATTATGTAAACAAAACGTGTAGTTGGAGCCCTAAAAAGTCCAACAACAACGGTAAAGCGGATCCCAGACTCCGAGGTGAAAGCTTTGGATGCGACTAGAATTAACGCTAGGTTGAAGAAGATATAAATAAAACAATGTTTTTGTAGTACTACATGAATGATTTAATCCGCCCTCTTGGGGTTTCAAATTTATCTGCGCTTTGTGGCTTCTATTGATTTTTATTTTTTATAGTCGACAGGCTCGCGTTTAACCACTATCTCACCTGATGGTAAATGACGATGTGGTCGACGATGAAGCACGCTTGCCTAGAAGCAACCTGTTCACTCATTAATTAACGACTCCCAGGTTATAGCTTTCCGGAAACACAGACTCAGGCAGGGCATTCGAATCCACTCCTTAGCTGAACGCATAATGAACGTATTGCTGAAGCGATTCGTGCGTATTAGCGGAATGTCTACCATAACGATGGCGCATCGCCGTACGTCTGGTCGTTTGGTGATGAAAAGGGCTTTTTACCAGCTTTTATTTAACTTACTGTGTTGCTTGTTAGTTTTTTACTTATAATTGATCAATCTTGGAAGCCTCAGTAGAACCACTTCCTGACTGACTCAAATTTGCTATACGGTACTTACGTATCTTCAACGAAAACTATGATAATTATGTAAGTACGCCTAGGTCGGCCTTCACCAGGTAGCCCATTCCCCTTCGCTTCATAATATCTGCTTCGTCAATCTTCTTTCATCCATCCTCTCTACATGTCCGAACGAATGATTAATGTATATACTTTTTTAATCATGTTATTTTTTCATGGTTCGGATAGATCATGTTCACTTTACCTGAATCTTTTCTTCTTAGCAACATTGTTGATATAAAAAGGTCTCTTTAGGTTTTATATATAGATCGTATAACTACATTTTTTGAGCCATAGTTAAACATTATAACTATCTTGCATTTATATCATCATATTTGTTCAAAGTATTTGTTCATAATTAAATCATAAAAGATCTTTAACTTTGATTACATTATGTCAATAGGTATGTTTGTCATTTTAACATTTGCGCGTAATACAAGGGCAAGTATTCAGTAGGTATTTAATATTATTAATTTGGTTAAATGCATCGAACAAAGAAAATTCCTGGACGTTAAATGCATAGTATTTGAGACGTGTTCCACCTGATAAAAGTGACGTAGAGTTGAATTACACGTTAAATGAACTAACAAAATGAGTAATGCAAATAAAGTGTATCAGTGTGTGGATTATAATTATTTTATTAATATAAAAATATAACACTACAATCTAAGTTATCACTGCGGGTGCCGCTCAGGTCGCGTACTCTTTGGGAGTATTATACACAGGAGACCACTCGCTGAAACAAACAAACCAGAATGTTAAACTATGTGTATACAAATAAAGCAATGACGTTTAGAAGATAACAGACGGCGCACGATTTTCCTAATCTAGCTCGATTTAATTGATAATGTCTACTTGCTCCAATTTCCGTAGAAATTTTATATTATACAGCAGATAAGTTCTTCTTAAAGACACTAATTTATTTTTTATGCTGGATAGTCAGGAAAATAAATAACACACTTCTAAACTCAGTACATTTTATTGTTCTTAGTAATACGTCTTCACTAGATGATAGTTGTTGAGTCAAAATAAATATCCTCATTAATGTTATTGTTACAAAACTTCTGTTATTGGATACTTTAAGGTATGTGCGACATATTACGTTAAAAGAATAATTGTTTTAACTGCATTTAATATTTTATTGGTAATGATAAAATAAGGGCATTTTCATAAAAAATCGTCAAAGTAAATTGGACAAAGAAAATAGTTATTCAGGGTTATTCACCTCTCTTAACTATTTAATAATTTAGCCAGAACCCTGAGCTTTTGCATTCGTTTAGAATTTATTGCGCATAGTTGTGACACCCGAACATTTTTTTTCATTTTTTAGAACGGCTGTACAAATAACAAGAAAAGAATGTTTTGATGTATGGTGTAATACAAGTAGGTCAATTGAATGATTCCCTTACACAGCCGACAGATAGTAATTAATAAAATATTTTTTTCATTTGTAAAAAAATTCTGTAGCGTTTTATTAATTTTTTTCAAAATCTTGTTTTCAGTTTCGACTAAAAATATTTAAATCTAGTAAATATCTTTTATTTCACGAATTTAATGTTTCATTCATCTTAAATAACTAAAACATTTGTAAAATCGTTAGTTTGTCATAATAAATAATTAAATCGAGATAGATTAGGAAAATCTCACAGTGTGCGGCGGGACGGTCAAATTGACCGCGACGCACTCTTATTTGTACGATTATAATGTTGCATTTGTCCGCGCAATAGTTCATGTCGCTTGTTAGACATACGCGGGATAAATGACAGTAATAATAAGGCGATAAACAGACGGAGGCGCGGGGCGGTTAAAATGTCCGCGACGCACTCTTATTATTACTATCATTGAGGAAAATCGATGAAAAAATAAAAAGACTTAGCAATACTTCAAAATGTGCATAGCCAATAGCATTCAATTTAGTATAGCAACCAACTCATTTAAAATAATGTATTTGACTGAATCATATATGAAGTAATTAGTAATTGATTCTATATAGTATAAGGGATTGGAGGTGGAAGTACCCCTGAAAAAAAGCAGAGCCTGAATTTAAGGCCACCTGTCAAACCGGCTTTCGAAACCGTTTTGACAGATGGCTACATAGAGGTAGGACACGATGGTATCTCCCGTCCGAATGAGCAGTCCTACTGGGGTAGTACCTCCGCCCTACAGAACACCACCCCATAATAACCATCGTGTTGTGTTCCCGGCGGATATCTCAACAAATTCTCCCCCTCCAATCCCTCCCAACCTCCCCCCCTCCCTCTTCCCAGGATCGGCAGCGCGGGCGTGATGCCACTGATTTCGCACACGTCCATAGGCCACAGTGACCGCTTGCCATCAAGTGGGCCGTGTGCTTGCTTGCCACGTATATTACAACTGTTAAACTTACTAATAAGTAAAGTTCCAAACATATAGATGGGTACAATGCAGTACTTGTCGACCAGCGCGCCGAAGATCACGTTGCCCACGATAGCGCCTATACGCCCGCACATCACTGTCACCGCCATGGCTGTAGCACTGTAGAGAAAAAAAAACAGTTACCTATTACAAATAAATAGGTACAATTGAAGTGTCAGTTTGTAAAATTAAAATAGAAGGTTTCAAATCAAGGTAGTATGTATCTAGTGTAGGTATCTACGATACACAATAATAATAACAAAAACAATTTTTAAAAATTTCATCTGTCTTTCTGTCTATTTGAAAGATGTAATCTCTGGAATGGCTGGGCTGACTTAGATGGGACTTTCGCTAGTAGATAGGTAATTGTATTAAGCGTAACGTATAGGTTACTTTAATTATGGAAAAAAAGAAATTAAGGTTTCGCGTAATAAATTAAAACTTTAAAATCTTAATCGGATAGCTGGATTAAACTTGGAAGCTTGCTATACTTCTTCAAAAAAAGGTATTAGAAGTTTTTTATAGGGTTGCCCCTAGTATTGCACTTGTCAAAAGGCTACGGTGACCGCTTCCCATCAGGTGGGCCGTATATTTGTCAGCTACCTAGGTGGTACAAAAAAAATGCAACAAATTTGTCAAGAATGTATCAAATAGACTCACGCAACTTTCGTGGGGAATATCTCACAGATGACACAGAAGAGCACAGCCTCCGTGCAGCTCACGATAGCTTCAAACACACATGACAAGATCAGGTTCTCCAATGACGATCGTACTAGGTTCAATCCCAGCGCAGCGAGACCAGAACTTATTAACATCATCACTGTGAAAGGAAACAAGATAAAAATGATTATGAATAAAAACAAAAACACCTTTTTTTAGAACGTTAGTTGGATTTTTTAAAGGAGGTAGGACACGACGGTATCTCCCGTCCGAAATGAGCAGTCCGGCTGGGGTAGTACCTCCGCCCTACAGTAGACCGCGGCCATATTAACCATCGTGTTGTGTTCCCGCCGTGAGTAACCACCTAAGCCGGTAAGTAGGGTAGCCAGAGCTCACTGTACCCCTCCTCCAGGTTATGTAATTCCAGCGCACATTCCCCGAAGTGCAACCGATAAAAAACAGAAAGGCTAGCGATTCTACGCCGATGTTCCAAGCTCTGAAGCTTAGTCTCAACCAGCGCATCGCAGTTAATTAGGTACTTTGCTCAAAAACCAATCTTGATAATTTGAAAATGAATGAATGAGTGCTAGGTACCTATCTTAATATGTTGTCGGTTTCAGTACTCACCAAGCATGGGCTTCTTGCCCACGAAGTTGATCGACAGTCCCACGCACAGGGCCGTGGGCACACAACTAAGAGCTACGATCAATGTGTGGGTGTATACTTTGTCATCTATATTGCCTGATCTGTGCTGAAAGTTAAATTAAATCGTTAATAACATAATTAAAAAGAATACATAAATATTCGCATCTTATTTGAGAAGTTATGTGTGTATTTATCACAGGTTTATAAGTGCCCGGTTAATGGCAATAGGCTCGCCACCTATTACATTGGGACCTAAACATAAACTAGCGAAATGTGGGTACTAACACCTCTGCCTACCCCTTTGGGGATATATGCGTGAGTTTATGTTATGTTATGTTATTTGAGCATCAGTTAGTAATGCCTACGCTCAAATCTACCATTGATCATGTTATCTCTGGTTCCACTTTAACCAATTGTAATCAAACATACGGCAAATTTTATGTCTGACCAAGAGCTTTCTAATAGCTATCGTTCAGTAGTTTTGGCATCCATCGTAAATAAACAGACAAGAAAAAACATACTGTGTTCAAAATCGTTCATTTAACATAATATTTTTTTACTATCTCCAATGTATAGACACAATTGATTTAGAGACTTCCGGAGAATTTTAACACCACGATCTACAAAATCGATGAATTATACAACGCCATCTAGTGAACGACTTAGAACTAAAAACAATTTTATGATAGCATAAACATAACCGCGTTATTTTTTTTATCTCAATTCCCAGCTTTTGCTAGTATTATAGAAATCAGTAAAGCATTTTGAAATAATTAATTACTTACCACTATAGCAGAGACTGTGCTATCGATGTATGATTCCGAAGTATGATTTGTAAGAGCCAGAGATACTTCACAGACTCCTGCTGAAGCGTCAGGGTATAGTGACGAGAACTGGCTGAACCGCTCGAACAGATCCGGGAACCACATCATAAGAGTGTAGTAACTGAAACATAATGATAGCAACTCATTTATGTCCCACTGCTGGACACGGGTCTCCTCTACTCTAACGAGAGAGCTGAGAGGGTTTAGACCTTAATCCACACATGCTGGTTTAATGCGGATTGGTGGATCGGACATTTCCTTAGAATTTCTTCTAGGTTAGGTAGGTAGGTTTCCTCGTGATGTTTTTCCTTCACCGTCAGCAGATGGTAAATCATGTGACTAGCAAACATAAATTATTCGATAAATATTGTTGTAAGACGTTATTACTGAACCATCAAAAAGAAAGGAATGGAGAGTGTGGGCCGGAACCTCCACGACAGCGCCTTCGCTGCCGGCTGAGGCAAATGTCGACCGAAGCGGGAGGCTCTTCATGTGTCCCTTTAACTAGCAGAGGGCACAGTGTGGGGCGGATGTTAAGGCAACGCTACCAAAAACGAAGACATGATATTGAAAAAAAAATAAGGTATCGAAATAAGATTTTTTTTTTAGATTTTTTTATTCGTATTTTTTTAAATCATTTATTCATAAGTGTTATTCACGCTCCAGCTAACGATAATTGTAACGATAATTTCATAAAAAATGTATGACGACAATATCGGTATAACGTCGCCGGTTGTTGAACCCGCGCAGAGTCAATGACCTTTTCAGTAGTATTTCCTTAACACCCGGTCTTAATTAATTACTACGGTCTTTAAAAATTACCTAAACATAAGTCCGAAGTCCACGAAGCAGCACAGTACGAGCAGTCCAATATAAGGTGGCGTGACGAGCATTTTCTTCCTCACCCAGAAGGATTGCCAGCGCTGACTCCAAGTCAGAGGGTTTTTGGTCTCATTCCCGTTGTTGTCTGCTGACACTACCTCCTCTTCATCTCCATCACCAGCGCTTATCATGGATTCCACCTGGAAGTTGACAAAATCAAAATAACAATAAATAAATGTTCTACAACTTTCTATATAGCGCTCTCTAGACCTAAAGTAAGCTTAGCTTAACGAACTTGTATTATGGGTTCTAGAATCCGGATAAACATACTTAAGTGCATACTTATTTGTCTTGTTCTTTCATACTTTTTGTAAAATTATACATAAAAACATCTAGATCCATACAATTTTTTGCATTCATATATACAAATGCACTGAGCAGAAACAGAACCCGAACACCTCCCCCCCCCCCCCTCCGCCCCCTAACCGTAATAATGTATGGAAATTTGCCCGATTCGTTGATATATTTATGATTACTACTCTGTTCCCCTCGGTAGTAGCGTGATGATATTGCCTTCCTCGATAAATAAGCTATTCAAATCAAAAATATTCTTTCAATTCAGACCAGTAGTTCCTGAGATTAGCGCGTACAAACAAAAAAACAAACTCTTTAGCTTCACAATAATAATAAGAAGTATAGATTGGCACTTACCGGAAAGTCTTTCTCATGCAGCTTGGTGTTGACAACAAAAATTCTCTGCAGCACCTGCAGCGCCTGCTCAGCCTTGTTGGCGTGCAGCAAGTATCTTGGACTCTCAGGGAACGGAATGAGAAGTAGCACCACCATGAGTGACGGGATGCCGCAAGCTGCTACGAATACCCTCCACGACGTATAGAAGAAGTCTGGACCCTCGGACCAGTTAAACCTCGCATCCGGAATTATAAGGAATGCGATACCTGGAAAGATTCAACATTTATTGTCAGTAGCTTTCGTAGTATCCTCCTATATCTCTGGGTCCTTTAAGCAGGGCGTGAAAAAGCATTTGATGAGGCCTCAAACTGAGAGCAATCACTGGGGCACTGTCGGTGTATGCAGTGGTGACCTTTCGTCCTGAGACTTTACCATTGGCTTGCCATCAGGCGAGGTAAAGTCATGTTGACGAGTCTAATATAAAAAAACGATCAAAAGGTTTGGATCCTGAATATTACAGTACCGACGTGAATCCACACCAGGCACAAAAAGCCACCATGCTCAACTTCCATGGAGTTAGGATACGACGGTAATACTCGTCTGAACTGAGCAGTCCGACTGGAGTAGTACCTGCGCCCTACAGAACACCGGCCCATAATAACCATCGTGTTGTGTTCCGCCGGTAAGTAGGGTAGCCAGAGCTCACTGGAGGGATTCTGTGCTGTCAGCGGGGAGACCAGAGTCTCCTACGTTGTCAGCACTGAAATTCTCTCAACTTATGCCTTTTTTCATGTGGAAATCCTACGGATCCCCCATTCCTGCGGCGAGCGGGGGTGGTTAGTCGAACATGAACCGACTAAAACCGGGGTATATAAGGCGATCCATAAGACAGAATTGCACCTCGGAATAATGACCTCAATGCCTTTCAAAACTGAATTTTAAAAGTCTTTTTTTAAAAGATCACCTTTGTTTTGTTTAAATTAAATTGGCAGCCGTAGTGCGAGTATTGCCAATAATATCCAGATTGACCTTCGCAATATTGCTGACACTCATAGTACTGCTAGTTGTCAGGCAAATTGAAGTGCCAATGACGATATTGGTTTGTTGAAACAATAGATTTTCATTCATTAACAGCAAAATGTTTTGGGAGAAAACTTTATGCTTACTAGATTTCTAGATATTTGGAAGCATGATTTTAGACACAATATCTTTGGAGAATTTCATCACCTTTAAAGATATTCACTAGATTTTTTCTTCATACTACGTAGGACAAGCACACGGCCCACCTGATGGGAAGCGGTCACCGTGGCCTATGGACGCGTGCAATACTAAAGTTATCACACACGCGCTGCCTACCCTGAAGGGAAGGGGCGGGGGTAAAAAAGGGTTGGAAGGCTAGGAAGCGGTGGGGAGGAGGAAGGGTACAGTGAGCTCTAGCTACCCTACTTACCGCCGGGAACACAACACGATGGTTATTAAGAATAAAATGTTTTGGGAAAAGACTTTTATGCTTACAGATTTTTTTTTGGAAATAATAATAATTATGCATATTTTTTATTTTTATTAATAATTTTATTGGTATTTATATTGGCTCGCGTTTGATCACAATCTCACCTATTGGTAAGTGATGATGTGGTCGACGGTGGAGCACGCTTGCCTGGAAGTAACCTATTCACTCTAGACTTGAAGACTTAAGAATTAAAACTTACCTGGCAACAAAATTGTGCCAAATGTCCAAAACACTTCGAGTCTGCACAGCATCACATCTCTGTGCCGAAGCGAGAGGAAATCTCCGAAGTAAGGGAAGATCAGGCCGGTGGCACCGATAATGCCGAAGCCAGAGAAAAATCTGCAAAAGACACAAATCTACAACGAATAGTTACGTCAGGTAAAGCACAAATAAAAATAAAAGTGATTTATACTACGTAGGTGGCAGACAAGCACACGGCCCACCTGATGGGAAGCGGTCACCGTGACCTATGGACGTGTGCAACACTAACGCGCTGCCTGCCCTGAAGGGAAGGGGGGAGGGCTTGGAAGGGGTGGGAAGGCTAGGAAGAGGGGGAAGAGGGATACAGTGAGCTATGGCTATGGTAGACGGACATAGGATACGTTTTATCCTGCAACAGGGACGAAGTATACCACGGGCAAAGCCGCGGGGCAATTATTGTACCTAAATAGACTAAAAAAAACAGCCCGCTGAGTTTCTTGCCGGAGTCTTTTCAGGTCTGGACCGCGTTTCGAACCGGTGGTGGTCCATTTGCTTCTAGTTTTAAATAATTTTGATTTTGACGTTTTGTAAGTGGCGCTTAAAATGGTCTATACAGAATAAATGATTTGTGAATTTGACTTTGACTATGACAACTAGTTTATAATATAAATAGGATTTTATGAAGTAACCAAACAAGGAAATTTCTAATGTTCTTGGAAGTAACTCTTCAAAACTACTTCGTCTTACACTGAAGGATGTCATTTTTTTATTGCTATCAGTATGACATCAAATACAAATATTAACCTTCTTTGTCATCAATTCATTTAATTTCAGGTACCTGCAAGCTAAGAAGGCTTCGAATGACTGGACTACAGAAGAGAGGAAGGCAGCCGCCGCGTCCAGTAGCAGGGCTCCGATGATGGCCTTCTTGCGGCCTCTTGCGTCTGCTAGGTTACCCCAGAAGTAGGAACCCACGCACATACCTGGGTAAATATAAAATTAGAATTTAATCTATACGATTAAAAAATTGTTAATTATTAGTTGATTTAGCTGTGTCTGTACATTGGACATATTTAAAAAAAATACTTGGGTTATGCTTGATGACGGTATCTCCCGTCTGAATTGAGCAGCCAACTGGGGTGGTACCTCCGCCCTTCAGGACCTTGATTCTGCTTAAGGCAAACCACTGTCATGCCACTGACACTCTAAACCTAAATTATTTAATGTAAGAACTATTTTTCATTGTAGACTTTACCGTTATGGAGTTAAAGTCTAAAATCAAATGAAAGGAATACATAAAACTTTTTCGCTCGCTCTACAAAATATTATTTAATTTTAGACATTGGTGTGATAACAATAAAGTCCAAAATTAAATGACTTTTTTTGAAGTGTAGGTGGCATGATAGTGGCTTGTTTTAACAGAATCAAGGCCCAGAACACCACGGCCGTCGTGTTGTGTTCCCGCCGGTAAGTAGGGTAGCCAGAGCTCACTGGAGGGATTCTGTGCTGTCAGCAGGGAGACCAGTCTCCTGCATTGTCAGCGCAGAAACACCCTCAACCCCCCCTCCCCATTCTCCTTCCTCCCCCTCCTTCCATCAACCAATCTTACTCTAAACCTCTCATCTCATGTGATCTCATCTGAATCACATTCATCTTTGCCCTTACCTAGCGTTCTTTGACCCTGATTAGATTACACATAGGTACTTCTATTTGGTCTAAGGAATTTCCTTACATGAACGTCACTATTAGTACCGAATTTGGACCGGTGACAAGTGACAATACTTCATAAACTTGGCACATGTATTAAATAATTTATACAGGAACAGTTCAAAGGTTGGAATCGGTTTGAATGGTTATATTAATATCTGAAGAAACATTGCTTCATATTACAAGTGTCTAAAAATCATTATCTGAACTGTTTACAGAGTAAAGTAAGAGGTATCTGATTATTCTTTTAATGTAACTACAGAGCGAAACATAACATAACATAACATAAACTCCCGCCTATATCCCCGAACGGGTGGGCAGAGGTGCTAGCACCCACATTTCGCCAGTTTATGTTTAGGTCACAATGTAATAGGTGGCGAGCCTATTGCCATTAACCGAGCACTTATAAACCTGCGATAAATACACACATAACTTCGAAAAGCATCGAAAAGTCATTGGTGTGTGCTATGGTGAACCTGGGATCGAACCCGAGACCTCGTCTTAGCAGTCCATTACCCAGACAACTAGGCTACCGCGGACGGAGAAAGAAAAAGAGTTCAATTTATTTATAATTTTGTTAGATAGAGAGACATCTAGCGAAATGACATCTGAAGCTATAAGAGTCTGTATATGTATTGTATTTCGTTGAAATCTTTGGCTCTCGACATTATGTTTTTTTATTACCGCCATCTCGGGTCTTAATTGCCAGGGTGTAAGGTTACCTAATATAATAGGCATATGCCTCGTTCCCCAGCTGACCCCGGGCCATCTACGGTATTAAGATGGCCTCACCTCAGGCCCACTCCCCACTGTGCCCTCTGCTAGTCAGAGGGACACGTGGAGAAGCTTGAAGCAGCCCTCTAAAGGGCCATGCCCTCCCCCCTCCTTTAATAGCATTAAGATTACATGTAGGCAAATTAAAAAGGGGAGATAATTACCAATAAGTGGTGTAGCAGTGAGACTGCCCTTATTACTAGAAGACAGGTCAAAGTCCTTTTCAGCTGCCGGGAGCACGAAACTGAGTGTTGTGGTGCTGAGCGCGCAGACAGCATAGATAGCGCCACATGACATGAGCAGCATCCATTGGAAACAGCCGTATCCTGGGAAAAGAGAATGAAAATTGGTAGGCCTTTGTCCAGCAGTGGACGTCTTTCGACTGATTGATGATGATGATGAGTAATGAGTACATGTATAATGATAAACATATTACCACTCCTTTGCGACTTGTAGTCGAGTAAAAAAGCTACTTATAAAATTTTCGATTACAAGAAATTTGCGTGAAAACGCATTTGATGAGGCCGTTAAGCTGAGGGCCGCCACTGTAGCACTACCGGTGTATGTGGTGGTGACCCCAGTCCTGAGACTTTGCCTTTAGCTTAACATCAGGCGAGGTAAAGTAATTTTGACGTGTCATACCTATTTAAAAAATATTGCGATTACCTACATTCACGCGGACGAAGCCACAGTTATCAACTAGTTATTTAAAGAAACTTTATTCATAAAAATCAAGGCTATTTTTATAATCACAACCATCATGGTGTTATTGAAATCATTTCCACACATTAAAATTGAATTGGATCGATATTGAACTCACTTGAGCTAAACGATTGTCAATCGGAGCAGATGCAATACGTTCAAATACCATGTAATAAATTATGGTTCGAAGGTCATACGACTTAACATTGTCTTCGAAGAGTTTGCAGCCTTGATAGTGATCATGAGCAAAATAGTGATGGACAAAAGTATTGAAAGATTTCAAGACAAGACCATGAACGCCAGCTCACTTGTAACACTCACAAATATTTTTTTTTATAAATATCGGTCACATCAATATGACTTCACCTTGCCTGATGGGAAGCTAAAGGTAAAGTCTCAGGAAGGGGGTACATACACCGACAGTGACATAATGGTGGCCCTCAACTTGACGGCCTCATGAAAGAAGAGGTGATTGTCGTCGCAGCACTGCGTGATAAAGCGCAGATATTAGTTTAGACTACGCCAATACCCACTGGTCCCACAAGTGCTGTAACCACCATCACCTCAAGCCCGGAATATATCCTACTTCCTACTATCCTATGTTAATTTTCTTTTTACTCGATTACGCCAGCAAGGGTAATGTGTTTCGCGCGTATGCAAAGTAGGTATGTATGTAGTTTTCTATGTTCCCCTCTATAGGTCTAACGGCTAGACGGATTTCGATGAATGAGGTCTCAAATGGGGGTCCCCGTCATAGGGTATTTTGAGGGTAAGTTAAAAAAAAACATAATCTATTTTTTAATTCTTGTCTGCTAATCTATTTGTTCACGATGGATGCAAATACTACTGAACGGATTTTGATGCTGTTTTTTATTAAAGATCTTTCTTTTCTTTCTAAATAAAAAAAACAGAATCAAAATCGGTTCATCCGTTTGGGAGCTACGATGCCACAGACAGACTTACAAACACACACACACACGTCAAACTTATAACACCCCGTTCAGGTTTCCGTCGGGGCCGCGGGGGTTAATAAGTTCTTTGCCAAAATTGGAAAATCATCGCGCGACGAAGTGGATTATTATGATGGTAATCACGAACAGATTAACCTGTTTCTACATACAAGTTAGATACTACACCGATCGGTATCGACCCGCCCAGATTTATCTGCACCGGAAACCTAACTTCTCTATGCAGCACCCTTACTAGACATGACCTGGATATCTAGAATAATCGCCTACATACATCTTAAACACTCAATTTAATAGTCCATAACATAAAACTACGTCATATTTAATACAGGAAAATCATAGCAGGAACATGTTATACATCAGTTACGTCTCGCCGCGCCGTCGTCGCGTCGTCGCCGTCGCCACCCCGATTAATTGGATTCGGTTTGGAGCCACAAATCTAATTTGTGTTTAATACTTAGCCGACTTAGCGGTTACCTGTGTTTATTATGAAACGAATTTGGTAGCGGATTTATTTAGCAAAATGATTAGTTTATGGGCTATATTTTGTTGCCGGAAAATTTTTGTTAACTGTTTTTATGAAATGTCACATTCGATTATAAATTATCGATATATTTAGCGAAATGTGAAGCATTTTAATTGCTAACTTTTCCTTTTAATTAAAGTCAATATTCAGGAGAAGACTCTTGACTCCACTCCGAGACCCTTACAAAAGGAATGGCTTAGCCATCTGAGCTACGTGGACACGCCTTTTTTTTTTTTTTTTTTTATCGTGCGGAAATCCCCATGGATACCACCCCCGTCGGCCATCTGGGGTGGTTATGTCGGGACTAAAACCGCACGCCGTCTCGGGCCTTAGTAACCGGGGTGTAAGGTTACCCAATGGGCATACCCCTCGCACCCCAGCTGACCCCGGGCCATCTACGGTTTTAAGATGGCCCCCTCGACCCCCCGAAAGGGGGGGTGGGGCGAGCATCGCGTCACTTCGCTGACGGTGGGGTGTAGGGTGACAGGAGGCCGTCCTGTCACCCAACCGTCGGCGCGCAGACAATCAGCTCGCCCCCCGCTTGCTCCCCACTGTGCCATCTGCTAGTCAGAGGGACACGTGGAGAGCCTCGGAGCAGCCCTCTAGAGGGCCACTCCCACCCCGGCCGGATTGGCCGCAGGCAGCAGCGTCTCCCGTGGCGAGTGGGAGGCGCTGCTCGCCTCCGTTGCCCAGGTGCACCACGTGGAGGTTCCGGCCCGCACCCACGTGGACACGCCCTGGAATTTTTTTTTCTAGTCAGGGCAAATACTATCAGAAAGATATCGTTGTCTCCGAACTACTAGGAGTATAAAAGAAAAAAGTATCGTCGTAACAATATGTGTAACAAGTCAAAAGTGAATAGGTTGACTCTAGGCAAGCGTGCTCCATCGTCGACCACATCATCACTTACCATCAAGTGAGATTGTAGTCAAACGTGAGCCTATCGACTAAAAAAAATAGTAATCCAGCCCTTCATTACTACGTGGTTATAAAAATAACTACGAAGGTAAGTCATGTTGGGTCTCCAAACACTCCAATAAGTAAAATAAGTCACAAATTATCCAGTTAAAACCCCGAATATTTTATATTTTTTAATAACTAGCTATGCCAGTGACTTGCACGAAAAGGCAATAGACTGACCACGTCTATTGAAGGTTTGGAGCAAACGAGTCCTTGAATGGAAACCACGAATCGGCAAACAAAAGGTGGAACGCCGCCAAGTGAGATGGACTGACGATCTGAAAATGGTAGCTGGGATGGACTGGATACTGAAAGCGGAGGATCGGGTGCTATGGCCTATACATTTTTTTATACCACTTAGGTGGCAGACAAGCACACGGCCCACCTGATGGGAAGCGGTCACCGTGGCCTATGGACGTGTGTCGACCCTGAAGAGAAAGGGCGGGGGTAGGAAACACAACACGATGGTTATTATGGCCGCGGTTTTTTGTTAGGGCGGAGGTAATTCCCCGGACAGGACGGGACATACCGTCGTGTCCTACCTCCATCATTGGGAAATTGGGAGAAACCTATGTCCAGCTGTGGAATGTAGATTGCTTGACATGTCCAAAGTTCAAGCAAATTGATGCGTTCATTGTCACGTATGCAGTCTTTAGCCTAAATAAACAAATGCGTTCACACGTCACAACATCTATTTATATGTTCGAAGATGTCACAGCACGGCTTCAGACTTCGCCCCTCCACGTCTATTTCGGTATGTTTGTTTGCACACAAGTACTAAACATAGATTTTGTTGTGTTGCGTCATTATTATTAGTATTTGTCTTTATTTTTACCAACATTATGACAGATTTTAACTTAAGTCCGACGAAGACGTTTTTAATAGAATAAACCGCAACGAAATATGTGGAGTAGTTTTGGCGTACATCGCGAATAAATAGAAAATTATTCCAAAAAATATGTATTTTGTATTCAGAATCGTTCATTTAGCATAACTCAAGCTCTCTCCGATGAGCAGACAACTGATTTACCATTTTAAATACTATAGATGTCCATAAATCCGCAAAAGTCCAGCCAAATCCGCAGTTAAAGACTGGTAAAGCGGACCCCAGACTCCGAGGTGAAAGCTTTGGATGCGATTGGGATTAACGCTAGGCTGAAGAAGAGATGTCCATGAATCTCATTTCAGTAAAAACTTCTTTCTAATTTAATTATCTACGTATTAAGCCTGGAACGGAACTAATTCTTGGAATATGTTCCTATGAGTTACGCCATAGGAACATATTCCAGAAATAAAAATTATTTTCACAAACTTACAAATTCATTTTTTTTATGTAGGACACGTCAAAATGACTTTACCTCGCCTGATGGTAAGCTAAAGGCAAAGTCTCAGGACTGGGGTCACCACCACATACACCGATAGTGCTACAGTGGCGGCCCTCAGATTGACGGCCTCATCAAATGCTTTTTCACGCCCCGCTTAAAGGTCCCGGGACTATAAGAGGAAGGAAACACATGCGCTGGTAAAGAATTCCAAGTCTTTATGGTGCGGCAAATAAAAGAGGCACCGAACCGCTTGGTTCTTGATGGAATTGATTCCACTGTATGAGGATGATACCTCAGTCTGGCACGTGTAGTTCTGTGTAGGAAGTATGAAGGACTTGAGTCCACCCGAACTTTTCCACGAGCCCAGTTGACTTAATACAGCTCTGAATAGGTCAACTGAGTCCGTTGCTGAATACCAAGTCCTTGGCCGTCAACTTATTTCAAATATTATGGTTATTTATTAAAGTAACAGTCAAGGTTCTCGATCGCGTTGAAGATTGAGGTCAATCAATGCCTTTGAGTATCAACAAGCTGGAATCCTGTTAGCGGCCAATGTATACATTATCGTAATTACGCGCGGCCATGACAGTGACAATCTCAGTCACAATATCAAGTAGAATTCATTTATTAAACTGCTAAAATGTATTTTTTATACCACTAAGGTGGCAGATAGAAAATTATTACTTCACGCCTTTAGCTCCCTTTGGCAATTACCTCGGAGCTCGGGGTCTGCTTTTCGGTTTTTATTTCTTCTTTTGGTCACAGTATTTTTGCATCCCTAGCAGTGAGACCAACAGTTTTCTTCTGGGATGTCAAGCCAGTTACTCTTTGGTTTTACCCTTACTCTAAATTCTATCGTTAGTGTATCATCTGTCAAATTTTCTTGCCCATTGTGCTGTTTTAATTGTATTCTCAGAGATGCTCATGACACTTCGTCCGATATCCCACACATAGTCACAACACTACAAACATTTCATCATTCTCTGAACTTTTTTCCCAACTCAGTTGGGGTCGGCTTTCCAGTCTAACTGTAATGCGGCTGAACTTCGATATTTTCCGTGGAGCGACTGCTATCTGACCTCCACAACCAACGGTCATTATGACCAATGGCGATATCGAAGTTCCAAGTTGGTTGGCCTTTTGTGGGCTCCAACTACCCGTAACGACTGCCATAGATGTTTGTATGGCAACCGGGACCGACGGCTTAACGTGGTCTCCGAGGCACTAATAAACATAACTTCGAAAAGCATCGAAAAGTCATTGGTGTGTGCCATGGTGAACCTGGGATCGAACCCGAGACCTCGTCTCAGCAGTTCATTACCCAAACCACTAGGCTACCGCGGTATCACAAGACTACAAACCCGGGGTAGATTTAATTTTAAAATACTCTTTGCCTTTCTGTATAATACACTCCTTATTCGTCTTGTACACCCACAGAGACGGGATAACCCTTGCATTCCATTTCACTGAACACCACAAGGCCTCACAAATCACTTGTTATTATTAATGAGGTTTACTTTTGTGGTATTTTGGTAGAAAATGATATAGTCTGTATCATAATATTGTCACCTTGCCAAACCGTCGACGTTATCGGACGACCTAGCCGCGGCCATTGTGGCTATTTTGGTATCCATCCGGGCAATAGAAGATAGTTTTATTATTTTGTTTTTGTTCTTTACCTGACTGCAGTGAAAAAAGAAGTTTTCTGGAAATATCGCAGACTGTGATGGACCACTCATTGTAACTTTGATGTAAATCCTGTTTGTATCCTTTTGTTTGTGTGCAATAAAGAATATCCATCCATCTTTTTAACTATCTATGTGATTCTCCTATGTGCCTTCGTAACTAGTAGATGGTAGAACCTATTTTCATGTATAATTATCTATGTTGACTATCAAAGGTTACATAGACCGGGCGCTACGTGGAGTTGAGTATGCAAAATGTGAGGACCGCATTCGGTGTATGGTTTTTAACTCAGAAAAGCATGCAGATTATGATTCTGAATGTTATCAGGAGCCATATTGGTCCATTTTTGTTTTACACCCCACCCCCTTAGACATCTAGTAAATGGACTGAACACATGCTTTCATCCATGTAGCGCCTGCACTAACATCCAAAATCAAAATAGTGGATATTTGGCGGCTAATATAATTATAGTTTCAAAAACCTTTCATACCCAAAACTAGAGATGTCACATAATTATTTAAATCTAGGAACGTATGTACTAGTAAATCGGCTTAATATAATTTCTGAAAAACAAAATAGCGCCTGCCTAAAATATCACTCTGTTACACTTGATCACTACAAACCAATTAACTTATAATAATTAAACTTGTAAAAATATTTCTTTGGAATTGCGAACTAAAGACCGCCATTACAGTGTTATAAGCGTTTTGATTGGAAAAGTTTACATTTGAAATAACTCCAATGTTGTTATCACGTTTTAGCATTTCTTTACAAAGCTATAAATAACACCTATTGAAATGGTTTGAGCACGTTGCAATTAATGAAAACCGAATAACAAATAACAAATCAGCTATAACATTATCAGGGCTCGGGTCTCAATTACCGGGATATAAAGTTACCTAATAGGCATTCCCTCACACCCCAGCTGACCTTGGGTCATCTACGGTTTTAAGATGGCCCTCTTGACCCCCAGAAACGGGGGTTGGAGCGAGCATAGTGCCCTCGCTGACGGTGATTTGTAGGGTGACAGGCGGCCGTACTGTGCGCGCTTGAACGTGCGTTCACTAGTCCAACCCCCGCCTACTCCCCACTGTGCCCTCTGTTGGTCAGAGGGACGCGTGAAAAGACTCGGAGCAGACCTCTAGAGGGCCACTCCCGCATGGGTCTCCATTTGCCACAGGCAGTAGCGTCTTCCGGAACCAATAGAAGGCGATACTCGCCTTTGTTGCCTGGGTGCACCACGTGGAGTTTCGGCCGGCACCCAGGAAAGCTGATCCTGGACTCTGAAGCCTCTCATGGTGACTAATAAAGTTGTGTTTCCTTCCTCCTACAGTCCCGGGTCCTATCGGGGCGTGAAAAAGCATTTGAAAATGCCGTCAAGCTGAGGACCGCCACTGCAGCACTATCGGTGTATGTAGTGGTGATCCCCGGTCCTGAGACTTTAGCTTACCATAGGCGAGGTAAAGTCATGTTGACGTATCTAATTTAAAAAAAAATTAAGTATAGGTATTTATCCGTATTCTAGAACCCATAACACAAGCTAGTTAAGCTACGAGTATATTTACTTTGGGCCTAGATAGAGCTGTGTAGAATGTCGTACATACATACATACATAAACTCACGCCTATATCCCCGAAGGGGTAGGCAGAGGTGCTAGCACCCACATTTCGCCGTCATGTCGCAGACTACAGAAATCATAAAAAACACTTTTATTTCAATATGCTCTTTTGCTTATAATTTACGAAGCATTCATTCTCCATAAACAATTATGTCCACATTATGGACTAAGAGCTCGTGAACCCCAGACTTTCGTTATTTTATAAAAGCTGAAAGTTTGTCAGCGCATGCTCCCAATACAGGTAAGAACGATGGCCCATTATGAAGTTCGGGTCATAGTGGCTTCGGCAGATAAACGGTACTAAAGTGTAGCAAGCGTAAGGCAGTGGGTGCGAGTGAGACGGCAAGTCAGGTTTATTGTGAGCCCTCACTGCGCATATTATGGAATTATAAAATTGGAATTCTAATTCCAATTTTAGGTTTATTGCGATCCCTCACTGCGCATTATTGGCATTATATAAATGGAATTATAATTCCAATTGTGTAATTCCAATGCATGGGCTGTGAGGGATCGCAATAGACCTTACTCGCCATGTCACTCACACCCACTGCCCTGCGCTCGCTCCTACAGCTTCCCTTTAATACCGTTATCTGCCAAAGCCATATGACCCGAACTTCATAATTGGCCATCGTTCTTCTTATCTGTATTGGGAGCATGCGCTGACAAACTTTCAGCTTTTATAAAATAACGAAGGTCTGGGGTTCATGGGCTCTTGCTCTATTACGATTGTCATCTGTGTCAGGTCGTAAACCGAGTTTAACGTCCAGTTTAACGCGCCTCTTAACTTCTGAGTGATTCTGTTTGTCGATCAGTTGTAAACGCATTTTTACGACTCGCGAAATATTAATTTATGTCGAACCGTGTTTGACGGCCACGGTGGCGTAGCGGTAGTGAACGCGCCCGCTGCGCAGGAGGCGCGGATTCGATCCCCGCTCGGTCCAAATATTTGTATGCATGAATATGGGTATTTGCATTGGTCTGGTCGTACCTCGGAGAACACGTTAAGCCGTCGGTCCCGGTTGCCATACAAACATCTATAGAAGTCGTTACAGGTAGTTGGAGCCCTAAAAAGTCCAACAACAACGGTCTAGCTGCAATGCTTCGATATCGCTTAATGTCACCATTGGGTTGTGAAGGTCAGATGGCAGTCGCTTCACGGACAATATCGAGGTCCAGCCAAATCCGCAGTTAAGACTAGGTAAAGCGGACCCCAGACTCCGAGGTAAAAGCTTTGGATGCGACTGGGATTAACGCTAGGTTGAAGAAGATAGATACATAATAATATATCTGCTATGATAAAAGATATTTTAGTTTATCTGATAGTAAAAGTTAACTAATCGGCGCACGCGCATCACCAGATGTACCGTTGAAGGCAAGGGACAAAAATGGACCGCGAGCTAATTATACATCACTGTCCTAATTAAGAAACCTCATACGGCTCTCTAGAGGCGAGAGCGGGATTTGTCTTAAACATAACTAGCTGATCACCACGGCTTTGCCTATGTAAAAGACTGATCCCTTTCCTTTGACCCTAATCCAGGGATAAAGGTAGCTATTTTCAAGATTTTTTTATACTACGTAGGTGGCAGAAAAGCACACGGCCCACCTGATGGGAAGCGGTACCCTGGCCTTTGGACGTGTGCGACACCAAGGCTGACACACACGCGCTGCCTACCCTGAAGGGACGGGGTGGGGTGCTAGGAAAGGGTGAGGGGAGGAGGGGTACAGTGAGCTCTGGTTACCCTACTCACCGCCGGGTATTATGGCCCCGGTGTTCTGTAGGGCGGAGTTCAGCGGCCCCTGTCGGACTGTTCAGTTCGGACGGTAGATACCGTTCGTCGTGTCCTACCTCCTTTTTTAATTTTTTACTTGTTTGTTTGCTATGGACGCCAAAACTACTAAACAGATTTTGATGCAGATTTACTATAAGAAAGCTCTTGGCTAAATTTAACATTTGCTGTATTTTTTATTGCAAATTGGATAAGTAAAATCAAAAATATATGAAAAAAAACATGATAATCTCCCTAATTAAGAGCCATGGGCATTAATTAACTAACAAATAAAATGTAATCACATCTTATATCTTACTTTACCTTTAGCTTACCATCAGGCGACGTGAAGTCATTATTAACGTGACCGATATAAAAAAATCTATACTCTCTATTTAGATAAAAGTGCATTATACAATGTCAATATGCCAATGTCAATGTCAAAGAACCCATACTTGGCATCGAACCTATGATATCACGAGAATTGACCATAAACGAACCAGTCTAGATATGGGCATTCCTTTTATGGTACATCAAATAGTTGTGACCGGACATTTCTGTATTTACTCAAGATCAATGTTACTACAGGATAATGATAATTTGAACCTGTTACTTGACCTTTTGTGTGGTGGGTCTGACAGACCAAATTGCGGGTAGGTATTCGTATGTGTCGTAGCGGTAGTGCATTCGATTCTCGCTCAGTAAAAATATATGTATGCATGAATATGACTATTTGCATTGATCTGAGTGTTTCTATGTAAGTATGTATTTAACTATGTTTATCCGCATTCTAGAAACCATAACACAAGCTAGTTAAACTATGCTTACTTTGGGTCTAGAGAGCACTGTGTAGAAATGTCGTAGAATATTTATTTATTTATTATTATTTATTTATTTTTTATTTTTTTCTTTTTATATAGGACACGTCAAAATGACTCCATCTCGCCTGATGGTAAGCGAAAGGCAAAGTCTCAGGACTGGGGCCACCACCACATACACCGGTAGTGCTACAGTTTATTATCTTTATATAGGACACAGACGTTCCGGTATACTTGTGTAAGTTTTGAGCAAGTCCAGACTTGCACAAGTATGGGTATAACGTAAGGGTTAATTTAATCCCAAAAAATAAGGAACATACCTAATTATACGTTGAAGTATTGCAAGAAAATATAAATATTACACTATATAATTCCTCTCTTATCATTGAATGTATTAAATTACTATACAAACATCATCACATACGATGATTAACACCATAAACCCATCAGTGCAAACCGCCTGCGCACGCGCCGCGCTCACGCCCAACAGACAGGTGAACACTGTTTTATTTTAAAGAAAATATTTAAAACAGCACACGCCATTGACTGATTGTAAATATTTATTGTTCTAAATTTAAATAAAATGCTTGTTTTTAGAAAGTTCAACTAATGTGTAGGGTTGTCAGACTTAAAATTTCAAGAGCTGAGTTTTTTTATTGGTTACGGAAATATGACTTCACCTTGCATTTTGGTAAGCTTAAATTATAAACACTGAAAATGCTACAGAGGTGGTCCTCAGTTTGAAGGTCTCATCAAATGCTTTTTCACGCCCCGCTTAAAGGAACCGGGACTATAGGAGGAAGGAAACATAATTATGTGCTGGTAAGCTGGTAAAGATTTTTCTTTTTTTGTAACATTTAGGTAATACATCCTTCCAGAAGGGCATTATTTAGGAGATTTTTACAGGGTCGGCAGCGAAAGTGTGACGCTCTGGGGTTGCACACGTCCATAGGCCACGGTGACCGCTTCCCATCAGGTGGGCCGTGTGCTTGTCTGACACCTTAGTGGTTTAAAAACATGGATTGGTCACATTACGTGAGACCGAATATGACTGACGAACATGGGGTATATTATTCGCCTCTGCCTACTCCCTCATTTTGGTAACCCTATGTGTGTATGTTGTTAGTAGGTATACACTCACGTACCGAACTCAGAAATAAACGAATCCATTTTGCTGACATTTAATATCGGTAATATCCATACATTTGATTCTTTATTCTTATTAGTCTATTAGTTTCAGAGGTCAAAACAAAAATACGGCAAAAAATACATGTCGACAGACATACATGGATACATTGAAACTGCTTTATTAAAATGAGAAATATTAGCTTCTGTGGCTGTGTGTGTGTATGAACTAACTGAGACTTTACCTTTAGTTTACAATCAGGCGAGGTGAAGTCGTGTTGACGTGTCCAATACCTATAAAAAATCTAACTTTTGGGGGAACATAAAGGACACAACAAATGTGTAAATATGGGTGTACACTACACTGTGTACAGCCTGAGTCTATATTTGCTTAAAGCTACAACCTGGGAGTCTCCAAGTCTAGAGTAAACAGGTTACTTCTAGGCAAGCGTGCTCCACCGTCGACCACATCATCACTTACCAACCAATTGTAGTCAAAAGAGAGAGAGAGAGAGACAAAGAACCGGCGAGAGAAGACACAAGTTCTCTCAGAATAAAAAGAGTTGCGTATTATTTGCCCTGGCATTTCTACAACAACAATAATAGAAAGTATTCCTAATGAATGTTACATCCGCCATATAATATTTTCGATGTATCAAAAATAACCAATGCCTATTAGTGAGATAAATTTCTCCCGTTATTACTCGCATCCGTCCGCAGGCATTCGTCAATAAATTCGAAGCTCGGTACCCTGGATTATTTGTACTTGGTACCCCGGGGAAATTTGACTACGGAAATAGAACTGCTGAGACGAGGTCTCGGGTTCGATCCCAGGTTCACCATGGCACTTATTATTATATTATAGGTATATATGGCAACATGGTATTTATCGTAGGTTTATAAGTGCCCTGTTAGTGGCAATAGGCTCGCCACCTATTACATTGGGACTTAAACATAAACTGGCGAAATGTGGGTGCTAGCACCTCTGCCTACCCCTTCGGGGATATAGGCGTGAGTTTATGTTATGTTATGTTATGTAAATAGAACCAAAAAGAAAATTTGCCCCTTGGCCATTACCCAAATGTTATAAAGAATGGTTTTTTATAAACCAGTTAGTAATAGTTAGCGATTACCGTAGCAGACATCTGCAACACTCGATGCTGTTAAAACAAGCCACTGTCGGCACTTCAAAAAAAACCATTTAATTTTGGACTTTATTGTAATCGCTAAAGTCTAAAATAAATGAAATTTTGTGGAGCGAATGAAAAAGTTCAATGAATTCTTTTCATTTGATTTTAGACTTTAACTATATAATGGTAAAGTCTACAATTAAATAGCATTTTTTAGAGAGTCAGTGGCATGACAGTGGTTTGCCTTTCGCAGAATCGAGGCCCAGGGCGGGCGTCATTACCTCGAACCCCTTTTGAAGTCGGTTAAAAGCTATTTACCGACGTGCCTGATGAATAGCAAACAGCAGGAGTAAATAAATCGTATTTCTTTGACATCGAAAGGAGCTAACTATAGTGAGTCACATAAGGTATTACGTAAGCGCGTCTACTTATAAGAAATCCTCCTCTAAGGTGTAGCGGTGGAGAGATGGACTGCTACGTAAGAGGTCATGGGTTTGATTCCCGTTCCCACCCGTTGTGTTCCCGCCGGTAAGTAGGGTAGCCAGAGCTCACTGTACCTTACCTCCACCACTCCATCCTGGCCTCCCATCCCTTTCCTAGCCCTCCCTAGTCCCATAGTCCCATACTCCCACAGTCGTGCAGTATGCTGTAGGACTTTTCCCTTGACGAAACAAAAAAAAATGCCTTCGTCAGTGAGTTGTGAGGTCAAATGACAGTCGTTCTATTAAACCACATGCTAAACTAAAAGAAGTCTTATACAGATACACACACACGGGGGGATGGCTGGGAAAGGGTGGGGAGGCTAAGAACGGATAGGGGAAGGAGGGGTACAGTGAGCTCTGGCTACCCTACTTACCGGCGGGAACACAACACGATGGTTATTATGACCGCGGTGTTCTGTAGGGCGCGGAGGTACTACCCCAGTCGGACTGCTCATTTCGGACGTGAGATACCGTCGTCGTGTCCTATCTCCTTTGATCTATAAGTCTATCATGACTATTATAGCAGGCAGACCTATAAAAGACGTCTGAAAAATTCTATGCACACTGAAATATAGTTGGTCGGCCGTCGTAAGTCATAAACGAAGCAATTTATCGTAAATTGAAACACTTCGTAGGAATTTTCCTCTAATACGAAAAGCTATGAAGTTTCTTCAGCCATAATATTTACGTACGTCGTACGGGAACTGGGTGACCAATATGTTATTAATTACTTTTGGAAAGAAGTACCTACTATAAACGTACTCGTATAAGTATCATTCGACAAGCTAACCACAAAGGTTTTTTTATATGGGATACGTCAAAATGACTTCACCTCGCCTGATGGTAATCTAAAGATAAAGTTTCCAGACCGGAATCACCACTACACTCACCGATAGTGTCACAGTTGCGGTCCTCAGCTTGACAGCCTCATCAAAATCTTTTTCACACCCCGCTTAAAGGCCCCGGGACTATAGGAGCAAGGAAACATGCGCTGGTACAGAATCCCAAGTCTTTATGGTGCGGCAAATTAACGAGGCATCGAACCACTTGGTTTTGATGAAATTGATTCCACTGTGTGAGGGTGATACCTCAGCCTGGCACGTGTAGTTCTGTATAGGAAAGGGGAGGGTGGGATCAATTGGAAGAGCTCATCGGACCACTCGCCCATCTCTTTTTATACAACTTAAGTGAACTGATCGGGAATCGAACTCACGGTTTACGTAGCGGTTAAAATGCTATACCGCCTAGTCACAGAGTTGTCATTGTCATTTTTCTAAGCATATATTATTATCTAGTCGGTCAGTCTACCTACCCCTCCAAAATTAACAAGGTTGATGTACGAGTCTCCATTGATATTGAAACGAGTAATTTACGAGTATTGATACAGCTTAAAGCACTTGACCGATATCAGGTAATTCAACCACGTTGACTCTTGATAACTTAAATCACCTGCAATATTTCGATATCCTCACCTTTTCGTGTGGTAATCCTCACAGATCCCCCCCCCCCCCCTCCGTCATAATCTACCTGCCCTTGTCTCAATTATTTGGTTCGGCGCAACATGTCTTACTCCTCCATACATTCCTGTCAGATGTCATCTCCTCAGTTACTCCCTTCCTTGCCATATCCTCTTTCACGCAATCCATATTTTCTTAGGTCTTCCTCTACCCTTAAATCCCTCCACATTCACACTTATAACCTTCTTAACAATTCTCATAACCCTCCCCCCCTGCCTTTCCCCCGATAAATAGCGTTTACAATATGGGGTTCTTCAACAAGGGCATTAGAAGGTTTTTACAGGGTCGGCAGCGCTAGTGCCACACCCCTGATGTTGCACACGTCCATGACCGCTTCCCATCGGGTGGGTCGTGTGCTTGTCTGCAACCTAAGTGATATAAAAAAATTGATAACAGAACATCTATGGCAGTCGCAGTTGGAGCCATAAAAATTCAACAACCCAGTCTAACTACAGAACTTCGATATCTTCAACGGGTTGTGGAGGTCAGATGGCAGTCGATTTCAATTTTTTTTTTATATTAGACACGCTAAAACCTAAAAGCAAAGTCTCAGGATCGGGGTCACCACTACATACACCGACAGTGACATAATGGTGGCCCTCAGCTTGAAGGCCTCATCAAATGCTTTGTCACGCCCGCTTAAAGTCCCCGGGACTGTAGGAGGAAAGAAACACATGCGCTGGTAAAGAATTCCAAGTCTTTATGATTTCGTTATGATATTTTAATCGTTGTGGGGTAATCCCGTGGGAAATAACCAGTGTTTGGTATCCAATCATTTTTATAGTGTTGATTCACACGCGATAGTCCTATGAATATATATCCCATGAATGTTTATAAACTGGGTTTATGTTATGAATGAGTTTGTGTGTAGATAGGTAGATAGATGAGAGATGGATTGAGTATTATATTTACTTCATAGTATGCTACTGAAACGAAACATTGTAACTAGATTAAGCAAACATGTTTGTAAATAGACCAAAAAACGTGAACTAAGTACAGAAGACCGCGGCCGTAATAACCAGTATTACCGGCGGTAAGTAGGGTAGTTAGAGCTCACAAAGTCCCCCTCCCCATCCCCCCATCACCACCTCCAACCCCTCTCCCCTCCAAGGTCGGCAGCACGAGTGTGACGTTCCTAGTGTTGCACACGTCCATAGGCCACGGTGACAGCCTCCCATCAGGTGGGCCGTGTGCTTGTCTTTTCAATAATTGTCCAAAAGTCAAAATTCATTTAATCTGTATATTTATGTACCATTAGACCGACACTTACAAAACGTCAGAAATACTTAGGTTGAGCAAATGTATCACCGGTTCTAAAAGCGGTCCTTTCCCGAGTAGAGTTCAGCAAGAAAATCAGCGGGCTAGCCTATGCACGTGGCTCCTCGCGTGGACGCTGATTTTCGCGTTTTTTAACTATATCGCCAGTTCTTCTTGACCGATAGGGACATCGGCATCAAAAATTTAAAAAAAAATATTTCTGAAATTTTTGAAAACCCAAGTATTTTTTTTTTATTCACAATTTTGTAATAGTAGACATGTCTTAGTGTAACAAAGGGAATAATAACTCATTTCATAAGGCCTTAACACAATGATATATTATGACCGTTACGAATTTCAAAACGTAAACATAACATGAAAAATCTGCTAGCCAAGTAAAAACAACTTTTAAGAACAATAACCACACGTTTGAAAGAGCTGAGCAAACATACAAACAATCAAACTGAATTATTTTGACGTCAAAATGCAAATTTTGTAAAAAAAATACTTCAAAAGGATCAAATAAAACAAAACCGCTTTGATCGTATTCGCGATGTTTTGACCGAGAATCCTATTTTCGGTACAACTCAAGGGCAAACGAGGCGTTTGTTCTTAACTCAAGTAAAGTGTGAAAATCTATAATTATTGAAAAGCCAAGCCGGCTCTAATTACGTTACATTCACTGTATATTATCGGAGAGGTAAGTTCGATCTCCGCTCAGTGCAAATTTTTGTATGCATGAATATGGGTATTTGCATTAGTCTGGTCGTGCCTCGGAGTTGTCCCAGTCGTGGTCCCAGTTGCCATACAAACATCTATGGCAGTCGTTACGGGTAGTTGGAACCCTAAAAAGTCCAACAACAACGGTGTAGCTGCAATGCTTCGATATCGCCTAATGTCACCATTGGGTTGTGAAGGCCAGATGGCAGTCGCGTCATGGAAAATATCGAGGTCCTGCCAAATCCGCAGTTAAGACTGGTAAAGCGGACTCCAGACTCCGAGGTGAAATCTTTGGATGCGACTGGGATTAACGCTAGGTTGTAGAAGGTTAAAGAAGAAGAAGATTATCGGAGAGGTAAGCAGAGTAAGTACTACCTGTTTACGATGATCGTTTCGCGTGGCGTAGCGGTGCAGTGTCCGACAGTGATTATTGCAGGTTCGATACCGATTCATTATAAATATTTTTTATGCAAGAATTTATGTATTTATTTGCAATATCACTGCTACTTTCATAGTCATAATTACTCTCGCTGAACTTACATCAGGCAAAAACAGTTTCCTTATTGTATCTACAAATCGCCACAGTTTATCACATGCCCATCCCGATTTCCAACAAATTAAACCAACTTTAACTAAATCTACTTGGTGGTAGAAATTTGGTGGCACGAATTTGTCACAAAATTCGGCCGGGTAGGTACCACCGTGCACGATTGCGAAAAACCCTCCATAGTAATCCAACCATGGTTGGATTGCGTTCAGGGGTCAGCAAGTGCATAGTCGGGCAGGAGGGATGTGGTCGCAGCACTAGTTGGTGTCACGCGGTGCTGCGACGACAATCCTCTTTTGATGAGGCCGTCAATCTGAGTGCTACAATTGTTAACATGGTACGTGTATGTAATAGTGACCCTCTTCCTTGAGACTTTACCTTCAGCTTACTATTAGGAGAGGTGAAGTCAAATTGTCCTATATAAAAAAAAATTGCAGCTTAAACGGAAACGATATTCACCGCACTAAACCGTTAAATCGCGCTCACAAACAGAACCAAGGCAAACGAGAGACAGTGACACTTATAGCCGGCGACCTCAACCTTGGTGACGTCATGCCGAGCCCTTAGTTAGCTAAAAGCTCCACTAGATAATGACTTGTTACACCCATACTAATGTAATGATGGATGGAAGGTCAGCTCAGCCTTCAGGTGAAAGACATCACAACTATTCTCCGTTTGTCTTTTAATTGGCCTTCTGGTATTAATAGTAGCACAGCGGTCATGCCTAGATGGGAGTTTTATCTAAATAAGGGCTTGCGCAGACGAGGGATTTTTATCCGCGGACTTTTTTATCCTCTAAACTAGATCGCTTACATTGAACATTTTGTACGCGGTACTTTTAATCCTTCTTTTGCGTTACTCGATGCAAATTGTAAGTGATCTATTTTAGAGGACAAAAAAGTCCGCGGACAAAAATCCCTCGTCTGCGCAGGCAATTCAAAGTCGATAAATCTCTTTCACGCATTCCATCCATCTTCTTTTTATTGGTAATTGGCTCGCGTTTCAATTTCACCTGGTAAGTAATGACGTTGGAGCACGCTTGCCTAGAAGTAACCTATTCACTCTTGACTTAAAGACTCCCAGGTTATAGCCTTCGGGAAACACAGACTCAGAGAGGGCATTCTACTTCTAGTACCTACCTGAAGCGATTCATGCGTGCGAGCGGAATGTCCAACATAATATTATAACGATGGCGCATCGCTGTATGTCTGGTTGTTCGGTGATGGAAAGGGCTTGGAGTAATAAGGTTATGCAACCCCAGCGCACACTCCCCGAAGTGTAACCGATTTATTAATACAAAAGTTTGTATTTATGGATGTTTGTAATTCTTTCACGCAATAACAGGTAAACAGATCTGGATACAATTTAATAGAGATAGAATATAGTCTGGAATAACAATAGGATACGTCTTATCCCTGTAGTAATGGGTTCCCACGAGTTCCGGGAATGGGTACAGAATTTCGTATCGACGGAGCACAAAAATATAAAATAACTAGCTGTTGCCCGCGGCTCCGCCCGCGTGGATGTCGAAATCCGTTTCAAAAACTATCCTATCTCTCAAGTTGGATCGAACTGCACATGGTGTGCGAATTTTATTATAATCGGTTAAGTGGTTTAGGAGTCCATTGAGGACAAACATTGTGACACGAGATTTATATATATTAAGATTTAGTGTATGAAAAATCAGACAGACAAACACTTTTTTGCAAGCTCTACCTATAACCTGTCATTAACATATGGCACGGCACATAAATACCACATTGTGCTACTTAAAACCGTCATTTAATGTCGTTTTATGACATTTCAGTCTGAGACCAGAAAGATTCCTTTAAGTTTGACGTATTTTAACGGCCGCTAGACACTTTATGGCCACATAAATATAACACTTCATAGCTTCATTACCGTCTGTGCTAATACCTATTTTGCTACAATCAACGTCAGTTTAATTATGTCAACCGTGATATAATCTGTATGGGAATATAGCTGCTCCATCAAAAATAATCATTTTTTTATATATATTTGCCGAACCAATCACAAAGCATCCCGGACGACCGCGACAATGCCAGCACCGACATGGCATGACTCGAAATATGCCTGCGAGCGCACATTCATTCATTAAAAATCATAACTACGTTTAAAAAACCGACTTCACAAACTAATAATCGGCTTAGCAAAGTTAGTGGTTCTTTTAGGGGGGAAGGTATACGTTTTTACAATAAATTGCCTGAATCGGTCCTTGGTATGCCTGACAATAAATTTAAAACATTTGTTAAGGCCACCTTATGCAAAAAAGCATACTATAGGACTGCTGATTACCTTGAAGACAAAAATGTCTGGCTTGAGCATGGTGCAGGCCCCTCCTAGAATGCTAAAGTGCTACAACTACATAATGCTGTAGTTGTGGCATTTGCCTACTACAATATATTGATATTGTGGTAGGCACGCGACCTTTTTTGCTATTTTTTTGACATTAGTATATTTTTGACATTTTCAATTATTTTATTGTTTAACTTCGGTTAAAATTTATTATATTTTTTTTTTATATACCTTTATTTATATTGACACGAGACAAAATGTACATTCGTCCATATTTAGTCTTAAGATATCTATGTATAACCTGACGTCTTAAAATGCAGCAGTGGAGTTTGTTGCGCCGTTTCTTCTCCACTAGCGCCTAGGAAGCGGTGGTAAACTTAGTATTAAGTAGTTTTTGACGTCAAAAAGATGTAATTACGTTACACTATTTTGAAAAATAAAGAAATTGAAAAATTTAAATAATATTATTTACTTTTTAGTGTACAGAAATAGAAAAGTACCTATTTATGAGGTTTATTATGTACAAAGGCATCAAAAACAGAATTTTTATCGTAAATTCGATGATTTCCCCTCGATTTTCCGTAGATTCCAGCATCAGATCCCGATACCCTGGATATGAGACCACCTTTCTAAATCCATCCATAATTGGCGCCGCTGTCACGTAACATACATACAAAAAAAATAGCGTACGAATATTGAGATCCTCGTCCTTTTTTGAAGTCGGTTAAAATGTTTTTAGTCGACAAGTGTAAAAAAAAAACAGCAAGATGACAGCAAGTACATTTTTTTTATTATAACTCGTACAGCAATTTGAACATGCGAAAATGTTATCAAATATTATTCCGAGTCCCCCTTTTGGGTCCAAAACGACTATAAAATCACGCTGTATAATAAATATCAGTGTTTAAAAGACCATTATCTAATCAAACTACATTATGTTCAAACCACATTACTAGGACAACATAACTTGTCGTTTCACCCCATGGGCTGCTCACATACACACATACAAGTATGTAGATATAGCCAACATATCGAGCGACGTCCATGGGTTTCCCAAATAGCCTTAGGGTGGAAAATCCCGTTGATGTACTCATTACATTTGCTACAATGGCGACTATTATGGTTTATATTCTAATGATATGTGGATATAAAATTGTTTTCGTATCATTACCAAATTGTGTTGTATAGAAATAGTATGTAGTGAAATGGTTTTAGGCTTTTTTATAAATATCTGCACTCCGCCTGATGGTAAGCATAGTCTATAAAGTAGTGGTCACCATTTTCAGGGGATTCCACAACCCATTGGCAATATCGAAGTTCTGTAGTTAGATGAAGTTCGTGGGTCTTTTTAAGGCTCCGAGTGCCCATAACGATTGCCAAAGTAGATGTTCGTATGGCAACCGGGACCAACAGCTTAACGTACTATCATTTCTTAGTATTTCAGGCGTAGATAAGAGTCTGCACAAAGTCCCTACCTTCTAGTCCCTTATTGAAACACCTCTGCCTACCCCTCCAGAGATACACAAGCCATATTACTAGCTCCTCAACAAACCTATTCGCTATCACTGCTTCTAAAATTAAACTACAGTTTTATCTGTGCATCGTTACACAATAACAAAAGCCAATAGAAAATGGTTAAAAAGATTTATAATTCGAATAACAATGAAACGTAAACACGTCTGTCAAGGGGTGCGCGCGCGCAACTGCTTAGTCTCAATTCGTTAATATCAAGCTTTATGTACAATTAAATGTGCGCAAAATCCACATTGTTTTTCTCTATCAAGGTGAAATGGTATTTATGCATTATGTTTTGAAGGTTGAGTTTATTTATTGGGTCGTTAAAGAAATTATTTAGAAAATGTATGTAGGAAGTTTGGTTGCGATGGTTTCTGACGTAACTTTAACTATCAGTCATAATTTTTCCATGAAACTAAAGGATCATCCATTAATTAATCTGCTCAAAATTTGAGCGATTGTAAAATATGGATGGATTGAGTAAAAGAGGACATAGAAAGGAGTGAATGAGAAGATGACGTTTGACAGGAATGTATAAATAAAAATAATCTAACTACCCTACTAATAATGTGAAAGTTCGTGAAGATGTTTCCATGTTTCAGGTCAGCTGGGGTGTGAGCGATATGCCTATTGGGTAACCTTACACCCCGGTTATTAAGACCCGAGACGGCGTTCGGTTTTAGTCAGTTCGATCCCGACATCACCACGCCCAATGGCCGACAGGGGTGGTATCCATGGGGATTTCCGCACGATAAAAAAGGGGCGTCACACTCGCGCTGCCGACCTTGAAGGAGGGAGGGTTAGGAATTAGGTGGGAGGGGGGTTGAGGAGGGAGATGAGGAGGGGAAGATCGTGAGCTCTGACTACTCTACTCACCGCGCGCCGCCGCGCCGGGAACACAACACGATGGTTATTATGGCCGCGGTGTTCTGTAGGGCGGAGGTACTACCCCAGTCGGACAGCTCAGTTCGGTCGGGAATACCGTCGTATCCTACCTCCGTAGAAATACATTATAAGTTAAGCTGATCCCCAATAATTGGAGCAAGGGCAGGCAGATTATGATGATACAGAAAGAGCTTTGTCGTGTGATATCCAGATAAGCTGTTACTTTTCACTAATTGCATTAGCGATTAATACTAACGAACTTATATGGCTAATATTGTTATGAGAGTAATAAATAAAGTACTTCAGATAACTGGAATATAGTAGCTTATTGGCGGTGCTTCTGTAGCCTTTATCAAAATTCGCGACATATTATATTTATGACATGGCTTACAAATATTTACCACTTTGCTGTATGGATATGGAGAGAAAGGGATGCTTAGATAGTTCGGACATGTAGAGAGGATGGATGAAAGAAGATTGACAAAAAAGATGTACTTTTTTATGTACCACTTAGGTGGCAGACAAGCACACGGCCCACCTAATGGCAAGCCTGGCACGTGTTGTCTTGAAATAGCAATCAAACTATGGTAACTAGATAGAAATCTTTGAAATGAGGTCTCAAAGATCATACGATTGAAGTTAACCTAATTTTTAAAAGATCCTTTTCAAGGTCTTCTTTGTATCTGCGTAAGTAGACAGCGTCATCCGCACGCTGCGTAGGCGCAGGTCGATGAACTTAAATAATTATTTCAGTCGTGAAACATCGAGAAAATCATAAAAAGTGCGCTGAAAGAAATATCGTAATGAAAGTAATTTAAATTTTTATGTTAGAACGCAATATTTTTTTACAATTTTCTTCGGTGTTTTATTTTTTTGACCTATAATATAATAACATTCCGGTGAAAAAAAAAAACGTTTTCTCGGAATAGTTGTACATTGTACATGTTTTCAATTGTAAGTTCACCTATTTGAAATATTATATTTATGAAATAGAAACAAATGCAGATTGTAAGAAAACCGCGGTTGCCTATTGGTTTGGGTAATGGACTGCTGAGACGAGGTCTCGGGTTCGATCCTAGGTTCACCATGGCACACACCAATGACATTTCGATGCTTTTCGAAGTTATGTGTGTATTTATCGCTGGTTTATAATAGCCCGGTTAATGGCAATAGGCTCGCCACCTATTACATTGGGACCTAAACATAAACTGGCGAAATGTGGGTGCTAGCACCTCTGCCTACCCCTTCGGGGATATAGGCGTGAGTTTATGTTATGTTTATGTAAGAAAACCAGCTGATGTTTTTCCACTAACATTGTGGTTACACGAGAGTGATAGCCTTTGCCAAAAAATACTGAAAATACCATAAAAGACCAGCTTCGTACAAAAAGTAACAACATAAACATATTAACTTTTAAACTTTCGCGTTCCATAACTTATTATACGTAAACGGGAATTAACGCGATACACGTTAAAGGTATATACATACCTTTGGATGCCTGACGTTTCGACCAGGTTACACCGGCCGTGGTCACAGGCTGACTGCCTGACTGACGGCTGACGTGGTCAGCCTGTGACCACGGCCGGTGTAACCTGGTCGAAACGTCAGGCATCCAAAGGTATGTATATACCTTTAACGTGTATCGCGTTAATTCCCGTTTACGTATAATAAACATAAACATACACACCATAATAGCGCCCTACTTTTTTTTCGTGCGGAAATATCATGGATACCTACCCGCAGCCAGCGCAGCGGGGCAGGTTATATTGGACTCTTACCAACTAAAACCGCACGTGCGCCGTCTAGGCTCTTCTAACGCCAGGGTGTAATGGAACGAATATTTCAATGAATATGGTAAGTACATCGAGATTTTATGTTAAGTAATAAATTGTTCATACATATTCTACCATAGTTATGTTGTAGGCGTCGAAGTATTAAAGTTTCACAATAATAAAATAAATGTCAATGTGAAGTCATTTTGAAGTGTCCTATATAAAAAAAATATGGCTTCACCTGGCGAGGGAAGCTAAAGGTAAAAGTTTCAGGAATGGTGTCACTATTACAAACACCAATTAATGCTCTACTGGTGGCCATCAGCTTGACGGCCTCATCAAATGCTTTTTCACGCCCCGCTTAAAGGACCCGGGACTGTAGGATTTATTTATTTTATCATTGGTGATAGTCTCGCGTTTGACCACAACCTCACCTGTTGTTAAGTGATGATGTGGTCGACGGTGGAGCACGCTTGCCTAGAAGTAACCTATTCACTCTAGACTTGAAGACTCCTAGGTTGTTGCTTTCCGGAAATACAGACTCAGGCAGGGCATTCCACTCTTTAGCAGTACGCACGATGAACGTACCTACTGCCAAAACGTTTAGTGCGTATGAGTGGGATATCCACCATGTACCGGTGGCGCTTTGCCGTACGTCTGGTCGTTCGGTGATGAAAGGGGCTTGGAGGAAGAAAACACATGGTAATAAAAAGGTGGTGATTTTTTTTTCATATCTTAATTTGTGGTCTAATCTAATAAATTAGTGTGAAATTGACCGCGCCTTAGCTAGCGAGTACGATACTATCAGCTTCAATAGTTAATTTGGCTTATTGGTTTATTCGACGCTAAATATAGAACCTCTCACTCCACCCTCCCGTTATATCGTATGGTGTTAACATTGAGTTGTCAATGTCACCGGTTTTTATTGTTATTTTATGACCGCCATCTTTTAGATATCCAGTTGGTTACAAAGGGCAAGTTTGGGATGCAACTGACACTGCGCACGCTGAGAATGGAAGTGACCTAACTCAAAATTTGGGTAAAATGAGTTAAATATACAGAATGACTTAAAAAAGCATACTCTATCACACTAGTAAATAAAATACAGGCTTTTTAAGGTTAGGGAGAGATAAACATAATGTTGGTCTCTTTGTCTTTAAGCGCTGTACTCCCTCTGCGCCCGAACGAAAAGGACGCAAAAAGTATTGAATCAGTTTCATATTAATCAGTGGGGTAAGTTCTGCTTCAATATTATAATCGTAAAGTGACCAATTGAGATGAAGGTCATTTTATCACTATTAATGTAAGTAACTAAGGTGACAAAAATCAAATTCAGTCACTTATTTATTAAGGCATGTTAGGGGGAAAGTGACATATTTTGGAAAAAGTACAATATTTTTTAGTACTGGTCAAAATAAAATAGACCTTAATCAAAAAAAGTCTGTAGGAATTACATTTTTTTTAATAATGAAGTGACCTATTTTTCCCGTTTTTTTTTTTGTAAAGTCATTTAATACTAGAAAACTGTAATATTTATAATGAAATGTTAGGCATCTGTATGCTAGTAAAGTCAAATAATATAATACAAAAGAATTTTTTTACCTATGTTCTCAAAATAAAATATTATTGAAGACTCAATAGAAAATGTTCAATGCGTCGAACACATTTTCGTCGATTCCCAAAAATCATGAATTTTGAGTTGGGTCACTTCCATTCTCAGCGTGCGACTGGTGTAATATGAATTTTAAAATGCGGATAAATATTATTTTAATCTCTTGTCATTTTATAAATACTAACATAATAGCAAGGTCTCCGCTCCTCTAACGAGAGAGCTGGGAGGGTTTAGACCTTAATCCACACACGCTGGCCTAATGCGAGTTGGTGGATACTACAATTATCTACCAATAATGGTGGATACTAACAATATGGAGTGTTATATACCCCGTGAACTCTAGGAATTTTATTAGATGGCTGATACTTCTTTCTTCCCTTCCCATCCCTTCCCATCCCTTCCTATCCCTTCCCAGCCCTTCCCATCCCTTCCCATCTCATTCCATCCCTTCACATCCTTTCCCATACCTTCCCGCAAGGTGGGCCGTGTGCTTGTCTGCCACCTACCTACGTAGTATAAAAAAATACATTGCATTATGTAAAAGAGGATCCCTGAACCCAAGTAGCCTAGTCCAAATAGCATAGTCTATAAGGCATACCGTGAAATCAAGATTTTAGTTTAGAATCAAGCCATCAATTCTCCAACAACAGGAACTTGGATCAACCGGAACTAGACTGCGTTATCACGTTTCACTGAACATAGCTTAAGGGATTTTCAATAATGCACGGGATCTGGGGAACACCCCAGCTTTAAGATTTTAGTTCATATGTGTATATACAAATGTTTAGTCAGTATTATGCACTTACCGGCATGGTACAGGGCCGTCTCGAAGGGCGCGCGCTGCAGTCGCTCCTTGCTCTCTGCCAACAAAATATAAATACATCAGCACTGTTGCCAAACGTTGTATCTGATAAACATCACATCTGTGTACGCTGTCGATAACAAAATATTATTATACGTAACGACCCGGTAATGCAGAATTAAATGCTGCTCCATGTAGGGTGCGTCCGCGGTAGCCTAGTGGTTTGGGTAATGGACTGCTGAGACAAGGTCTCGGGTTCGATCCCAGGTTCACCATGGCACACACCAATGACTTTTCGATGCTTTTCGAAGTTATGTGTGTATTTATCGCAGGTCTATAAGTGCCCGGTTAATGGCAATAGGCTCGCCACCTACTACATTGGAACCTAAACATAAACTGGCGAAATGTGGGTGCTAGCACCTCAGCCTACCCCTTCGGGGATATAGGCGTGAGTTTATGTTATGCTATCGGCGAGTATCAGTCATTTGTTTTAAACGCTCTACGCTCTAAGCTGCGTAGAGCGTAGCCACTCCGGACGCACCCTTTTAGGTTCATCGCTTAGGTTAGGAGTCCTCTATCAGGTGACTGGGGTGACAGGTAAAGCCGCCTGTCACCAATATAAACTCTTCCAGGGATAAGACGGGGCACCGTAGTTCCCGGAGGACCATGTCGAAACCGGAGATGGCCCTGGCTCAGCCGGGATACGAGGGTTTTTTTTATTTTAGACACGACAACATGACTTTACCTCGCCTGATGGTAAACTAAAGGTAAAGTCTCGGGCCCCGGGTTCACCACTACATACACCGAAAGTGTCGCAGTGGCGGCCCTCAGCTTGACGGCCTCAACAAATGCTTTTTCACGCCCCCTTAAAGGACCCCTGACTGTAGGACGAAGGAAACACATGCGCTGGTAAAGAATTCCAAGTCTTTATGGCGCGACAGAGAAAAGAAGCACCGAACTGCTTGGTTAGACAAATAGGCATATCAGAATGACAGTTTATTTAATTCTTAACTTATTTATTATCGAGCCTACGAGCGAATAGTCTTTATTAACCAAAAACGTTTAGGAATTTCAGCATAAATAAATAAATAAAAATAAGAGTTCTTTGCCCCCTCAAATCGCGAAGTTTACAGCAAATAACAGGTGGGTGTTACATTTGTAAATATATGATTATATGCGCCCGCGCTGTCTGTAAGCAGTGTGGAAACCGTCTATCACTGCCTTGTGTTTTATGTGCAAACTTCTAATTCTGATAGCGATTCAAGAATAAATACAGGAGAGTGTTAGTAGATCATTGGTTTTTTCATTGGATCATTTTAGTACAAAAAAAACTGACATCAAAATAGAATGGAACTACATGGAGGACATTAGCTTCCAAATAAAAAAAAGAATCACCAAAATTGGCTCAACCAGTCGAAAGTTTTGAAGTAACAAACATAAAAAAAAATAAGTAGTCCAATTGAGAACCGCCTCCTTTTTAAAGTCAGTTAAAAATTCTAGTTTTTCCATTGAATTATGTAACATTTTAATCATTGATTTAACCCTAGATTATTCCACTGGCCAACAGGGGGAAGTTTTGTTGGGATCGAACCGACTAAAGCCGCACGACGTCTCGGGTCTTAATTACCGGGGTGTAAGGTTACCCAATAGGCATATCCCTCGCACCCCAGCTGACCCCGGGCCATCTACAGTTTTAAGATGACCACCTCGACCCCCCGAAGTGGAGTAGGGCGAGCATCGCACCACTTCGCCAACGGTGGGGTGTAGGGTGACAGGCGGCCATCCTGTCACCTAACCGTTGGCGCGCGGACAATCAGCTCGCCCCCCGCTCGCTCTCCACCGTGCCCTCTGCTAGTCAGAGGGACACGTGGAGAGCCTCGGAGCAGCCCTCTAGTGGCCCACTCTCACCCCGGCCAACATTAAAAGTACCTTATCACTGTTTGGTGTTACATTTAAACTGTATTACCTATTAATCGCATATTATTACATTAACCTTTATATTATAATAATGATAGTAATAAGTATTAAACATAGTAAACAACTCAATAATAAACAAATTACTTCATTAACACAATATTAACGCAGAAATTGATAACATAATATTTGTAATCCAAACGTGATGATAACTAAAACAATTAAACACGACATTTTGTTTTTGTTTATTACAATGTGTTACACAAATGAATGAACCTTTGACCGAACGAATATTTCATACAATGTTTTGGGGGAAATGACACAGGAGACGAGATAAGAACTGCTTTGATAGACAGGTCCTAAGTCAACCTAATAAGGAGTGAATTGGGGTGTATTTTTTCATATTGGACACGTCAATATTTTTTTTATGCCACGTAGGTGGCAGACAATCACACGGCCCACCTGATGGGAAGCGGTCACCATGGTCTATGAACGTGTGCAACACTAAGGGTGTCACACCCGCGCTGCCTACCCTGAAGGGAAGGGGTGAGGGTTATGATGGGGTAGGGAGTCTAGGAAGGGGTGGGGGGAAGGGATACAGTGAGCTCTGGCTACCCTACTTACCGGCGGGAACACAACACGATGGTTATTATGGACGCGGTGTTCTGTAGGGTGGAGGTACTTCCCCAGTCGGACAGCTCATTTCGGACGGGACATACCGTCGTGTCCTACGTCTATAGGCCACGGTGACCGCTTCCCATCAGGTGGGCCGTGTGCTTATCTGCCACCTAAGTTGTATAAAAAAAATATGCACGCAAAATCCTTCTAGAAACTTCATCATAGGAGACTTTTCCCAGTATTATTAATAATATATAGTTGGTCAGAGGCGCACATAGCGAGAAGTAGGGCACGGACTATTTCTGACCACGATCTCTGTCAATGACAAGCCGTCTAGGTCGAGATAGCGTCGCATCGAGGTTGACGAACTTCGCAAATTAATTTATATTAATACTTCTCATATCTGAACAAGTGACTCCACTTCTAAATAGCATACATCTGATATATTCCATGGGGAGTGTGGGAATACCGCATCTACCATGGTGAGTGTTTCGACAAGCTCTACCAACTAGTGCCACCCTCTCCTTTCCTGTACAGAACAACACGTGCAAGGCTGAGATATCACCCTCATATGGTGCAAACAATTCCATCAAGAACCAAGCGGTTCGGTGCCTCTTTTCTTTGCCGCACCATCAAAACCTGGAATTCTTTACCAGCTCACGTGTTTCCTTCCTCATACATTCCGGGGCCCTTTAAGCGGGGCGTGAAAAAGCATTTGATGACGCCGTCAAGCTGAGAGCCATCATTGTGACACTATCGGTGTTTGCAATGGTGACTCCCATTCCAGAGACTTTGCCTTCGGCTTACCGTCAGGCGAGGTGCAGTCATGTTGACGTGACCGACACAAAAAAAAAATACGTTTACTAGTTCTGACTACATTGACTGGCGCTGTGCTGTGGTGTTTCCACCAGACCATCAGAGCCCAAATCAACCTCATGGCTCACCTGTTAGTATTTATACTTGCTGATCAATGGACGTATTACTGCTGCACACTTAAAGTGTTCGCAGTTGATTCTTTATCACTAAGAAGGGACTATTGGGCAGTTTACCCCTAAGGGAGTAAAACAAGAAATTTGACGGATGGAGACGCCTGTCACTGGTCATGAAGCCGGGGATGGCCTGGGTCAGCCAGGGTGCGAGGGAGATGCCTTTTGGGCCAGCTTAGGCGGCCGGCGCTAGAAGGCCTAAGTCAGCGTACGGTTTTAGTCGGTTCGATTCCGACATAACAGCCCCTAACGACCGGGGTGGTACCCATGAGGATTTCCAAAAAAAAAGTGTTGATTGATTGGACAAATACCAGTATTTATCAGTTTTGTATCACTTTTTTTATATATAGGACATGTCAAAATGACTTCACCTCGCTAGATGGTAAGCTGTCACCACTACATACACCGGTAGTGCTACAGTGCTATATAAAACAACTTATTGCATGGCGATTTGCGTTTATTGGAAAATATGGGTAAATATACCATCAATTGATAAAGGCCGTCTGTCAATCTAGATGTAGCTAGTACTCACTTATGATACATAACGTTAGGACTTCAAGTACCTAATAAGTACGTACATATTGACACTTTTATTGTTTACAGCGTTTGTCATGGTTTTATGCTGGCTATGCCTGCCTTTTTACAATAACATCATATATTATCATGCGATATAATGCGATGGTAGCTGAATGGATAAGGACGCGGCCTCTACTCCGAGGTATCGCGGTCGAATCCGACCGGACAGTACCAATGTGAATTATATGTGCTAATCACAACATGATTTACCATCTACTGACGGTGAAGGAAAAACATCGTGAGGAAACCCACATGTCCTAGAAGAAATTGTCCGATGCACCAACCCGCATTAGGCCAGCGTGTGTGGATTAAGGTCTAAACCCTCTCAGCTCTCTCGTTAGAGGAGACCCGTGCCCAGCAGTAGGACATAAATTGTTTGCTATCAATATAGGTACATAGAAACACCACAAATATAAATTCCACAAAGTGAAATTCACATTGGTACTGTCCGACCGGCTAAATACTCTGATGCTACGATTGCTAGAACATTGCTTTTGCGTTTATAGAATCACTGTTTATTGAAGTACCCGTCAATCTTCTTATTCAGGGTCAAAAAATGTTGAACCAATTTTGATGCAGAAAAAGTAGGTATTTTCTCATTCAAGAGAAGGTATATAGTATAGGTACTTAACCGACTTTTGATCGGTTCTATTTTTCATTATTTATATAGGTAATAGACACTGCAATTTTAGTACCTTTTTTTTTCCGTGCGGAAATCCTCATGGATACCCACCCCGCGGCCAGGGGGGCAGATTTTAGTACCTTTTTTTTTCCGTGCGGAAATCCTCATGGATACCCACCCCGCGGCCAGCGGGGCAGGTTATGTCGGACTCTTACCGACTAAAACCGCACGCCGTAGCGGTCACCAGGTCACAAATTGTCTTTATAATGTAAAATAGCAAGTAGGAATCAGTGGAAGTCTTTTAATAAGCCCTATTTAGCAGCCCTAGTCATCAAAGCTTTCAAGGATGGTGGCGGTTATCGGGTTACAATCGATTCGTAAGATAAGGCTATGGGTACACATAACGCATTAAGGCAGGCGGCACTTCGAGGTCACTGTGAGCTTATCTGCTATGAACTTGTCACCAACCTGTTACTGGGTCATCAGGAAAGATACTGCCGCAAATCGTGTTAATTAAACAAACTGTTGATTTTCATATTTGAGCTTCCTTCACAGGAGGCTTTAGCTAACAATGCAAATACATAAATATTCATAAAAACAAATATTTGCACTGAGTGGGCATCGAACCAGCGACCCCTCTCGTAGCAGTCGAATGCCGCTACGCCACAGTGGTCGTCACCGAGAAAACGCACTAAATTGATACTGACTCAAAAATATTCGGATCGGTAAATTTCAAATGATCCATAAAGGTTTCAAATGTAACACACACACACACACACACACACACACTTGGAATTCTTTACCAGCGCATGTGTTTCCTTCCTCCTATAATTCCCGGGCCTTTAAGCGGGGCGTTACAAAGCATTTGATGAGGCCGTCAAGCTGAGGGCCGCCACTGTAGCACTACCGGTGTATGTGGTGGTGACCCCAGTCCTGAGACTTTGCCTTTAGCTTACCATCAGGCGACGTAAAGTCATTTTGAAGTGTCCTATATAAAAAAAACACAGCTAAATGTGCATATGCATAGACTTTTTAATTCGCTGGTTAAAAATGACGTAGCACCGTTACAATTAAATCATATACTTATTGAATTTAAGTATTTCATGATTCAGAAACTAAATAAGATATTAATAATTTATTAATTGTTTAGGTTTTAATTACCCATCTGATACTCGTATTATACGGAAACGCGAAAGTTTGTAAAAATATCTGGTTGCTCTTTCACGCAAAAATGGCTGAAAGGTACAGAGACAGATTATAATCTGGAATAAAACATAGGGTACCGCGCGGTAGCCTAGTGGTCTGGGTAATGGACTGCTGAGACGAGGTCTCGGGTTCGATCCCAGGTTCACCATGGCACACACCAAAGACTTTTCGATGCTTTTCGAAGTTATGTGTGTATTTATCTCAGGTTTATAAGTGCCCAGTTAATGGCAATAGGCTCGCTACCTATTACATTGGGACCTAAACATAAACTGGCGAAATGTGGGTGCTAGCACCTCTGCCTACCCCTTCGGAGATATAGGCGTGAGTTTATGTTATGTTACTTTTTATCCCAGGAACAAGTTCCCGTTGGTCACGGGTAGCGGAACGTGAATTTTACAACAGCTAGTAAGTGATATTAAGTACTTACAATAGTTTTGTGGCCCACAAATGAATCAGCTTCACAACTTAAGCGAGCCCGTGTTGAGCCATATTTGTGTCACATAACCAAAAACCAACAAACAAACCAATTAAGAACATACTCGAACTCCGAATAGAAGCGGCAGAATTGGTTTCATCTCGAATTAATATAACTCACATGCATCAACACCAATCAACTTGTATTGCATTGTGTACGGCTTATTACTTACAGAAATATCTGATCCGAACTGGATATGTGCGGACAAATCCGGATCTGTGCTACACACGACCACTATTACATATAAGCACATATCTGCTGAGTTTGTTGACAGTCTTTTTAATACAGGGCAGTATTTAGAACTGGTGTACGGTGGTCTTAACTGACTGATTCATCAACGCAGTCTAATTGAACCGTTGCAGCTACAAACTTGAAAATTACAGCCTTTTATGTTGTGTAAACATCCACTCAGACTACGCAAAATGAAGGATGAATTGTTGTATGAAAGTCAATCTCAAGTACGAAATTTTATATGCATGTTCCGATTACGAATGTATAGAAGAAAAAGCATTTGATGAGGCCGTTAAGTTGAGGGCCACCATTGTGGCACTATCGGTGTTTGTAATGGTGACTCCCATTCCAGAGACTTTTCCTTTACCTTACCATCAGGCGAGGTGAAGTCATATTGACGTGGTCGACATAAAAAAGTTTTTAATTTTATTCAGCTTTCCTTATATATTCGCCTATTTTATCAACTTTCAATTTAATACTTTTTATATTCAGTTAAGTAAATACACTAAAAGCAGCACTTTTCAAATTAATTTATTAGAAAATAAACTTAATTATACAACTGTTTCTTAAACTAAAATTAATAATACCATCTGGTATAATTAAGACGCAATTAACTTATCTTTTTTACATCTTAATTATACCAGCTGGTACAATTAAGACGTAAATAGTACAATAGCGAGTCTAAATGAAAGGAGTATGCTTGTTTACCACTTCTAAGCGTTTGTTGCGAGATTTTTATTTGTATTTGTGTCATGTATGATTGATTGGATTGGTAATTGTTAGTGAGTGGTTAGCGAACGACATGTTTGTTATTGGTACAAATTGGTCACATCTGGATTGTACCACACCACAACAAATGCTCCATTGACTCCCATTCCAGAGACCTTACCTTTAGCTTACCATCAGGCGAGGTGAAGTCATATAGACGCGACCGACATAAAAATAATTACCAAATACCAGCTAGGAAAATATACCTTTTTTTCCGTGCGGAAATCCTCATGGATACCCACCCCGCGGCCAGCAGGACAGGTTATGTCGGACTCTTACAAAATAAAACCGCACGCCGTCTAGGGTCTTCTGACGCCAGGGTGTAACGAACCAAATTTTATCATGGGAATATTTTTGGATGACCTTTAAGCATCAAATAATATCTATTTAAATAATATAAGGTTGTATTATTTTAGCTACTTGCCACGCATGGGTTCAAATTGATTTACCTTTCTATAAAAGGTCATTCAGGGTGAATTATAAAGGGTTTAATGGTGGCTTTTTAACACCAGTTGGGTTTTTTTATTTTTTAATCATTTATTTTCTTTTATGTTTATACTTTGAGTCTAAGTCAAAGTCAAAGTCAGAAATCATTTATTCTGTATAGACCATTTTAAGCGGCACTTACAAAACGTCAAAATTATAAATATTTAAAACTAGAAGCAAATGGACCACCACCGTGCACCGGTTCGAAACGCGGCCCAGACCTGAGAAGACTCCGGCAAGAAACTCAGCGGGCTATCTTTTTTTGGTCTATTTACAACAATTGCCTTAGTCTAGATACAGTATCTAGACTAAGGCTCTTCTAGTAACATAGTTGAGTGAACAGTTCATTTCCAAGCTTCTTTATCATCCAAATAATCTTGAATTTTATAGTACGCTTTTTGGGAGAGTTTTCTTTTAACAACATTTTTAAATTTTTAAATTCTTCAGTCAGTCTTTTTACCCTCGCTAGCGCAGTCGGGTAAAAAGTTAGCAGACCTTGGTCTACAAAGTGCAAACTGCTACCGGTAACGACGTTCGAATGATTACATGACCCGATTACTATATAATGACAAACGGTGATTCAACTTTTTATCCACTACAATATTGGGAGAGGTTATGTCAACAACGTCTGTACACGTCGACGATATGATAGTTGGGTCACTGCTGACGGCTGGTGGGAGTAATAACCATTTGATTGTAATTATGAGGTCAGTAAACCATACAATGACTGTTCTGTGATCAAAATATTGGGTAATATTGGTTGGTTGGTTAATAAGATGTTTATTGTTTTGATTCTCTTTGTTTCTTGTGCTCTTCTTTTTAGCCGACTTCGAAAAAAGGTATTTTACGGTTCTTTTCTTCATACTTCCAAACTTTGAGGAGTCAGCGTTACATGTCACCACCATTCTTAGTTTACGACCGCTGCCCGTGAGCCTTGCGTTTTTTTTATATTGAGTTATAAATAGTGTAACTAACACGACTTTTATCATTCTCTGAACCTTTTTCCCAACTCAGTTGGGGTCGGGTTTCCAGTCTAACTGTGATGCGGCTGAACTTCGATATTTTCCGTGGAGCGACTGCCATCTGACCTCCACAACCAATGGTCGTTATGACCAATGGCGATATCGAAGTTCCAAGTTAGACTGATTGGACTTTTGTGGGCTTCAACTACCCGTAACGACTGCCATAGATGTTTGTATGGCAACCGGGACCGACGGCTTAACGTGCTCTCCGAGGAGGCACTAATAAACCTGCGATAAATTCACACATAACTTCGAAAAGTCATTGGTGTGTGCCATGGTGAACCTGGGATCGAACCCGAGACCTCGTCTCAGCAGTCCATTACCCAAACCACTAGGCTACCGCGGTTCTTTACAACTAACACGACTTTCTTTTATCTTAATATATATATATATAAATCTCGTGTCACAATGTTTGTCCTCAATGGACTCCTAAACCACTTAACCGATTATAATAAAATTCGCACACCATGTGCAGTTCGATCCAACTTGAGAGATAGGATAGTTTTTAAAACGGATTTCGACATCCACGCGGGCGGAGCCGCGGACAACAGCTATCTTAATATATATAAATCTCGTGTCACAATGTTTGTCCTCAATGGACTCCTAAACCACTTAACCGATTATAATAAAATTCGCACACCATGTGCAGTTCGATCCAACTTGAGAGATAGGATAGTTTTTGAAACGGATTTCGACATCCACGCGGGTGGAGCCGCGGGCAACAGCTAGTATATTATAGATTTGTAGCATCATTTTTTATATGCTATCGCAGTTGTATCTCATTAAGTATCAGTCAGATAAAGTTATCTATATACTTAATTAGCAATATATCGTGTAGGACTCGTATCAATACCAGATACTATCACTCCTATCTTAACTACGCAACTTTTCTGAACGATATTAGATAATCAAGTTTATCATAACACCGAGCTTTTGTGAAGACTTTCTAGAAGTTTCAATTTTTTTTATACTACGTAGGTAGCAGACAAGCACACGGCCCACCTGATGGAAAGCGGTCACCGTGGCCTATGGACGTGTGCAACACTAAAGGTGTCACACATGCGCTGCCTACCCTGAAGGGAGGAGGGCTAGAAATGGGTGAGGAGGCTAGGTAGAGGTGGGGGGAGGAGGGGTACAGTAAGCACTGGCTATCCTACTTTATCAGGGTGGATTTCAGTTGAGTGCGGGCTGGAAGCCCTACACGGCGCCCCTCTCTCACCACGGGAGACGCTGCTGCCTGCAGTAGGTAAATGTCGGCCGATTGATTCTATGAAGGGCTGTTCCGATGCTTTCCATGTATCCCTCTGACTAGAAGATCACAGTGGGGAGCAGATGGGGGGCGAGCTGTTTCTCCCCGCTCCGCAGCAGACGGGAGATGACATGACGGTCAACTATCACCCTACATCCCACCGTCAGCGATGCAGCATCGATACTCACCCCACGGGGGCATCGAGGGGGCATAGTCCGAAGATGGGCCGCCGTCAGCTGGGGTGCGAGGGATATGCTCTATTGCGTAACCTTACATCCTAGTAATTGAGACTCGAGATGGCGTGCAGTTTTAGTCGGTTCGATTCCGACATAATCACCTCCGATTACCGACGGGGATAGTATATTAATTTGCTCTATGACGAGTGGTGTTTACTACGACAAGGGTTGCTGGTTCGATTTTCAGGTTGAGCCAAAAACGTGAATAGTGTCCAATTGCCGCCAATAGACTCTCACCCCTTTCCTCCCTTATTCTATAAACATAGTAAATTCCAATAAATAAATACAGCTGCTACTAATAAGCCAGTTGTTTTGTATCATCAATTGTCGGTAATGTGACCACTGGACCAAGAAGTAAATATAAATTGATTCATGTCACGCCGGGTACACACCATACAAGTGAAAGCGAATATTGGCTATGGTATCAACATAAATGCACCATATAATAACTGAGCGAATATATTCGAGAGTGATTTATCATCATTAGGCCGTAAAAGACGTTTTCTCGGTGGTCAACTATGTACAGTTTTCATAGGTGTACCATAACACTATGGAGCTATTTCCACGAACATTTCATATGGGTATGTATATGACTTCACCTTGCCTGATGGTAAGCTAATGTCTCGTGAAAACGCGACCTAACGTGATGTTAAATTCTTTTCTCACTGACTTTGCTATTGTCCTCTGGACCTGTATATAAATGTAAAATAATTATGCCATACTTATTGAAGGTCATAACTCTTACTTTATACTTGACTCAAATTAATAAAAATAATAGATTTTTGTTTGACAGCGTTCGGTAATTGATCGCCGAAAGTTGTCAAACAAAAAGTCGTTTGGTTAGTGTGTACCAGGCATTAGAAAAATTGCAGGTTTTACGCTTGGTAATGAATTAGAATGTATTTGTTTAATAACGTTTTAGATATGCGTAGTTTGACCTTCAAATCCTTTATTTATTTTAAACTAAGTAGTTGCTAAGACTAGTTTGAGTCCATTTTTGGAATTTTCTGCGCTATTTAAATAAAAAAGCCATAAGTGTAATGCATATCTTTGAATTACCATATGTTACAAACAAACATTATGTTAATATTTATGTAATAATAATAATCTTCTGTGACATATTATATTACAAACAAAGCTGTTAGGACTGGTTAGTTTAAAAATGTGTTCCATTTTCAAACTAACCAGTCCAACTGGGGTAGGACCTCCGCCCTACAGAACACCGCGCCCATAATAACCATCGTGTTGTGTTCCCGCCGCGCGCCGGTAAGTAGGGTAGCCAGAGCACACTGTACCCCTCCTCCCCCCCCCCCCTCCCCCCATCCCTTTCCTACCCTCCCCACCCTGTCCTACCCCCGCCCCCTTCCCTTCAGGGTCAGCAGCGTGTGGGTGACGACCCCGTGGCCCGGACACCGTGGCCTATAGACGTGTTGCACACGTCTATAGGCCACGGTGACCGCTTCAGGTGGGCCGTGTGCTTGTCTGCTATCTGAGTGATATAAAAATAAAAAGTTTGCCCGTAATAATGATACATTTTTAAAATCGGTTCAAGAATAATAAGAATGTCTTTTGTTGCTACTAGCTACTTAAGAAAGATACAGTGGTTATATAGAGAACGCATTGTTTTTTTATCAATTTAACAGCATCACTAAGTAACATAATTAATTACTGTGAACAGAACAAATAAAAAATATATGATTCTTATTTTATCTATAGCGTTCGTTATAAATAGACCTTACTTCCTTCCTTAGCAGATTAAAAGAGCTGCAGTGAATTATTGTTACCCAACTGTTCCCAAATAGTATAGGTAATGAGTTGCATCTAAAAGTAGCTATAAATGAATTGTTGTCTTATGATACGACGATGACGAAATGACACAAAATGAGCTGACATTGTCATAATTGTGTAAGCTAAGTAGGTATAATATAAATAACAGGTATAAGAAGGTAGATAGGTAGCTAGGACATAACGGTATCTTCCGTCCAAACTGAGCAGTCCGACTGGGATAGTACCTCCGCCCTACAGAACACCTCGGCCATAATAACTATAGAGTTGTGTTCCCCGTGGTAAGTAGGGTAGCCAGAACTCACAATCCCCCTCTCATCCCCCAATCCCCATCCACCAACCCTCCCCTCCCCCCAAACCTTCCAACCAGGGAGAGCCCTCCAGGATCGGCAGTGCGAGTGTGACACCCCTGATGTTGCACACGTCCATAGGCCACGAAGACCGCTTCCTATCAGGTGAGCCGTGTGCTTGTCTGCCAGTTCAATGGAATGAAAAAAAATCTATTATTGTTTTCTTCAATTACCACACAATTGAATAAATTTTATATTTCCACTCATTAAATACCTTAATTATTGTCTTTAATATTCCTTGAGGAAATGGATCACAAAAATAGCAATAACTTCGTAGGATCATGTTTTGTAGTTTATACTTAGACTCAGGTATAAGGAAATGACTAGATTTTTTTTTCATATTGGTTACGGCAATATGACTTCACCTCGTCGATGGTAAGCTAATAGTAAAAAAGTCTCAGGATGGGCGACCCTATTAACACCGACAGTGCCATAATGGTGGCGCTCAACTTGACGGCCTCATCAAATGCTTTTTCACGCCCCGATTGAAGGACCCGGGACTGTAGGAGGAAGGAAACACGTGAGCTGGTAAAAATTCCAAGTTTTCATGGTGCAGCAATAAAAGAGACACCGAACCGCTTAGTTTTATGGAATCGTTTGCACTGTATGAGGGTGACATCTCAGCCTTGCACGTGTTGTTCTGTATAGGAAAGGAGAGGGTGGCACTAGTTGGTAGAGCTCATCGGAGCACTCACCATGGTAGAGACAGCAAAATACTGCCAAAGAAGCAATATCTCGACGCAACTGCAAAGGCGACATCTGACTTTAAGCAATAATACTACAAATAAAAATGAATCTAGCTATACAATAGAGGTAGGACATGACGGTATCTCTCGTCCAAACTGAGCAGTCCGTCTGGGGTAGTACCACCGCCCTACAGAACACCGCGGCCATAATAACCATCGTGTTATGTTGTCGCCGGTAAGTAGGGTAGCCAGAGCTCACTGCACCCCTTCACCCCTACCCCTTCCTAGCCCCCCCGCCCTTCCCTTTAGGGCAGGCAGCGCGTGACACCCTTAGTGTTGCACACGTCCATAGGCCACGGTGACCACTTCCCATCAGGTGGGCCGCATGCATATCTGCCACCTAGGTATTCCATGTGGAGCCATCACTACTCGCGTGTTAGTACCTATAATACTCTTTTAATTATAACATAGCGCTCGTCACCAGCTGCCAATCTCAGTGATTATGGCAAGCACCCAAGAGACGTACACAACAACAAACTACTAAAAAACCAAACACCTGGATAAAGCATAATAACTATTTTTAATTAACTATTTAGTGGACTCAATTCACAAAACAAATAAACAGTTAGATAGGTCAGCGTCAAAAGTAGATAATATACTCATATTGTATCAATTCCATCAAGAACCAAGCGGTTCGGTGCCTCTTTTATTTGCTGCATCATAAAGACTTTGAATTCTTTGCCAGCTCATGTGTTTCCTTCCTCCTACAGTCCCGGGTCCTTTAAGCGAGGCGTGAAAAAGCATTTGATGAGGCCGTCAAGGTCACCATTATAGCACTATCGGTGTTTGTAATGGTGACTCTCAATCTTACCTTTAGCTTACCATCAGGCGAGGTGAAGTCATATTGACGTGACCGGCATAAAAAAAGATGATTTTGAGATAAATTTTCGAACCGTGATCCATTTGCTAAACATTTAGTGCATGATTCTATAAACCCAACGGACGGAATGATTTGACGATTACAAGTGATGACACTAGAGTCAGCCCACTTGTTTATACGTCTCGCATACTAGTTAGTCAAATTGAAACTCTTTTCATACAGATAACACCAAAGGTACACAACTCAGCATAATGGTGAAGTGCACCCTACGCTGATTTTCAGTTGCAACCCAACGTTAAAATGGCAATTAGAAATACGTTGCAAGACATTATCATTGTAATCTAGCGGCCCGTGCCACGGGCGTAAGCTAGTTGTAAATTATAAGAGGACAGGACAGAGTATAAAGAAAATTAATAAATTAACAATTATTTACTAGGCGTCGTCGTTTAAAGATGTAATTAGAATTAAATGAATTTATGTAAACATTTTATTTAATCCTAATTATTAAATGAAATAATACTAATTTATTGCAAATTGAAATCGTAGCAAAACACTGAAGTATGTTTGTGTGCATTGTGAATTTCTGCATTTTATTAGAAATACAACCACACTTTGCCGAAACCGGGAACGGTTTGGGCAAAGTGTGGTTGTATTTCTTATATTTTTTTTATTTTTTTTTTTATTCATGATAGGATTTTTCAATAACGTATACAATTCTTTACGTATAGTCTGTGAACGTATCGCATCACAATACCTAAGTACATACTTTATTTTTTGGACTACCCGTAACATATGCCATAGATAGGTACCTATTCATATAGCAACCAGGCCCAATGGCATAACATGCTCCCTGAGGTCTCAATGTGCTAGGAATGGTCACCCGTCCTAAGACTGTTTTCACTGTCATACTTTTGTACAGGGTGTAGATGAACATTATAGAAAGGGGAATCAAATTGCGCCAGAGAGAAACCGGGGCGAGTTGCTTGTCTATTATACTTTGTAGTTTAAACGAACGATGACCGCTTTCCATCATTGGCCGTGAGCTTGTCTGCCACCTAAGTGGTATAAAAGAACGATATCGGGAAAATATTTTTTTCCTTCTTTCTTCTACTGACCTCTTTACAACTGACTTCAATAAAATTACAACTAAAAATAATATAGGTAATGTTAAATTAAGTCAAAAAGTTGAGTTTCACGATAAACACACGATTCACGATTTACTTATATTATTAAATTAAAAATTTCCAATCAAGACGAGGCCATGACCCGTTACTAGTCATTATTAAATAGGATATAAAAATACATAGCAAAGGTTAATTTCTATTATTGGATTAGTCCCAACAGCCGTAGACTTAATTACCGTCAAAAACGTCCCAAGAGAATACATCACGGTTAATGTCAAAATATTTAATTCATAAGTTCATTTACTACGCAATGAAAAAATGAACAAGTCATCCCGTTTCATTTTTTTCCATTTAAAGCTAATTAAAAGAGCAACAGGGTGGGGTGAGTATGACGTCAATCATTTCCTTGGAGCCATTTTCAATACGCCTTTAATTGTTAACGGGAAACCTATCGAAACGAAGAGATGGCAAAAAATAATATGAAAAAAATCGACAATTTTTTCTGTTATTGTGAAAATCTCCGGATGTCATTCAACGTCGTAAAAAGAAATTGGCAGTTAGAGCCTGTGCCAAAAAATACATATTTTTTTTAAATAAATTTTATTAAAAAAAAGTAAATAACTCACCTCCTTGTTCTTCCATATTAATCAACTAAACTAACACTAAAAAATGTTCCTAAAACTAATATCACACTTAAAAAAATATGTACACTAAAAAAATTATCACCACTAAATGTACAATAGTTTATTTAAATAAAGTCACTGTTCCAAATTTAAACACTGGCAGTTATTTATCCCATTTGTTAAATGAAGTTAATTACTTTGAATGTTTACAAGCCGTACTTTAATTTGACACGGGAACGGGTGTTCGAAGGCATTGGTTTAGCGACTGTACTGTGTCGCGGTCTAGGCGGGACTGGACGTTTCACCGGGACGCGCAATGTTCAGTGCCGTGCAATACTGAAATATCATGTGCAATGAAACAAGGGCCCATGTCGGGTATCATGCCTGTGTCAGTGACAACGCAATAGGGATGACGAATATTTTTTTTTATTGTTAAAAAATGATCATTTTATAATACTTATTACTAGCTGACCCACCGCGGCTTCCCCGGAACCCCGATGCACCCTTTTTAACTCACATAATATTACGCTCATAATTTATCATTTTTCCTAAAATGTATGGGAATCTAGCGGAATTGTTCACATTTATGATTATTGCTCTGCTCCATTGGGCAGTAGCGTGATGATATTAACGGATAATGTGATTTTCTATTAGTGAAAGAATTTTATTTATTTATTTATTTATTTATTTATTTCATGAACAATATTACATTGTATTGAAAATATAAAAAATCTTAGTCTAAGGTTTAGTTGATTACAATACAGATAGAAATTAGAATTAATATTACCAGTAACTAAAATAAAGTGCTGGCTAGAAATAAAATTAGAACATGTCAATAAAATTAAAATAATACAAAATACAATAGATGTCAAAGTTAAACATAAATTATTAGTTAAATTATTTATGTTACAGAAAATGTCTATCAATCAAATTATATTATCAAAAATTATGCAGTCAAAAAATATATTAGTAATAAAATATCACACAAATTTTTAATATCGGTTCAGTAGATCCCGAGACTACCCCTTACAATTTAACGAACTGCAATAGTGATATTTTGTATGACAAATAGTTTAAAAAATACTTACTTGATTTTGAAAATTCAATTTCTCGAGTCACTCAAAAACGCTCCATACAAAGGTGTGTAGTGACGTCACAGCTAGGTAGCGCGTAGTGCAAATGTATAAAGTGCAAAAGAATATCACATTTATTTCCGTCTACGTTGCGCTTTCGTGTGTATAAGTGCATAATAAAATTCGTTTAAAATTTAATAAGGAATCTAATAAATTAATATATTTTGACTAAATTAGATTGTTTATTTTTCGACCTATTTTGTGAACTAAAAACAATGAAAAATCATATTTTCGGTTTAGTTAGGCAATATCTGTTTTTACAGTTTTTATTCAGAAAAAATTGAGAAATTAGCAGCATCGGTTAGAATCTGACGACCATTTCGTAATCCCAATTGTGGGTTTTACAATTAAAAAAATAGAGTGAGTTTTATTTGTCGAGGGTTCGGAGTAGGGTGTAGATAATTCGTTAGTTACGGGCATTAAGTGTGGAAAAATAATTATTGTAAATGAATTTCTTAAGTTATGAAATCATCGAAATTGATACGTTAACATAAGTCAACTTGAAGGATAGGTACATTTTGTAAACAAAAACATCGTTTTGTTTTAAGTTTAGTTATAGGTAGGTAGGTTTAAGTTTCATAATAACCTATACCCAATGCGTAAGTAATGCGGATTTTCTAAAGGAGAATATATTATAGGTTTTGAAATCATAACATATTTTGTAACACTTTTGAGCACATATTTTGTGACACATTTAGAGGAGGTAGGACACGACAGTATCTCCCGTCTAAAATGAGCTGTCCGACTGGGGTAGTACCTCCGCCCTACAGAAGACCGCGGCCATAATACCCATCGTGTTGTGTTCCCGCTGGTAAGTAGAGTAGCCAGAGCTTACTGTACCCCTCCTTCCCCCACCCGTTCCTAGCCTCCCCATCCTGGGCCTCGATTCTGCTAAAGACAAACCACTGATATACCACTGACACTCTGAAAAATGCCATTTAATTGTAGACTTTATTGTTATCAGGTTAAAGTTTAAAGTCAAATGATATTTTGTAGAGCGAATGAAAAAGTTAAATGAATTCTTTTCATTTGATTTTAGACTTTAACTGTATAACTATAAAGTCTACAATTAAATAGCATTTTTAGAGCGTCAGTGGCATTACAGTGGTTTGCCTTTAGCAGAATCGAGGCCCTGAATTCCTGAGACGCGCGTCGTATGCGCTTTTTAAATACGCTGTGTACAAGGATCTTTACAGTCTAGTCATCAGTGAAACAAAGATCCGATATACTATTTAAACTTGTTAATAACTTAACAAACAAAACTGTTTGCACTAAATATTATCAATAGATACTTCAATAAGACAATCAAATGCTATTATAGATTTCTTGTTAATCCATTACAGCATCATTAAATAAATAGATAAGTTTATTTAATTATTTATTTATTTCAAGAAGTACTTTAGCTATGTCCGATAAAGCTGTAACCTTGAGCGAAAATGGAGAGTGGCTCTTCAGGCCTGTGGGGGGGGGGAGGGAGAGGAAGGAGTCCTAATCTGCTACGCTATCGAATCTTCTAAAGTTTACGGCTATTCGTTCATACATTATCGCAATCTTATTATCTAACTAGCTGATGCAGAGGTCGGTTATGGTTTTTTAATCATATCTCTAGTTCTACTCAACCAATTACAATCAAATATACAGCAGATTTTTAAGTCTGACCATACTAATGACATTAACTATACTAATATTATAAAGAGGTAAAGTTTGTGTGTTTGTATATTTGTTAAATTGTAAGGGGTAATCTCAGGATCTACTGAACCGATTTAAAAAAATCTTTCACCAATTAGAAAGCCACGTTATTCGTGAGTGTCATAGGCTATATATTTTATTGTAAAACTGGAATTTACACCCGGGCGAAGCCGGGACCCGGCTTCGCCCGGGTGTAAATTCCAGTTTTGCTAGTCTAATATAAAATCGCATCAATATTTGTTTCATAAAAAACAAACAGATAAGTAAGAATTTTTTTATTACTAAAAATTTTCAAAAAATTTTTTCTCGGAATCGTTCATTTAACATAACCCAAAAAGTTTTGTTAATATATCTGTTGCAGTCAAAACTCTTAACCAGTCAAAAGTACTTTTAACTATTGCAATCAAAACTCTTAACCAGTCAAAAGTAGGTACTTTTAACTAACAAAAAAGTACTTTTAACCGTTTTTGCAAAAACGGTTAAAAGTGTTTTGGTGGTTTGAAAAAAAAATAACCACGAAGGCTAAGGCGGGCGCTCCGCTCCGTTTTGCTCCCGCCTTAGCCTTCTAACCTAATCTATCCGAGTCGGGGTACTCTGAGTCGGGGTGTTACAAATGTTGTTGTTAAAAGAGTTGTAGTATTTGTCATCTTCTTCTATTAGTAAAATTGGTGGCGATATCGACCACGGCAAAGCCGCGGGTGGAAGCTAGTAGTTACATAGAAATTGATTCGTACATTTTTATAACAAGTTACATTGGAGTATGGGGTATCTATTAAAATCCATGAAAAGATTCGTAATGAGGCTTATTTACCGCCCACGGTCTGGAGGAGGCTCGTGTAGAAATGTTACACGTGTCTAGGCTTACACGTGCCGAGCTTTTTTTACTTATAGGTATTTGAACTAAGTAGTTATCATGGGAACTTATTCATTATTATCTACCTGCCCTTGTCCCAATTATTTGGGATCGGCGCAACATGTGACGGCCTCTGTGGCGTAGCGGTAGTGCATGCGACTGCTACGCAGGGGGCGCGGGTTGGATTCCCGCTCAGTGCAAATATTTTTATGTATGAATATGTCTATTTGCATTGGTCTGGGTGTTTCTATGTATAATAAGTATGTATTTACAAAAAAAAAGTATATAAGTATGTTTATCAGCATTCTAGAACCCATACAACAAGCTAGTTAAACTAGGCTTACTTTGGGTCTAGGGAGCGCTGTGTAGAATGTCGTAGAATATTTATTTATTTATTGTATTTACATGTCATTCTCCTCCAAACATTCCTGTCAGATGTCATCTCCTCAGTGCCTCCCTTCTTCCTAGCCATATATTTCACGCATTCTATCCATGTTTTATTAGGCCTGCCTCTGCACTTAAAACTCTCAGGTGGGCCGGGCCGTGTGCTTGTCTGCCACCTACTTAGTATAAAAAATAGGGACGGCCATTGGTATAAACAGGCATACCTACACCCCAAATTCATGAGACATCTTTTCCCAGATGGGTTTAATCTACCAGGCACGTTGATACTGTCCGAACTGGTACTGCAAATTTGCCAACCGAAAAGTCAGTATTTTTTTTTGCCTGGTTCTGGAATCGAACCCGGCTTTCATTTACTGTAGCAATACTCATACACTGCACCTCAGAAGTAAAAAAACATAACGGATGCAATAAAAATGAAAGTTGAGTTTCAATTTTCGATTTGCAATATTAATAATATACAAACTTTAATACTCGTAGTACCTAAACCAAAGAAATAATTGAGGGCCACCATTATGTCACTGTTGGTGTATGTAAAAAACTTCACCTTTAGCTTAGCCATCAGGCGAGGTGAAGTCATATTGACGTGACTGATATTTAAAAAAATAAAAAAACAAAAAAATACTAACCTTTATCTTTATCTTCAATAAAATAATACATCTTTAAAACACCCACTCACACTAAAATCCAACTATTTTCACTTAATTATTCACCTTGTCCTAATTAAAACATAGCAACAATTTGATAAAAGTAATTTAAATTCAACTTTATTTTAAAATTTAAATTCAACTCAAAAACTAAACTATTTATTTTTATTTTTATTCTATATTTAAGTTTTATTTTTATTTAGTTGTAAATATTAAGATATCAATTCACCCAATAGAATTAATTTAGTTAAACTATATCGAGAATAATACTAAAATACAAATACAACTAAGTTTCTAAGTTTGCAATACGACAGTCTAGTTTGAAAGACCGCGGGAAACTAAGTTGATCCGTAGTACACTGCTATTAAATTCACTTTCAACTCTAGGAAGTGGCGAGGATGATACTGGTTTTCCTTTATCACTAATAAGGAAATTATTTACAGCCTGAAAAAGTCAAGATCAATGATTGCGAAAACAGGAGTATTGAAGTAAACTCCAATTTTAAGTAAAGTCTAAGAAGAAATAAGGACCAGTGTGGTAAAGGAACGTTTTGGGATGATAGAAGATGTAGTGACCAAGATAGAGAAAGGAATGCTTAGATGGTTCGGACATGAAGAGAGGATCGGTGAAAGGAAATTGACGAAATTGATTATGAGGCAAGGGGGAATGGGCAATCCGGTAAAGGTCGTTAGAAACTTAACTAATAATATGATGGTATTTTTGGACTATACCCGGAGGGAACTTACTCTTAATACTGGAGATAACGAATTTTTCTTAATTAACTTTGATTTCATGGATTTGTCTTTATTTAATTTACTATTTAGATAAATTTGATCCTTGCAATTGATTCTATCGATTGATGCCATAAAAGTACAGGATTTTTTCGAATTTTAATAGGACTGATTACCAAGTGTAGCAAGTTTTTGAAAACGTTTGAATGCAGATTTGTTTCTTTATATAAATAAAGGAATCTTTTCTTTGAGTAAAATTTGGCATCTCCAGTTTTAGAATACTTTCCTTCCAGGTAAAGTCCAAAATTACCACCCTGTATATCCAGAATATCAATGTGGATACCGATGGGGGTTGGTCTGAATAAACTTCTGAGTTTTTTGAAGTATAATTTGAGCACAAAGTTTATTAATAATGAATTTAGTTAATCTCGCTTGCAAAGACACAAGAGTAATTTAACTGACCTGCCTTACCGTTGGAGAAATAAATAGAACTTAAACATTCATTAAGAGTAATTAATGACTATACGATGCAAGTGAGATAGGTATATTGTTTGCTACACTATCGTAATTTAAAGAGGTCACTATTACACATTCAACCAGTTATCCTAGAAACATACCGGTTCTAGATAGATATATATTAGCATTGACGATGATGTACAATTGTACATTTATTTTATTTTATACAAAGGCTTGAAGCTAAACGTGACATGGCTAACTCACTTACCTGCAGTACCTTTTTTTTACCGTGCGAAAATCCCCATGGATACCACCCCCGTCGGCCATCGTGGGTGGTTATGTCGGGATGGAAACGACTAAAACCGCACGCCGTCGCGGGTCTTAATTACCGGGGTGTAAGGTTACCTTATAAGCATATCCCTTGCACCCCAGCTAACCCCGGGCCATCGACGGTTTTAAAATGGCCCCCTCGACCCCCCGAAGGGTGGTTGGGGCGCTGAAAATCTTCATTACAGAAGAAAGGGAAGATACACCTCGCACAAAACTTATTTCGACTCGGACAGAAACAGAAATACATAGCACACACGTCAACAATCAATCCGCTTGCCATTTATGTAGTGTTAACGGCATGGACGTCCATGTTTGACGGTTGAAGCACATCTGCCGAAAAAATTACTGAGAACGGCGAGCTTGCATGAAAGGTTTAATGACAGTAGAGGAAGCGCGTGAAGTATGTCAGGACAGAGGCAGATGGCGGTCGGTTGTCTCTGCCTACCCCGGAGGAACAAAGGCGTGAGCATAATGTATGTATGGATTCTCCTGCAGTTATCTGCGATTTCACACACTGTTTGTATGTGTATGTGTGAAATTAGTTGTGCAGTTGTGAAACTAATAAACCGCTTTCAGGAAACCATTGCTTATTTACGTTGATTCGTTGTTTATCACGAATGATGTGCGTCACGGATCCGATCCAGCGTTGATTGGACTTGTGGGAAATCTCAGGTATGTAGTTAAGATGCTAACACTCTCAAATGCCTAAATTGATTTCAAGTATCATACGTTTGGTTGAATGGATGGAAAGAAGGGTAACCAGAGCTCACAATAAGCCCTAATACTGAACGGGTTTTGATGCGGTTTTTTCTATTAGAAAGGTCTTGGTTAGACTCAAAATCTTACGTATATTTGATCACAATCAGCTGATTGGAACCGGCGATATAGTAAAAAACGCGAAAATCGACGTCCACGCGGGCGGAGCCGCGGGCAACAGCTAGTTTCTAATAGATATGTGATGTTTATATCCGAATTTAATAGCTGATAGCTTATGGTGCACTCTGGGCACGGTGCCTAACCACTGTCTATACGTATAGAGAAGGTTATGGAGGTTATGGAGAATTGCATACAGTATGTACTCAGTTTTTGATTAGGTTAAAAAGAGAGACTCCGATTGAGATCTGTACACTTTATTGTTTTTACCAACTTAACAGGCTTTTTTTATTCAAGATAGGCTTACGTTAGACCACTATCTCACCTGATGGTAAGTGACGATGTGTTCTACGATGAATCACGCTTGCCTAGCTCGTTATGAACGGTGACAGCTTCCCATCAGGTGGGCCGTGTGCTTGTCTGCCACCTACGTAGTATAAAAAAAAGCTTGCGTGCGTGTATGAAAACAATTATGAAAGTTGAAGAAGCAAAAGGACTATGCCAAGATCGTAGCAAGTGGAAAGATGTTGTCTCTGCCTACCCCAATGGAAAAAATGCGTGGTTGGTATTATGTACTTATGTATGTATGTTTTCAAATTCAAATAAGTTACCTACCTAAAAACCTATGAAAATAATGACTAACGATAGTCATTGACATATCAATTACCACCTGATTTTATAAGTAAAAGAATATTAGTAAGTCACTTTAAGGACACAACAATGATATTATTAAGGTTAATTTTATAACAAACAGTAGTATTTTTCCTCATATTATATGGTTGACTATCCCATTGTTTCAATTTTTTTTTCTGCTTTACTATTATACCACAAAGAAAAAACTTTTCAGAGAAAAAAACGACATCAACGGAACAAATTGATATAGGACCACATGGGAAACACCATCTATCAAATAAATAAGAATCATCAAAATCGGTTCACCCAGTCGAAAGTTCTGAGGTAACCCTCTGAGGTAAAATATCCCTCGCACCCCAGCTGACCCCGGGCCATCTACGGTTTTAAGATGGCCCCCTCGACCCCGGGGTGGGGCGAGCATCGCGCCACATCGCCGACGGTGTAGGGTGACAGGCAGCCGTCCTGTCACCCAACCATCGGCGCGCAGACAATCAGCTCGCCCCACGCTCGCTCCCCACTGTGCCCTCTGCTAGTCACAGGGACACGTGGAGAGCCTCGGAGCAGCCCTATAGAGGGCCACTCCCACCAAGAGTTAAGCCACCTATGTAGCATAGGGTTTTGATCGATTTTGCTCTACTCCTCCCATTAGTCATTAGTATTAGAAGAACATTCATGCAAAATTTTAGAAGAATCAGTTCAGTGGTTTTCAAGTGATGTTCGGACATCTTTATTATGTAGATATACTACGTTTCTAAGTTTCAACGCCTGAAAGTTACAAGCTAGCAATTATGCAATTCACACGAATGTACATGATGGGTTATGAGTGGTGAGATTTTAGAAAACAGAGTTTAATATAACCGAGTACAACAACGGAGTACTTATATTATGTTGTACGATTAATTCGAAAGCACTCGAAACTAACAAGCCTGCGTAAAAAGGCGGTAGCCCAGTGGTCTGGGTAATGGACTGCTGAGACGAGGTCTCGGTTTCGATCCCAGGTTCACCATGGCACACACTAATGACTTTTCGATGCTTTTCGAAGTTATGTGGTTATTTATCGCAGGTTTATAAGTGCCCGGTTAATGGCAATAGGCTCGCCACCTATTACATTGGGATCTAAACATAAACTGGCGAAATGTGGGTGCTAGCACCTCTGCCTACCCCTTCGGGGATATAGGCGTGAGTTTATGTTAAAAAGGTTGAATGACAGAAGCAGATGGCGGGCTGTGGTCTCTGCCTACCCCAGAAAGAGGTGTGAGTTATATGTATGTATCACGCCCCCACCCTGGCATGCGAGAGCCGCGTGTATCTAGCAATTAACTTTATTAGGCTTCTCTGTCACAAATTTCTCTTGCCAGTACGGTCTGCAAAAAAAATCAGTAAAATATTTATTAGGAGGTTCTTGTTTTCAACTTCAGTAGTATAACTAATACTTAAAATGTTTAAGTAACGCTGAACATGAGTTTGACAAATGTTTGAATAGATATACATATTATATATTTAAATCTGAGAAATTCAACGTCCAGGACCTGAACCCGCGACCAGGCCCTTTCTAGGGTGGAAACTATGACCAACTGAGTTATCTGGACACGCCCTGGATAGCTGAAATTCTTGTCATCATGACGTCGCCCCAGGTAGACGAGAAATTAACAATTTTGACTTTACTCAAACGGGAGATATCCCTTTCAACTTATGTGGCAAAAAGGTAGAGTGTTTGACTGCTAATTCAGAGGTCGCAAATTTCATTTCTGCTCAATGCAAAGGAGATGGAAAATGGTGGGCCCAAATGTAATAAGTTGAGATATGATCTAAAAAATTAGTCATATTTTTGTATCTTATAATATGAAAAATCACCTCAATTCACAATCTGGAAGCGGAGAAATATGAGAAAATAGTTTTCGTGAGATTATCGATTGAGTAATCGATTACACAGTTACAAAAATAAAACATTTTGCAGTAAATAATTAACTCAAAATAATTAAATGCACTATATATACTTACATGCAATATAGTGCATATAATTACAGTCATATTATACTGAAAAACCAATAATAATGATTATTGATTTCATATCGATTCAAATCTCTCTTATATTACCTATTTTAGTCTATGTCACTGACGTGACAAGACCATGAAGCTATACTATCTATAGCTTCATGGACAAGACAGTTGCCGACCGTTTTTGTTTGCTCACTCCACAGATAAGAAGATTTATGTACTACGGCTCACTCGTTTCGTGTTTTCCGATGCGTTTTGAGTGCTTTCCCGATTATTCGTCATTCTTTACGACCATTGTTTTGTATTTTACGGATTCTGACCCTGCCTACCTTGTACAACCCTTGCTTTCACCTTGGACACCGAACATCGCTCACACGTTTGACTTGGAATTGTTATTTTGGATTTTACCGCCGGCTTGTGGATTGGATAGTAGTGAAACTATGGATCGCTGTGTGAATTGTGGGATATCCACTGATCACTGCAATACACTGGGCCGATGACCCTTACACGATGAAACAATTCTGTCCGTGATTCGGCTATAGTAATGCATTACTGCAATTGTATTGTAGGTAAACGAACTGTAGGCTGTTGCGCTCATATAATGTGCATTATAGATACCTTAGCTGGGCTAGGTACCAAGATCATAATATTATAGTACCATCTGCACAATTTCTAGACAACATTTTAATTATAATAGAAGGCGAATAGAACACTATATTAAATGTTTTTTACTTTATTCTAGACATCCTTTCTCTATCTCCTTACCTGTTACCTACCTATCGCTTGAAGTCGTTGACGTTCATTCATAAGATTTTTCAAACATTTTCTAGTAAATATAATAACTATTAGTGCAAAAGAACACATTTTGCACTTCAGGAATCAGCTGTTTAGTTAAAGATTGTAACATAACCTCACTTTTACATAATCTCTTATATCTCTGTTCTCAGATTGACAAAATCCGCAGAATTTTCAGTGAAAGGTTGATAATATATAAGCTATTAATTGATACTACTTTCATCTTCTTACAACTAGGCCCAAAATTGTATGTAATCATTTCAGTCTCCTTTATTTATTTATTTATTTATTTCTCTACATCACTATTTTTACAGGATTACCCTAATACAATAGTGTGGTACCTATTATAATGTAAAACTAAATACTATAACTATAACATAATTATGCAATGCCACCTTTATGAACTCATTCAGAGAACAATTAAATATTTTTATGCATGAATATGTATAATTTCTCTAGTCTAGCTGTCTTTAAGTAATCTAATTACAAAATAATGAAAAAAAAAAATTTCAACTGGACCAAATTGAAATAGTAGCGCCTGCAATCAAATAAAAAAAAGAATTATCAAAATCGGTTCACCTCGTCGAAAGTTAAAAAAATACAGTTGAATCGAGAACCGCCTCTTTTTTTCAAGTCGGTTGAAAAAGGTATCTAAGTATTATATCCATATTCTAGAGCCTATAGAAATTTATCAGATTGCTGGATAGGATGAAAAACAAACCATGTTGCACACGTATGTAGGCCATGGTGACCGCTTCCCATCAGGTGGTCCGTGTGCTTGTCTGCCACTTAGTGGTATAAAATGTTTTTCTTGCTTGTAATTGTTTTGCTGACGGTCCCGCTGGACTTTGTTCGCGAGTCCGAACATTCAGCGACGCAATATGAAGGGCAGGGCGCAAGGCGAGTTATATCAGTCTTAGCGCTATGGTTTCACTCGCTTCTTTGGAGTAGTCTTGACCCAGACCACGATACGATACGATATATGGATTTACTTTAAATTAAAAAAAAGGAAATTCACCCGCGTGAATTCCTCACTACGCTACCATGGCGAGTGTTCCGATGAGCTCTACCAACTAGTCCCACCCTCTCCTTTCCTATACAGAACGACACGTGCAAGGCTGAGATATCACCCTCATATGGTGCTAACAATTCTATCTAGAACCAAGCGGTTCAGTGCCTCTTTTCTTTGCCGCACCATCAAGACCTGAAATTTTTTACTAGCTCATGTGTTTACTTCCTCCTACAGTCCCGGGTCTTTTAAGCAGAGCGTGAAAAAGTATTTGATGAGGCCGTCAAGCTGAGGGCCACCACTATAACATTATTGGTGTTTGTAATGGTGACCCCCATTCCTGAGAAAGTCTCCTTTAGATTACCAACAGGCGAGTTGAAGTTGACGTGTCCGATAAAAAAAAACGCCACCGAAAAATTTGGTTATCAGCTATTATCTCCTCTAATTTTTTCTCAATAATTCTAAATACCTACAGAGATAAGCACACAATACCACACGTGTCCCGTATGTGCGCTCATAATAGCAAAGATAGCAGACCATTGACCGGGTATTTTCATTGCTACAATGTCATAGACTTTGGTACTACTTTGGTGGGTCAACGGGCCCTGAAAGGCACTTGTATGACGGTAGTGCAGCTTGTAGAAGAGTGAGTTGAGTCGCTAAATATAATCGTGTAATTAAATCATCCCAGTTAGAGTATTAAATTGTATATTGTAATATTATTTGGTATACACTATATATATTATTTTTACTGGTGGTAGAAATTTGATGGCACAAATTTTGTCACAAAATTCGGCCGAGTAGGTACCACCGTGCACGATTGCGAAAAACCCTCCATAGTAATTCAATCTCGGTTGGATTGCGTTCAGGGGTCAGCAAGTGCATAGCCGGGCAGGGGGGATTGTGGTCGCAGCACTAGTGGGACCGGTGGCTGTCACGCGGTGCTGCGACGACAATCCTCTTTTGATGAGGCCGTCAAGCTGAGTGCCACCATTGTTAACATGGTACGTGTATGTAATGGTGACCCTCTTTCCTAAGACTTTACCTTCAGCTTACCATCAGGCGAGGTGAAGTCAAATTGACGTGTCCTATGTATAAAAAAAACTGACCAAATTAAAGAGTTATTGCAAAAAGAGCAGGTCCAAAGAACTCGAAACCGGCGGGCTTGCATGAAAGGCTAATGACAGTAGAGGAAGCGCGTGAAGTAAGTCAGGACAGAAGATGGCGGTCTGGATTATTGCTCTGAGGCCTACCCCGAAGGATAAAAGGCGTGAGCATATATATGTATGTATGTATTTTGTTATTCAGGCGTATGTTATGGTGTCTAACAACTTTTGGTTAGACACCATTATATACACCGATAGTGCTATGGTGGCCCTCAGCTTGACTGATAATTTAACACATCCACATACCCATCACATCGTCAACTCCAGTGAGATGAAGTTCAAGCGGGTTTCCGCACGAAAAAAAATAAGGAGAAAAGGATCCTTTGATAAATACATATCGCTGTCTCACCTACGAACCGGTACGCGGTGGTCCATTTGCTTCTAGTTTTAAATAGGTATTTTTGATTTTGACTTTTTGTAAGTGCCGCATTTAACGGTCTATATAGAATAAATGATTTTTGACTTTGACTTTGAAGTGGTGAAATTATCAACGCTTGCCAAAAAATAAACAAGTCCTGTACAGAACGGGACGTATAGTCACATTATTAATTTGCATAAACCGCAAGACAAACACACGATCCTTCAAAATCACCTGATGGCTTTGTGCTATAAATAACCTTAGTATTCTCTGCGTTATCATTGATTTCTCTACGTTGTGGATTCAACATATTTACACATTGCATACTATCTACTCATGCTACATAATAACCATCATGTTGTGTTCGGCGGTAAGTAGGGTAGCCAGAACTCACTGGAGGGATTCTGTGCTGTCGGTGGGGAGACCAACCCTCTTCCCTAAATCCTCTAACGATACATGTCTACGGACTTCATGCTAAGGCAGGGTAACTCTTATTTTTAGGTGGGTATGATGGAATCGAACCGATTAAAACTGCACGCTGTTGCCACGCGTCTACGCGTGTCAAAACACGCACACGCACGCAAGAGGCGCTACAAAAGACCGCAGCAATAATAACCATCGTGTTGTGTTCCCGCCGGTAAGTAGGGTAGCCAGAGCTCGCAAAACCCCCCCTCCTCCCAAACTCCTCAACCTCATCCCCCTCCAAGGTCGGTAGCGCGAGCGAGCGTGACACCTCTGATTTTGCACACGTCAATAGGCCACGATGACCACTTCTCATCAGGAGGCCCGTGTGCTTGTCTGCCACCTACGTGGTATAAAAAAGACATAAATCTAGATTAGTTTAAACCACTATCTAATCTAAAACTCGGTGATAACAGCATACTATAAATCAAAAATTAACTACCAGTTAAAAATATTATGCAGGTTTATACAACGAGCATAAACATACAAACTCACAAAATCAAGTGTTATCATCAAATATACATTGAACTAGAAACTGTTTACATAACGATACGCACACAGCTCTGCACACCCACCAAATCCTTTACAAACTTTATGATACAACATATAATAGAGACGATAATACTATTACCTCATTGCTTTGAGAATGGTCCACGGGAATAAGCGTAATAGCAGTCAGGAAATGGATCAGTACAATCATCATTTAAGTTGAAGAAATCATTGCCCAAAATGGTGAAGTGTGAAGCGCAGGAGACGGCGGTGAAGGAGGTCATTCCCCATGATCATCTATTTAAAGTCACCGGACTGTCTTCAACGAATTTGGAAAAGTTAGCTCAAGGTAGGAACAAGATTTTGATAGATTAAAATAATAACCACTTCCCATCAGATGGGCCATGTGCTTGTCTGCCACCTATGTAGTATAAAAAAATGTTCTAGAAGAAATCCTCCTAAACAACGTAGAGATATTGCTCTTTGGCAGTTTTTTCCAGCTCTACCATGGCGAGTGTTCCGATGAGCTCTTCCAATTAATCCCACCCTCTCCTTTCCTATACAGAACTACACGTGGCAAGCTGAGGTATCACCCGCACACAGTGCTATCAATTTCACCAAGAACAAAGCAGTTCGGTGCCTCTTTTATTTGCCGCATCAGAAACACCTGGAATTCTTTACCAGCTCACGTGTTTCCTTCCTCCTACAGTCCCGGGTCCGTTAAGCGGGGCGTGAAAAAGCATTTGATGAGGCCGTCAAGTTGAGGGCCACCATTATGGCACTATCGGTGTATGTAATAGGAATCCCCTTCCAGAGATTTTACCTTTAGCTCACCATCAGATCAGGAGAATTCATATTGACGTGACCGACATAAAAAATACCGTTCAAGATAAACTTAACAGAGTGATTGAATTGATTGCGCAAAAATAATAAACTGATGTTGGTGCCCTTAGGTAGGAGGTCGTAATGATATTACATTAATCGATCCTTCCTGTATATAACAGTAATTACTGTAGAATACCATCAGGCGTTATGAAATGTTAAGGATAATAGACCATTTTTGAAGCGTAAGGCCGACAATTACACGTAATTATGTCATTTCTATTGTTGCTCTAGAATATGCTATCAATCACTATAGTTGACACGAACTGTTGGGTAACAGCTAGTAGAATACATTTGTATCACAATAACTCACGATTGTGAGGTAGGGAGGGATGTAGTGAGCCCTCTTGAATAACGATGCTTTCCTCGGGCCCTATTTCTCATTGCGAATCATGAACATAAATTTTCATACCTTTGTCAAGATTTTTATTTATAACACTAGCCTACGCCAGCGGCTCCGCCCGCCCGTCGAGTGTCGCTTTTTTACGTAGTAAAAAAATAGCATTTTTTTATACTACGTAGATGGTAGACAAGCACACGGCCCACCTGATGGGAAGCGGTCACCATGGCCCATGGACGTGTGCAACACTAAGGGTGTCACACACGCGCTGCCTACCCTGAAGGGAAGGGGGGAGGGCTGGGAAGGGGTGGGGCGGCTAGGAAGGGATAGGAGGAGGAGGGGTACAGTGAGCTCTGGCTACCCTACTTACCGTCGGGAACACAACTCGATGGTTATTATGGCCGCGGTGTTCTGTAGGGCGGAGGTACTACCCCAGTCGGACAGCTCATTTTGGACGGGAGATACCGTCGTGTCCTACCTCCTATCATCCTATATCTTAGTAGGATTAATATTATGCTTTAAATTTACTCCATCAGGTGCAAATACATTGCATGCATGGTCTGTGTTTACACTTCTATAAATAACACAAACAAATCGAAAATTAATTTCCAAAGCCTTTGTGCTGAGTTCACCTTAACAGAAATACCGCAAGTTCATATTAAAACTGAACAACAGCAGTAAAACTAAACTGAGTGACATTTGGGTAACGTTTAAAGACCCAAAGCTGTGAATCACTGGCATGGGGCCAATATTTCGCGTTAAAACCAGACTCGCGTGAGACGTTGTTGCTTTTATCAACGTTATTGGCATATTTTAGTTGGTGAAACTTTGTCTTTCTACACTAAACTTCAGTTCAGCAATCTAGGGCATTCTAACCTTGCATACTTTTTTTATATATAGGTACTAGTTATTACCCACATCTGCGGGCAATAACTAAACGTCGGTCAGTTGTTTTCGAGAATTTCTCTGTGCTATCCACATTATAATAATATCTACTAGCTTTCGCCCGCGGCTTCATCCGCGTGGAAGTCGGTATCGCCACCAATTAAACGACACTCCACTCCACTCTCCACTCTAAAAAAAGAATAAAAAGTATCTTATGTCCGTTTCCTGGTTTTAAGCTACCTCCCTACCAATTTTCAGCCAAATCGGTTCAGCCGTTTTTGAGTTATAAATAGTGTAACTAACATTACTTTCTTTTATATATATAGATTTGTCAGATTTCAACCAGATCCGTTCAGCCGTTCTGGCATCATTGAGTAACAAACATTCATCCATTCATCTACTTATTCAAACTTTTGCATTTATAATAATAGGACTGGTAGTAGAAATTTTATGGCACAAATTTGTCATAATATTCGGATAGGTACCACCGTGCACGATTGCGAAAAACCCTCCACAGTAATCCAATCTCGGTTCGATTGCGTTCAGGGGTCAGCAAGTGCATAGCCGAGCAGGGGGGATTGTGGTCGCAGCACTAGTGGGACCGGTGGGAGTCACGCGTTGCTGCGACGACAATCCTCTTTTGATGAGGTCGTCAAGCTGAGTGCCACCATTGTTAACATGGTACGTGTATGAATGGTGACCCTCTTTCCTGAGACTTTACTTTCAACTTACCATTAGGCGTGGTGAAGTCAAATTGATGTGTCATATATAAAGAAAATATATGCTAAAATGGCATTGGATTAAAAACTAACACTGCTTTTATATTGGTTTTGTTTTCCTTTCTATTTTGCTCTTTTCTGCATCCCTTGCCTCCTTAAAACAAGCCACGAGTGGATTCATTGTGTTCTTATTTGCAGAACCTGAACCGTCAGACTTCGAAAGTGCAATCGCCGCAACCGGCTATGGTAAATTCAACATTGCTCTGATGTTGTGTACGCTTCCTGCCTTCTGGAGTGCGGTATCTGTCACGAGTGCTGCCAGTTACATCTTCACTAGGGCGCAGTGCGATATGGGGCTGAGTCTGCTGGACATGGGGACCATCACTGCTATGACTTATGGAGGTAAGACCTACACTTATAAGTTTGAAGAAGGTAAAGAGAAAATTAGACATTTTTTACTATTAGCTAATATCAGTCTCCTGCGTTGTCAGTTCAGAAACTCTACCAACCCCCCCCCCCCCCCCCCCGATTCTCCTCACTCCCCCATCCCTTGCAACATTCCCACCCACCCGCTCCAGGTTCAGTAGCGTAAGTTTGACGCGCCTGGTATAGCTTTCCATCAGGTGGGTCATATGCTTGTCTGCCACCTAAGTGGTATAAAAAAAGGAAAAATGTTACGGCTGGATAGTTAAGAATTCTTTATTCCTAACTAACCAACCAGTTGAACAACTTACTTATTATTAAAAAAAAAAAAACTTTAATGGTAGGTAACTAAAAAAAAAAAACTCGGGTGGTCGATTCGGAAAGAGATTACCTACTTCAGTGCGAAAGCCATACTTCAGAAAGGTGGGTTCTAGAATGTGCGATGGCACCCAAAAAAAAAAATTGATATCAATGACCTATATTTGTATATTTTCTACAATACAATAGCAAATTTGAACGAAGAAACGTTTTGTTTTTACTAAAATTAAGGTATCTATCACAGTCAAACATGCTAATCTTTGTTACATATCACTATATGAATAGCTGTCGGCAATTGTGATCTGTTTGGTTTTCCTGCTAAAGTCAACCTGTTAGATATTACTTTGAGTGCGTGTTTTAGTACTGGCATTATAAATTAATGTTGGACCCAAAAGTGTACCCTGAGGGACGCCGAATCGAAGCGTACTTCACAAGCTTCCTCTACTGTGATGAAACCTTTTCGAAAGCTTTTGACCGGCCGTTTTTTCATCATCAATTTGATCAGTACATGCTTGCAAAGTACGCTTTGGTTATCTACCTATACTATTATAATAAAAAAAAACTGAATCAATGGTGTGCATTGGAGACATAAAAAAAACTTGGGGTATGTTATATGACCGATTCCGATAGAATTTTTTTTTTGGAATTCATATTATCTGGGTGTTCACGATGGAAGTAAAAGTTACTGAACGCATTATGATGCGATGTTCGTGAAAGGGCTGGACAGACTAAAAATCTGCCGTATGTTCGATAGCAAATTAGAACAGGGATATAAAGCCAAAAAACGATAACCGACGACCAAGCGAGCGGAGCCGCGGGCATCATTTTTTTATACTACTTAGGCGGCAGACAAGTACACGGCCCACCCGAAGGGACGCGGTCACCGTGGCCTATTGAGATGTGCAATATCAGGGGTGTCACACTTGGAAAGGGCTGGAAGTGGGATTGGGTGGTTGGGCGATTGGCAGGGGGAGGGTACTACCCCAGTCGGACTGCTCCTACCTCCGTAGGCATATTAATATATTGTGACTGAACTAAACAAGGAATGAAAGTGGATATACAAATATTTACATGACACAAGCAAAAATAACTTTACGTAAGTTGAACGTCACTATCTCAATATTTGGATGGAAACTGGTGATACTGGGTACACAGAGTGATAGGAATCGAGTGATATTGTGTACTTATGCACATAGGTTTATTAAAAGCATGCAGAAACACAATGTTATCGAAGCAATGGAACAATATTTGAGGTTATTTTCCGAGCAGCTGTCAGAATCTGTCATAATGATGATGACGTCACGAGTATGATTTATTCTCATGAACGTATAAAAACCAATAGACGGAACGCTTCAAAGAAAGTGTAATGAACATGTACAAACACTCTACCTACATTTTTAAATGAAACATAATTATAAATAAATACAAATGACCCTAGAGTCAAGTGTCAATATCTGCAGGAATCTTATAAAAACATCCAGAGTGAGATACAATAAGAAATTGGTACTTATGGAACTAGAAGTAACTGATAATATTTTCCGTGAAACTAGTACTCGTATAAGTAATCTAGCTGCAATGCTTCGATATCGCCTAAAGTCACCATTGGGTTGTGAAGGTCAGATAGCAGTCGCTTCATGGAAAATATCGAGGTCCAGCCAAATCCGCAGTTAAGACTGCTGAAGCGGACCCCAGACTCCGAGGTGAAAGCTTTGGATGCGACTGGGATTAACGCTAGGTAGAAGGAAAGGAAGGAAGAACAGAAGATAAATAAGTTAATGATATTTAAAAGACGTTTCAAATGAGAAGTGGATAACCAGACAAATCAAATGAGTCTAAACTTACGGTCGCAATCTATATATACCCTGGATATCACGTAAAATCAGAGTATTTGTCAAGTCAAACGGGCTTCCAATATTTGACCCATACTAATAAACTAACATACAAACAAACAACGTAGCAACTCAAAATAAAGCTTGTAAAAATTACCAGTTTCTGGAACGAGAGATTCTAGGAAATGTAGCCTATGAAGCACAGCAAATAATCAGCATTTCATCATTATCTGAACCTTTTTCCCAACTCAGTTGGGGTCGGCTTTCCAGTCCAACTGTGATACGGCTGAACTTTGATATTTTCCGTGGAGCGACTGCCATCTGACCTCCACAACCAATGGTCATTATGACCAATGGCGATATCGAAGTTCCAAGTTAGACTGGTTGGAATTTTGTGGGCTCCAACTACCCGTAACGACTGCCATAGATGTTTGTATGGCAACCGGGACCGACGGCTTAACGTGCTCTCCGAGGCACCAATAAACCTGCGATAAATACACACATAACTTCGAAAAGCATCGAAAAGTCATTGGTGTGTGCCATGGTAAACCTGGGATCGAACCCGAGACCTCGTCTCAGCAGTCCATTACCCAAACCACTAGGCTAACGCGGTTACAGCACAGCAAAATAATGTCTGTGCTTTATCAAGGATCACCATCTCTTCTATGCTGTAATATATTTTTCTCTCACTCACCTGTCACTCAGCAAACATTCGTAAACAATTTATAAAGAAGGCACCGAGCTGTCATTGCTTATACAACATTATTTCGTTACGTATGAGACACGAAAGTAATTAGTTCTGAAGAAAAACTAACAAAGCAACTAGGTATCCAAATATTTTTGTTTACTTGTGAATGACTCATGAAATTTCTCGCAATTCTTCGCCAAATGATAAGCAGCTGTTGAATTGTTTTCTTTTACTTTCAACGATCACTAAAATGATGTCATTATTTAAAGATTTATGTTAGGAACCAAATTATTATTCTATCGTGAAAATTAGAACAAAATAAACTCTCTTGAATTTCTTGCCTGAGTCTTCTCAGCACAGCGCTATTTTATTTGCTGTAAATATTGTATTGTGTAAGAAGAAACAGTATATAATGGTATGTTGGTAAAGCGTTTGATTGCTCTTCAGAGGTTACGGATTCCATTCCCGCTCAGTGCAAATGTTTATTTACATGCATCAATCTATACATAAATACATTGATCTGGCTATTATATTTCTATGTTTAATATGACAACGGTATTTTCAGAAAAGATACATACATACACAAATCACGCCTTTTTCCCATGGGGGTAGGCAGAAAAAACATATTTCCACTTGCTATGATCTTGGCATACTCCTTTCGCTTCTTCAACTTTCATAATTGTTTTCATACATGCACGCCGGTTCCGGATACTCATGACCTGGCCTTTCAAAGATGCGTAATAGTTTACCTTTTGCTGCAGATCCATTAGTTTTTATGCCTTGCAAATCTGCAAATAATTGTTGAGTAATCTTGACGTTCGCAAAGTGTTACTTTATGACCTACATGTATACGCAAAAATATTGTAGTCACACATAAATTATGATTGTTTTAGAAACCACTTAGACTTTTTATAGTTCTTGCCTATTTAATCGAATTTAAATCCCTAACCAAATCTTAATCTGGTACTCTGTACAAATATGTCCCCAGGTATGATATCGTCAGCTTTGCTGTGGGGGTTCCTATCAGACACATTGGGCAGACGGCAGATAATGGTGTGGGGGTTCTTCGGCTCTGGTCTCGTCGAGATGGCTGCCGCTATGAGCCAAAACTACGCCATGCTCCTCGTCACGAAGTTCGCTAGTGGTTTTCTGTGAGTATACTTCATTTATAATCACAATTTCTGATTGTCTGTACGTCTGTTTGTCTTTTTATTGTAAAATAGCTAGAGCCCGTCTTTCCGTGTGTCGGTTATAACAGCCAAAAGTAGCCTTTTTTTTCGTGCGGAAATCCTCATTGGACATTTGGACTTCCGACGCCATCGGCGTCCGCGCCCGCCGCTGTCCGAGATAGCTCTGTGCAGCCTCTCCCGAACCTTTTCCGCCGCCTACTTCTCAAGCATCACTTACTCGCAGAAGAGCCATAAGTAACCTGGATATTTCTATTTTTGGTCATATCCAGTTTTACTCAACCAAATGCAAAGAAATAAATCGGCAGTTTTTAAATTTTAATGTCGTCCGGTTCTTCACATCAAAGTCCGTTCAGTAGTTTTTGCGATCATGACAAGAATGATTGTTTTTTTACCCGACTGCGCGACGCAAAAGAGATCCAAAATTCGACAGCCAATCCAATTTTTCAATGGATTCCGACTGTTCAGTTGTTGTGTTTCTAGACCACCGGACATCTAAGTGCTCTACATCTAAGTTTTGTTTTTACGCAGTCGGGTTTTTTGATTTTTTAAATTATTTTTTTATCGATAAAGACCGCGTTTGACCATTATCTCACGTGTTAAGTGATAATGACAATGTGGTCGACGATGGAGCCTGGATTATGGAAGCAGAAAAAATCTGTTGAGAATTTATGTAGGTAACCCTTGTCAAGGTTTGAAAGGAAAGGATTAAAAGAAACTCCTGCGCAAAACAATATCTACGATATTTCCAGGTTCAACGGCCCTTTTGCAGTACTGATCTCATACCTCGCAGAACTTCATCGAACAGAGCTGAGGGCGCGAGTGATCCTGCTGTCGAGTTTGTTCTACACCATAGCGAATACCACGCTGCCTCTCCTCGCTTGGGCTATTCTCACTAAGGAAATGGATTTCTATATCTCGGACTATTTTGGTAAGTTTAACGAAATGATATCTTCAATCATCATGTATAATGTGAAACTTTGGTACCTAATCAGGATTCAGTGAATTAGGCTCTTAGAGAATAGGCAATTCAGAAAATTTTACTTTCAAATAATTCGGTTTTTAGAGTACCTACCTATTTGGCATTTTCAGAATCACGCTTTTAGAGTCTTTTACTATTCAAAGTATGATCCTTATAGAATTTTGCATTTTGAGAAATACATATTTACGTCTCTGTTGCAATTTTGAGAAGTCCTTCAGCACCTAAATCAGGAAAAAATTACAGTAGGTACCAGCAAAATTTACCTGACCATTGTACCTAATTATTATTACCATGTAACTATTTTTCACATTTTTGCCAACTCGTATAGTTAATAGCCGCATTCAAATAAAAACAAGTAACTTATTAGTTAAATCTACATCATACATATGATCACGCATTTGTCCCTCCGGGGTAGGCAGGTATTAAATCTATATTATTTGTATTGCAGTAATTCACTCCTGGAATATTTTCCTGTTTGCAACTGCTCTCATTCCTATCCTGACCGGCTTGGCTTTCGTATTCCTGCCAGAGAGCCCCAAATTCCTCATGTCACGGGGAAGGAACGAAGAAGCCATGGCCGTCTTCAGGACTATATACAGATATAATACTGGGAAACCTGCTGAAGAGTTTCCGGTAAGAATAAACATATTTTACTCATTCAGATTTACTATATGCATGGTCTAAAAATTTGAGCTAACACTTTTTATCTTATAGAGTACAGGGCCCGTAGACAAATGTCAGTGTATTAGCGTAGCGTAAATCGTAATCGAATAGAAACGGTTAGGTCGACCAATCACATCCAAGCTCGTCGCCGGCGTACGATGCGCGCGCCGCGGCGGAATCACGAGCTGCAGTGTGATTGGTCGACCTAAACTATTCTATTCGATACGATACGATAGCGATTTAGACTTTTACCACTTGGCTACGGGCACAGACTATTGAATCTAGTTCAATCAGTAATTATACTTTTATACATAGTAGATTTAATTAACATAACACAAGGTGGCAATCAGGTGCAGATTTCATTTAGAAAGGTGTGATTGAATTTAGACATATAACTTCATAAGAAGGGAAATATACAGGATTCAATGAAAGCGGGGAGACAGGTGAAATTTGGTAACGATGTACTACTCCTCACGAAGGTTATAACTTGATCAGAAGGAAGCAAATACTTGGGTAATGAGTTAGATGTAGGGGAGGACATTTGCACCCATTTCCCCCTTTTCTTTCACTGTATCTGTGATTGTGCAGCTGCAGTACAAGAGGGTAAATCAATACCTACTTAAATAATATTCATTTTTTAACTTCCAGGTGAAAGTTTTAGTAGAAGAAAAGAATGAACAGCAGGGTCAAGGAGTGGCAGCACTGAGGGGAGGCTGGGCACAACTGGCACCGTTGTTTAGGCCCCCTCATCTCAAGTGGCTGGCCCTCATATGTCTCATACATGTTGGCTGTATGTTTGGGTAAGTTTTTAGGGACTTTTGTACGACTATGTAGACATGACAGATGTGTTTTATACATAGTTTTGCTGACCGTATTTTAATCCCAAGCAATGGGAAGAGTGATCGTCAACCAGGCACGTAAAAACATCTCAAAGGAGTAATAATGAGGGTTACTATTATAGGTACCAATAGTGTAACAGTAGTGACCTCATTAGATGCATTTTTACGTTCCACTTAAAGGAAAAGAAAGAATGAAACACGTATCTTGGTTAAGAATTCTAAGTCTTTATGATACGACAAAGTTGAACATGGAAACAAATAAAAGCAGGCTTACGCAGTGGCGGATTTACCAGTAGGCTGAGTAGGCTGGAGCCCAGGGCGGCAGATTTTAGGGGGCGGCAATTTTGAGCTAAATTTTTTTTTACACCCCGGTAATTAAGACCCGAGACTTGTGGCCGACGGGGGGGGGGGGGGTGGTGGAAGTCATGGAGAATTGTATAGCCTACTGGCGGCAAATTTATAAATCCGCCACTGGGCTTACGAGAAATACTCGTAAATATTTGCACTGTGCTAAAATGCATACGCACAAAGCTCTTTGCTGACACGTTCATCGTGCGTACAGCTAAGGAGTGGAATTCCTTGCCTGAGTCTGTGTTTCCGGCAAGCTATAACCTGGGAGTTTTCAAGTCACGAGTGAATAGGTTCCTTCTAGGCAAACGTGATTCATCGTAGACCACATCGTCACTTACCATCAGGTGAGATTGAGGTCAAACGTAAGCCTATCATGAATAAAAAAAAAATCCCCACGAGCATCGAATAACTAAATAAACTTGCTTTTTATATTTGTAGGTCCAACACAATTCGCTTATGGTATCCACATCTGGCAGCTATGATTGGCTCCGACTCCAACAGTCTGTGCTCTGCTATCGCTCCCACAAACCATACGGAAGTAGAAGAGAACTGTGTTCCCATAGCTACAGACATGGTGACATATCTTCAGAGTGCGACAATTGGCTCCGGATCTGTCCTCACTTATAGTATTGGAGGGATTTTAGTCAACAGGTAGGATTTGAAAGGTTCAGCTGGTTATGTACTGCAACAAGAGCTATTGATTCCACGTAATGAGAGTCATTGGAATTAAAAAGAAAAGGATTGCATTGCAGGCTACCAAAACTCTCGAGGTAAAGTCAATTCAAGTTCTCCCCATTTTTTAAAATTCCTTCTTTATTTAGAGGCTTTTACTACACAGTAGTATGTCACAGCCTCATCGTACCTCATTTGCAAGATCGAGATAAGAATACCATAGAAGTAGGACAGAATCATTGGTGTAAGAACATCGCACATAACTCCCGTGCCGTGTCAGAGGTTGGGTTCCTCCTTGAAAACTAAATTAGATTAATCTTCCTCTGTTATTATAAGTTTTCATACTATCAATCCACAATCTCATGATTTTTTTCAATGTTTTTGCAAATCTGTACTAAGCCACACCTGCATGATACATGACTTAGCTGACCTAGTACCTAATCTTCACAATTTAATAGTTACACATGCTCAAGTAAACTCACATTTAGCTTCTCTTACGCCCCTACAAATTATTATTTTTCCAATTCACAGATGTGGGAAGAAGCTAGTAGCAAGCTTTTGCGGCATCGCAAGTGCAGTGTTGATAATTCTGATGCCATTTCTTGGAAGCAGTGCCTTGGCAGTGATGGGCATGGTTACCGCGGCGCAAGCCTTCACGTCCTTGTGCGGGGCTTCGTTATCCAGCATCACTGTGGAGTTATTTCCTACTTCTCTTAGGTACCCACTACATACATAATATACGTATATAAAGTCACGCCTCTTTCACATTGGGGTAGGCAGAGAAAACGTTTCTGTTTATTTCGATCCTGGCATACGCCGCGCGCCGTTCACTTCTTATCTTATACTTTCATAATTGCAAAGCGAAAATTAAACCTCCCCTGTTCAAATAACATTTTTAAAATTTTTCAGTTTTAGTTTTTTTAATATACGTTTGATTTTGTTGATTATCTCTTACACAATTTGTAATCTTTACGGAATTACATGTCACACTTGGGAATGGCAGGACAGCTATTTAAGAGATTGAAAACAAAGTCTATTGATTAGTCAATGTAAATATTGAACATTATATTGAAATTAATATAGCCGGAGTTCCCCAGGGAAGTGTCTTAGGGTCATCCTGTTTTTAAACACCTTTGTAATATTTTGAAGATTACCATTATTACATTAGTTTAACGTGTTCTTAACAGATGGCGACACTGTTCCTCGTAGGTTTTTATTGAACCATAATATTTTTTGTTATTAAATATTTCTAAACTGTATTTTTCAGAGTAATGGCAATGTCTACATTCCTGATGAGTGGCAGGTGTGGCACCATCATCGGCGCTGTGGTCTTTCCCGCGCTCATAGACTATGGTTGTCTTCCGCCTTTCCTAACTATTGGCACCGTTCTAACAGGTACTTTTTTATTCACAGATCATAAGTCATAAAGTAAACTTTAATATTCCCTTCATTGAATCATTCATAGACATATTAACAAATAGGTCTCTACAAAACTCTATTTCTGTTGCACATCTAAAAACTTAGTGTAGGTAATTTTGGGAACTAACTTGTCAGTCAACAGACTAGTTAATACATAAAAATACAAACAGATGGCGCTTTTCTAAATTTTATTTTTTTTATTTTTCATATCCAGTGTGTGGTTCGGCGTGCCTGTTTCTGAAGAATACAAATCTCAAGAAATTAGAATGAACATTGTATTGTATTTGCGTCAATCTCTGTGTTAAATATTGCAAAAATTGTGTTGTTTACTATAGCCAAGTTATATAAATGTGCGTTCCTCTGTATCTCATCGGTAGGTACCTTTATTCATAGGTATACCCTTAAAGGATTCATTTGTGTACGTAAATAAGTGTATAGGTATAAATATTATATCTTCATGAACACACTGTGTTTCAAGATATCCTCCGCAATTGCCAGTAGCATCAAAAAATTAGTTAATTTTTTTGTATCTGAAATTGTACCTATATATATTTATGAGGTCCCAATGAAGGCATAATTATGGTTATTACTGTGTGGTAGGTAACCGTATTCTTTAATAAAATATGTGTATATTTTGTAAATATATTGTAATAGGTAGGTACTGCACCTACTTCTTTACTTGTTGTAAGTATATTCACCATCTATATCATCATCATCATCATCTGTCTGTCTTTTTGATCGGCATATCACGTTATTTTCTCTCATACCTTTCTGTCATATATCACATCCACAATCACTCCTTTCCTTGTCATATCCTCATATTGCTTATTTATTATTGTTAAAAAAATAAATGAAACGATTAAATTTTTAAAAATATTCCTCTTTTATTTATAAATTATCATATCCTAATCTCATCCGTTGTCAGTCGAACACAACATTTTACCGGCGAATCAGGGAGAACGATTATAACTACATTACATATTACATTTTATATTATTATTTTAGCTTTTTACATATTTTCAAAAAGGTATTTTGCAGACTTGTGTCTCTTGAGTCTCTTCGAAAAATGAAACGAACTTTTACATTTGTTGAAGAGACTCGACAATCTTTCTGAGACTGCTGGTCAATATTTTTTTTATTTAAAAAAGACATTCACTTTGAATGTGTTACAATTTACGAAAATTGTATGAAATTAATACAATTGGTGAAACTAGAAAATTTTTTTCTTTAAATTTATACATTTTTAAAAATATGTAAAAATATATTTTGTTTAAGGCGCTACATCAGTCTAAATGTAATGACTAAACAGTTTTAACACAAAATATTAATAAGTAACTCAAAATTATGCATTTGTGACTGCAGTGGTACATTTAACTGTAAATAAGCTGCCATTTCGTATTATGTACATTAATTTTTTTATTGAGCTGATTTTTAAGTAAATTATGGCTTCAAAGACTACTTATAACTATTTTACATAGGCAAGGGTGAAACAATTGTATTGTAAGTACCTACCTAATCTGTTTTGAAGGATACATTTCTTTGAAATATTTTACTCATTTTGGTTGAAAAGATGACATTTTTCTAAACGTAAACGTTATCGTGAAATTGTTTTAAAAGTCATTGTAACCCTGTTTTATGAATTTTCAAGTCCCCAAAGTAACTCCAAGACATTATAAATTACTAAAACGACCACCATTTTCGACCACTTTTCTCGTGTAATTTGTTTAAAAAGAAATTGCCATAATAAGCCATAATTTACTTAAAAATCTTAAATGTCAACTCCTAATTTCTTGCCCCGATGTGGTCCCAAACGGGCCCGGCTCACTGATACCTAACGAACAAAGCAAGGTTGCTACATAGACTAGAATTTATTCTTATTGTCCAACCACTTCTGTAAGCGATTTTACCCTTAAATTCGAGGATTTTAGGACTGCTGACCACTATGGCATAAATAAAGCTAACATTCGCCAAATATGTTGTATGTTTTTTTTATATTAAGTACTAAAAATATTTTTATTTAAAATGTATATCCCCAAAGATTCCCAAAGTTGTTGAAAGCAGTTTTTTTATACTACGTTGGTGGAAGTCAAGCACACGGCCCACCTGATGGGAAGCGGTCACCGTGGCTTATGGACGTGTGCAACACTAAGGGTGTCACACACGCGCTGCCTACCTACTGACCAGTATTATAGAAGTTTTTATCGGTTCCACGTAATAAGAACAACACCTATTACCGTTAACCGCGCATTTTTACCAGGCATCGAGCAGTTATTGAGAGTTTCTTAACAGAAATCCTCAATAATACAATGCCCAGCACGAGAATTGAACTTAGAACCTCATCGTGCTACCAAGGCATATAAGAAATACTTTAAATAGGACAATTTAGGACAGTATTACGCTATAGTGGTCAGAAATCTCACAATTAAAATCAATATATTATGTATGTATATAAATGTATAGGATTCTATAGGCCAGTGAAATTGACTGTTTTACTTACACAATTTAAGTTAACTTTTAATATTACTCCGATACAACACAAGGCACATTTTATCTGTTTTTATTAACTATTAAAATCAATAAGATTGCACTTTTATATAATATTATTTCGGCAGATCTTTATTTTAAACTAAATAACGTTTATATTTTAGCGAAGTTGCTCCCATAACTCACAAAGACTGAGATACGTTGAGTCAATTCTGAGAAAAAAAAACAAATAAATAAAAATGTATATAAAATGTATATACAGCCTTGAGACTACTTCAGTGGTTCATTACTCTGTGATACCAAAAAAACCCAATGACAAAAATGAATTCTATAAATTTTCTCAAAATTGGACCCACATTTATTATTTTCATTTGAGGTCGATTAAAATGCTTTTCACACAGCCTTCTTCACTTTAAAAAGAATTCTCCAATACATAATTGTGTCATATACATGTATACATTTTGTAAAAAAAAATGTTGAAATTATACATTAACTCTTAAATAAATTATATTCTAAGGTAAGGCATATTTAAATAATTAATTATATAGTACATATATGTATCATTATATATACAGTCTCGCATTGTCTTAGAACCGAGTTTATACAATATGTACAATTTTAGAAAACTTGTATAGTTGACTATACATTATACAACTTAAGGCCTCAATTTCAAGGTGTTGAATACATCTGAAAAAAATCCCAAGAAAATATAGGGAACATACTCCACAACTAAAATTGGCTAACTCCAATCTGAGTGTGTAGCTTTATAATGAGAGAGATTATAATTTGTATAATCGGTGATAATAATTTCTAAGTGAAAATGGTGATGGTGATTATGAAAATGGTGATGCAGTGAAAATAAAATGTTACTTATTTTAATGATGTCTTAGATTTTTCTCAGTTGTATATTTGGAGAATCATTTAATTATTCTCAATAATTATTAGATCATTTATTGAATCACATACAAAGGCCCCTATAAATACATAACCGTAATCACCAATTGCTATTTACAATATTATGGTAAAAAAATGACTTTCAAATTATACATTATACCGATATATTTATACTATTAATATACATTGTATAAAATTATATAAATAGTATAATATCGATTTTTATATTCGCACAAGCATTATGGACTGCAGAATATAACACTGCTGATTTATATTTTTAGTAATAAATTAAAATCACTTTGAATTTAAAGTGTGGCCCCCCTGAGCAAATTTTAAATTCGCTCATGGCTATTTTAAATTAACAGTACAAATGGTCGTGCAACTTTTATACGCTGAATATTTGTTAAAAGTAAATAAATTAAGTAACAAATCCATAATTGTAACAAATATGAATATGTATAAATCGTTTTAACAAGAGAAGTAAAAATATACAGTGTAGTGCACTGTATTTACGACACGCAGATACACAAGTAATTATTCAATTGAAATAAAACTGATATTAGTTGATTTTTAAATATTTTAATAATTATATAATTTATTTATTTGATGTTTAACTTCATATCTATATTTTAAATTGAACAATAACTGATGTTTCTGAATGTAAATTAATTAATAATAAAATATTATAATCTAATAATTGTAATAAAAGTCTAATAAACAAGAAGTCACTGCATTATTTCAAAATGTTCTTCACTTTATATTATGGTCTTTTTTCCACTTTAATTGTTCAAAAAATGCATGTGTCACCATTTGCTATGAAAGAAAAAAAAATTTGAAAAAAAAAAATTACGTCAAAATCTTAATAAGTATATTATATTGCTCTACCTATCTCTTTTTCTCTCATAGCAAATAACCGCACACAATTAACCACATCACTCTATTTACGTCAGCTGGGGGGTGCGAGTAACACCTCTAGCCAGCACGGGCACGCCGTCACATCCCTCCTAGAGTACTTCGGTCCCCATCCCTTCGCGAAGGAGATCCGCACCGACCTTGGATCGACAGGTCCGATATGGGGGAGGGAGACTGCAGGTGGGGGGCAGGCAGGGTCGAAGATGCAGAGACAGTGCCCAGGGGCAACTCGCCAGACTAAGAGTGCTTTGGCAGCTGCCGCGTCTAGAGCGGGAGAGCTCACGAAGACTGGTTCTTGACTGCGATTGTATAACCAAACGCCATCAGATTCTAGGGACAATGTCACCCCTAAACCAATTTTCGCTCTTGTTTTTCGCACCTGTAATGAAAGAAATTGATAATTAGTTTCGAAAGGTAAGGTTCAGTCAATGGGATGGCATTTCTCACTTTTGCATGTGTTAATCAATTCCCAGGTTTAGCAAAATATGGAGAGAAAAAAGAAACGCTCTACCACTCTACGACGCAGGTAGTTCACTCCTAATTCAGAGGACTAGAGTTCGATTCTCGCTCAGTATAAATATTTATTTGTATCCTTAAATATATCCAACGGATAGGTCTAAATGTTTCTAAGTATTTATAATACACTCGAGAGCAATGAATCCGGGTCACTTAAAGAATGTTAAAAATCTCGGAAACTAAAAATGATAGGTTAATGCAATAAATTGTATTTAATAGACAATGTAATACTCCTTAAATGAAAGTAAAAAAAATATGAGTCACCATACATTTTATTAACACAAAATTACATAAAGAAAAAAACTGCTGATCTCTCCTTAAAACAAAAATAGGAAACATGAAATTTTTGAACTTTATTACGATTTTCTTGAATTTTAATACTTCGTATTGCCTCCTCGTGCTTCCATTACTGTGTTTACGCGGTTTGGCATGCTGTACACCAAGTTCCTTATACGATTTTGGGGAATATTCTCCCATTCCTCTGTGAGAGCAATTTTGAGCTCACGAAGCGTGATTGGGGGAGGGTTTCGTTGTTTTACGCATCTGCCTAGCTCGTCCCAAGCATGCTCGATCGGGTTGATATCCGGGCTGCGCGCTGGCCACTCCATACGAGTAATGTTCATCTCTTGAAGGTAGTCATTCACAATCCTACCTGTATGAGGTCGGGCATTGTCATGCATAAATATAGCATCCTCACCTAAATTGACCATAAATGGACCAACGTGATCATTGAGGATTTCTTCCACATATCTTACGCTAGTTAAAGAGCCGTTTTCTATGATCACCAGCTCTGTGCGACTTTCAGAAGAAATTCCGGCCCACACAAGTACAGACCCACCACCGTAGGCTACTTTTTCTTCGATGCATGCTTGCTTGAATCTTTCCCCTGGTCTTCGATACACTCTGTGTCTTCCATCGTGCTTGTAGAGCATAAATTTTGATTCGTCGGAGAACATAACTTTTGACCAATCTTCAATACTCCAATTTACGTGGCTCTGGGCATATCTTAGTCTCGAAATACGATGCCCACGCTCCAGTTTAGGGCCGTTTGCAGGTCTAAGGGGTTTTAAGTTAGATTCAGCAAGCCGACGTCTTACTGTCCATGCACTTGGGTTACTTCCTCCGAGGCGTCGAAACTGATTGGTGAGTTCAGTTCCTGTGAGAAAGCGATTTCGAAGCATGGTGTTCACCAAGTATCGGTCTTCTCGTGCTGTGGTACACCTGGTTCTGCCCGTTCCTGGTCTGCGTAGGTTAGAACCAGTTTCTTCGTAACGTCGGAGAACTCTTTGTACTGTTGACAGCGACACACCGACAGTCCTGGCTGTATCGCGCTGACTCCGGCCGGTTTCCAGCATTGTAAGTATTCTGGTGCATTCTTCAGGCGTAAGCGACATAATTTCAGCTTGAATAATGAATATAGAGCACTATCAACATGGTTTATGTACCCACATAAATGACAGATTACAAACAAAAGCAAAACCAAATGCTGTAATTTCGTAGTTCCATCTTCGAAAGTGGCCCTTTTTCAAATTTGATTTTTTTATGATATAACTTTACAATAACTAAGAAGTTTTAATACCTTCATTTAAGGAGTATTACATTGTCTATTAAATACAATTTATTGCATTAACCTAGCATTTTTAGTTTCCGAGATTTTTAGGATTCTTTAAGTGACCCGGATTCATTGCTCTCGAGTGTATATACAGAGGTATATATTACTAAGAAATATATCTAAGTTCATCTGCAAAGTTCTTTAGTATTCACAAAAATGTACACTCATATTTCCTGAGATTTTCCTTTCGTTTACCATCAGGCGAGGTGAAGTCATTTTGACGTGTCCTATATAAAAAATCCGCTTTCTAGAAACCATATGACAGGCTATTTCCTAGAAAATATTATCCCATATGAAATAGCCGTGAGTAAATAGCTTCATATCTTTTGATTGGTGTAAAATGTGTACATAAAAGTGGACTTCATATCATTTCAATAAGACCACGCATCTCTGGCCCAACAAAGAGCGCGATGTATTCGCAGGGTTATCGCGGGTTATCAGGTTCGACTCTGCTCTAAATCAATGTAGCAATCCGTTTGAAAATAATCTGTGGGGACACTTAGAAATTTGCGATAATATGAATAACATAACTTGGATTTTAAATATTTGAAGTTTGTCAGGCGATGCGATGGTAGCTGAATGGATAAGGACACGGCCTCTCTCAGAGGTATCGAGTTCGAATCCGGCCGGATAGTACCAATGTGAATTTCACTTTGTGGAATTTATACGTGCTAATCACATAATTTATCATCGGCTGACGGTGAAGGAAAAACATCGTGAGGAAACCCACATGTCCTAGAAGAGATTCTAAGGACATTTCCGATCCACTAACCCGCATTAGGCTAGCGTGTGTGGATTAAGGTCTAAACCCTCTCAGCTCTCTCGTTAGAGGAGAGGAGACCCGTGCACAGCAGTGGGACATAAACGGGTTGGACGCTCTTTTGCGTTTGATCAAATCTAATCTGACCAAATTGACAAGATTTTATAGATCAAATGAACTCGAAACTAATTAAGAGTTTAACCCTTCATACATAGGTACATACATACAAATCACGCCTTTTTCCCATAGGGGTAGGCAGAGACAACATCTTTCCAATTGCTACGATCTTGGCATACGTCTTTCGCTTCTTCAACATTCATAATTGTTATCAAATATGCACGCGGGTTGCTGGTCAAAGGCAATGACCAGGTCATTCTCTTGACCTGGTCATGCTCCATATGCTTTAGGTAATTTCTTTTCTGTAGTCCTAATATAGTGGAAACAAAGATGGTAGCAAATGAAGGATTGTTGTTTCGACTCACAGCAGTAGCACCATTTTTAAGTTTTATATCTGTGAACTCCTTCCTTACCTGTTCAGCTTGAGGTGCATCTCCTCTCTGGTCAAGCGCATCCAGACACAAGCCATGCCTCCCCGACCCACACGTCCCTCCGCCTCCGCCGAACACATCGACCGCCCTCACCCGCACACCGAACTGACGACCCACACGCTGCGTTAGCTCCCAGTATGCCAGTCTACACCATTCCGACTCCCAGCTCTGACGTTCTGGAAAGAGAAGAAAATGTATGGTTAATACAAGATTTTTATACCACTAAGGAGGCAAACTAGTCTGTTGGAAATTATCGTGACAGCCTTTTTTTATTGTGCGGAAATCCCCATGGATACCACACCCGTCGGCCATCGGGGGTGGTTATGTCGGGATCGAACCGACTAAAACGACACGCCGTCTCGGGTTTTAATTACCGGGTGTAAGGTTACCCAATAGGCATATCCCTCGCACCCCAGCTGACCCTGGGCCGTGACAGGCGGCCGTCCTGTCACCTAACCCGCGGCGCGCAGACAATCAGCTCGCCCCCCGCTCGCTCCCCACTGTGCCCAAGAGCCTCAAAGCAGTCCTCTAGAGGGCCACTCCCACCCCGGTCGGATTGGCCGCAGGCAGCAGCGTCTCCCGTGGCGTGTGGGAGGCGCAGCTCGCCTCCATTGCCCGAGTGCAGACCCGTGGAGGTTCCAGTCCACACCCATTATTGTGACAGCCTCGTCTCCGGTGCGTTCTGTCCGATCATTGATACGTCCATGGTGGGAAACGTTTTTTTTTTTATTTTGGCATAACCACAGAGTTCTTTCACCAGCGGTGTATAGTTACTGGTCAGTGTTACTTGGCATCACCTTCGTGTCATTCACAGCCAAATAACTGGAAAAGTGATGTCAACAGCGCAAATATAGTTGATGCGGTGACAATAGTTTAATAATAGATCATGGAAGAATACGTACTTCCCACTTCCCGGGATGCAGAATATAAGGCTCACTCATCCATTCCATCCTTCCAGTTTTTGAGGAGCCTTTACCTTTTTTATATTGGACATGTCAACATAACTTCACCTCGCCTGATGGTAAGTTAAAGGTAAAATCTCTAGATCGGGGGTCACCATTAAATACACCGATAGTGGTGCAGGCTTTCCCGCAGTTTCGGGTTGAGAGATCAGATTTTTGGTGGCAGACAAGTACACGGCCCATCTGATGGAAAGCGGTCAACGTATTCTATAGTATCTTTTATATAAGAACAAAAGAAGGTTTGTACTAGCCGTAGTAATTTTTTTATACTACGTAGGTGGCAGACAAGCACACGGCCCACCTGATGGGAAGCGGTCACCGTGGCCTATTTTAAACGTGTGCAACACGAATTTTTACGTTTTACATTTTACGAACGTGAATTTTTAGGAAATTAAAATACCTATATTTAAATACTAGGTACTACCTAGGATCGCGTTAATTCCAATTGTAACAGTGACGTCAGCAGCCTAACCTTGAATAAAGTACTTGCTGATCGTGAATCGTCAGGAATCGATATTTTGTACTCTAGAACCTTGTAGTTCACAAGTATTACTAGTAGGGTATATATACTACCCCAAGATCAGGAAACTTTTTTATATAGGGTACGTCAAAATGACTTCATCTCGCCAGATGGTAAGCCAAAGGTAAAAAGTCTCAGGACCGGGGTCACCACCACATACACCAATAGTACTACTGTGGTGGCCCTCAGCTTAACGGCCTCATCAAATGCTTTTTCACGTTTCGCTTAATGTTCTAATATCATAAAATAAATAATTTGTGTATTGCTTTCAGATATCATAAAAACTAGTGTTTTGATTTCTTTTCTGATGAGAATTATATTTTTACCCGACTGCCGAAGAAAGGAGGGTAATGTTTTTCGAGACTATGTATGTTTAATTTAGGTACATACATACATCATACATAAGTACTTATATTCGTGTACGTCTCTTGACCAAAGAAGTAAGCAAATACCACATGATTCCAGCCAAAATTCTATCACGCACCATTAGCTCAAAATTTAGAAATAGACTTTTTTATACTACGTAGGTGGCAGACAAGCACACGGTCCACCTGATGGGAAGGAAAAAATAGATCACGATGAATCTTGGTTTTTATTGTTTTATGTCGGTCGCGTCAATATGACTTCACCTCGCCTGTTGGTAAGCTATAAGGTAAAGTTTCTAGAATGGGAATCACCATTATACCACAATATCAAGACAATACAAATCCCATGAAATAATGGTACGGTCGGCTGGCGTGGGGCTGGCGCCGGACTGGCGGCGAACGATCGATCGTCAAGGTTAGCACCACTACCACCAGCGAGGATTGGGACACCACTTAAATACAGCTATAAGGATTGTGTATCGAATACTCGACTGTCCACAAAAGGAGTGTAATGTTTGACCACCATTGTGGCATAGCAGTGGAGCATTCGATTGCTAGGTTAAAGGTTCTTGATTCTCGCTCAGTGCAAAACTTTGGCATGTATAGTTAATTTCCAACAGTCTTGGTATTTCTAGGTATGTGGCTATTGAATTATTATATATTAAATTTAAAAAGTTGAAGTCATTGATGTGCCCTACTTGAAAAAAGAGTATAATATTTTGATCATTATACCGATGAATAAATCGTAGATAAGGATGTTCATGAGTTTTATCAAATAATCCAGCTTTATCCTTTGTTACCAGTGTCCAAGGACTGAACACCAACATTCGATAACGAAACACCTCATAATGTAAACCCATTTATTATTTACAGGTGAAATATTAGCTTTCCTTGGCCGTTTATTTTTCAATCGGTTAATTAGCCTGTCGACGTCCACTGCTGGACATAGGCCTCTCCCAATATGCGCCATACCACCCGATTCTCTGCCTTCCCGCATACAGTCCATCCCAGCTACCTTTTTCAGGTCGTCGGTCCATCTGGCTGGGGGGCGTCCCACCTTCCTTTTACCGACTCGTGGTCACCACTCTAGGACTCGTTTGCTCCAACGGCCATCGGTCCTTCGACAGATGTGACCAGCCTATTGCCACTTCGGCTTGCTTATTCTTCGAGCTATGTCGGTAACTTTGGTTCTTTGTCGGATGACCTCGTAATTTTTTTCATTAAAGAAACTCCAAGCATAGCTCGCTCCATAGCCCGCTGCGCGACTTATTTTTAACCAACTTCAAAAAGAAGAGGTTCAAAATTCAATAGCATTTTTTTAGGTTTTTCGTATTTTGATGATTATTTTTTTATTTGAAAGCTGATGCGTCGCGTATAATCCTCTATCCATCTAGGCAAGCGTGCTCCATCGTCGAACACATCGTGAAGGTGAGATTGTGGTCAAACGCGAGCCTATCGACTATAAAATAAATCCTAATTCGATTTGGTCCAGTTGAATATTTTATTTGCTAGAATTCTCTTTTTCTCAAACTATGTAGAAACATAACATAATTTTTATCCCAGGAATAGGTTCCCATGGACTGGGTAGCGGGAATTCCAATAAATATTGAGTGCTTACCTTCGCCGTCAGTAGCCAGGGATCCCGTGACAAGCCGCTCATGGTCCGTCCTCCTGGCGTCCTCTGTACTCTCTCCGTGATCTAGAGGACAAGGAGACACATTGTCAATAAATACATCGAATAATATTATCACACATTATCACAGTATCACTTAAATTAATAGAAGAAAAGGACTAAAATAAAAAAGTGATAGATAAAGAGAGTGTTACTGTTCAAGGTTCATTTTACCAGCAAAAAGGAATGTGGTACAGATGTTCTATTTCACGAAGGCGGTTTAGCTTTCATTGTAGTAAAACTTATAGATACACATTGCTGTTAAAAATGAATTAGGTACTTGCAAGACAATTATTGTTCTACTAACTGCTACATGAATTTCTTTTGACGTGACATGAACTTTCGCACACACATGTACTTACGCGTATTTACAAGACACAGGTACTACTATTTAAATGTTCACCCGCCTTCGTGATATAGAATATCTATACTGGTCGAGGCGTTTCATTTATTCCAGGAAGAAAGAGAGTGCTACTGGTCAAGGCGTTTCATTTATTCCAGGAAGAAAGAGAGTGCTACTGGTCAAGGTGTTGCAATTATACCGGGAAAAAAGAGAGTGTTACTGGACAAGGCGTTTTATTTATACCGGGTAAAGCAAGCCTACAAAACTATAGTCTTAAACAGATCATATTCAAATATAGCATATTTATCTTAATCAATAACTTTTGGTACGAGTTGAAACGTGTATAAATTATACAACATGTGTATAAAAAATAATAATGGGTATGGTTGCGACCAGTTTTTCTAGAAGTGACATCACAAACGCACACACGGAGCGGGGCCAGGTGTGTCTGAAGGTATAATGTATAACTAGTCAACACTCGCGGCTTCGCCCGCGTTATTGCCGGTTTTTTATCTCTATTTTGACATTAAACAATTTTATTATTCAGTAACAAGCACTAACATAATTTTAAGTATATAACTAACAAAATATGGATAACGTTATCTGAAATAAATAAATTACCTAATATTATATTATTATTTTATGTTAACCGCGTCAATATGACTTCACCTCGCCTGATGGTAATCTGAAGGTAAAGTCTCGGGAATGAGGGTCACCATTACAGACACTATAATGCCAGAATTGGGGTCCTCAGCTTGACGGCCTCATCAAATGCTTTTTCACGGCCCGGTTAAAGGCCCTGGGACTATAGGAGGAAGGAATACACGTGTGCTGGTCAAGAATTCCAAGTGTTTATGGTGCGGCATATCTACGGTTCTACTTAAACCAATTGTAATCAAACATTAAATTTTAAGTCTGATCAAAAACTTTCTAAAAAAAAAACGCATCAAAATCCGTTCAGTCGTTTTTGCGTTCATAGCTAACAAACAGACAAAAATCGTTAAAATAACAGAACCCAATCTGTTTTTTAAATATCCCCAATGTACAGACACAACTAATTTACAATTTTATATATAGATATAAGTATAAACTCGTTGTAAGCGATCATTTAATTTGGTTTGAGGTCCTCTTGAGGTGATAAGTCCTTATATTCGCCGCTGTTTGCTTGTCTGGTGATTATGTAATGATTCTTATAAGCTACACACTTTCATCGCTTATATTTCGTTTAAATATAGACAGGTAATCGTTGCATCAATAATGGTAAAGCAATTTCAGTATAAAGTAAAATAATATAATTAAGTAAAAAGTGAGCTAAACTTTGAGTTCTTTTTTATCATTAGTACATACATACATACGCTTCTTTTATCTCTCGAATATATTCCCATGGGAACCGGGAACGGGATCAAAATTCCACGCGGCCGAGTAAAAGCGAGATGCCTCTTTTCTTTACCGCACCATAAAGACTTGGAACTCTTTACCAGCGCATGTGTTTACTCCTATAGTCCCGGGGCATTTAAGCAGGGTGTGAAAAAGCATTTGATAAGGCCATCAAGCTGAGGGCCGCCACTGTCGGTGTATGTGGTGGTAACCCACGATCCTGAGACTTTAGCTTACCATCAGGCGAGGTAAAGTCATGTTGACGTGTCGAGCATAAAAAAACATTAATTTATTTCCCTGTCTCTCAAACTAAGCGATCCTGTAACTTGAAAGAAAGACTTGGTCGATATTATACCACAAAATGCAACTACGCGTGAATCCGCGAGGCGCAACTAGTCCACGCTAAAATATGCTCCACTGTCGCGGATAGTTAAATATTAAAGTTCGCCATAAATTTTGCATTTATTTAAACATAAAAGCTATGTTTAAAATTTGATGATCGCGCCAATGAGTGGGTTTTGGCGCCGCTGTTAATGTTGTCGGCCATATTATAAATAGTCTATAGTAATTATAGATTTTTATCTAAGTCTATAATACTTTAGGATGGAATATTGGCACGCGATGTATCTATATATCTATACAATACTAGCCGATGCTTGCGGCTCCGCCCGCGTGTAATTTATCACGACTTTTTGTGGTCATATCTTCGGTTCTACTCAACAAATTGCGATCAAACATACATATGGCACAGTTTAAGACCTTACGAATAGAAAAGAACGCATTGAAATCCGTTTGGTAGATAGCAACCTATTTGTGTCCCACTGCTGGGCACAAGTCTCCTCTCCTCTAACGAGAGAGCTTAGAGGGTTTAGACCTTAATCCACACATGCCTAATGCGGGTTGGTGGATCGGACATGTACTTAGTATTTCTCATAGGACATTGTGGGTTTCTTCACAATGTTTTTCCTTCACCGTCGGCAGATTGTTTGTTAAGAGGAGGGGCAATGAGGAGAGGAGTCAGGTAAGTAGTGTTCAGTGACTTATGTACGCCTCAAATCAAATCAGTCCATCTAACTAGTTGTTTCAAGTGCGCAGGTGTTTTGTATATTTGAATCAGTTACTTAACAGATTTTTGCTGCTGACAGTACAATCAGACAGTCCTTGTGCTTGTTTGCCACTTTATCACGTCCAGCTACAAGATAGTGTTAGTCTGATAATTTAAAAAAATGTTTGACCCCATCCATAATCGTAGATTGAACCAATTATGTATGTAAGTAGCACGCATCACGTACGGTGCGCGTACGCAAGACTGGCATTATCATATTGGCGGTGGTATCAAGGTCGTATACAGCTAATTATTTTTATTTACGTATATTATATAACTAGCTGATACCCGTGACTCCGACTAAAACCGCACGTCGTCTGAATGTTAATTACCGCGATGTAAGGTTACCAGGTAGGCATATCCCTCGCACCCCAGCTGACCGTGGGCCATGTACGGTTTTAAGATGGCCTCCTGGGTGGGGTAAGCATCGGTCCATCTTGCTGACATCAGCTCGCCCTCTGCCTGCTCCCCACTGTACCCTCTGCTAGTCAGAGGGACACGTGGAGAGCCTCGGAGCAGACCTATAGAGGGTCACTCCCACCCCGGCCGGATTTGCCGCAGGTATCAGTGTCTCCCGTGGTGAGTGGGAGGCGCTGCTCGCCACCGTTGCCCCGGTGGACTGCGTAGAGGCTCCGGCCCGCACCCAGAAAACGGATCCTAGGTTCCAAAGTGGAAACAAAATAATACTGTTCCTGGAAATCGAACGATATTCCAACGGATATTCCAAATGGATATACTGGTCACTACTGAAATAATATTGAAATGTAACCTTCAAAATATTAGTAATGAATTCCAAACAAACAATTTCTAATTATTATGAGAGTAAGTTAACAATGCTATTGCTAATTCTCTAAGAGACTATTTTGCTATTATGCCGGCTATACACGTTAGGACGACGTGGACCAATGTGTGTCTACCTTAACTATTACCAACAATATAACGCTATCTTTTACATAAAACAGAACTTATGAGTATAATCGCAGAGCTAATTACCCGACTGCCAAGAAGGGTCATTTACTGTAGAAATTAAAGTAGGCATTCCCACCGTTTCATTCAGATCCGTTCAATATTTAGAGTGTGATTGAGTGACAAACATTCAAACTTCTTCACAAATTTAGCAGTAGGCTGTATTTTCTTCAGACTAATAGTATTGCAATTAATATTTTATGTACTTTACTACTACCTTTTCTTACATATTGGTCCTTCGAGCCGAATTGTGTATTGCAACCGAGATTCGCGCTTAGATAAAAAGAAGAAGCGATTGTAACACACATTCTGTTGAATAATATTAGCGTGTGTTTAGCCAATGTGTACAGTTGACTTAACGTGCATTTATTGTGTTTGTATAATGAATGTTACACGTGTAAGGAAGTTTACAATAAACGACCTTCTGTTGCTTAGAAATAATATTAATTCAGCGTGTATCAGTGGCTATATTTATGATACAGAATACTGCTAATATTATAAACGAGAAAGTTTCTAAGTATGGATGTTTGAATGTGTCTCTTTCAAGCAAAAACGGCTGAAGGATTCTAAACGAATGAACGGCAGTCACTTTTTTATGTCGGTCACGTCAAAATGACTTCACCTCGCCTGATTCGCCGTAAGCTAAAGGTAAAGTCTCTGGAATGGGAGTCACCATTACAAACACTGATTATGCCACAATGGTGACCCTCAGCTTGACGGCCTAATCAAATGCTTTTCCAAGAAATTAGCGTATGAGGGTGTGATAATGTCCGCTAATATCTTATTACCTAATAATCCTACTAATATTATAAATGTGATGATGGTGAAGATGTTTGGATATTTTTTATTTCCTAACAGCTGAACAAATATAGCCGAAATTTGATACAGGAATAGATTATAGTATGTACGGAACAACATTATAGGCTATATCCCTGAAATAGGCTTCCATGAGAAGCAGTACCGCGGTAGCCTAGTGGTCTGGATAATGGACTGCTAAGACAAGGTCACGGGTTCGATCCCAGGTTCACCATGGCACACACCAATGACTTTTCGATGCTTTTCGAACTTATGCGTGTATTTATCGCAGGTTCATAAAGTGCTCGGTTAATGGCAATAGGCTCGCCACCTATTACATTGGGACCTAAACATAAACTGGCGAAATGTGGGTGCCAGCACCTCTGCCTACCCCTTCGGGGATATAGGCGTGAGTTTATGTTATGTTATGTTATGTTATGAGAAGCAGAAACGGGATGAAAATTCCACGCGGACGACGCCACGGGAATCAACTAGTAATATATAAAAATTATTCTGAATCTCAAGTTTTCAAGAAGAATTCAAGTTCTATCAGTGTGGTATGAGAATGAGGAACGAGCGAAGTATGTGGCAGTATGTGGTGCGCGTGCGCTGGGCCCACTCTCGGTAGGTCGATCCCACCGAATAGTTGTAAGCTCAATGACACCGCCGCGAGACCCTTTACACTCCACGACCACTATCACGGAAAACAAAAATTACTGCATTATATTTTAACAGATCTTTAATAACTTCATACAATCTGTAATGCAATGTTTCTTTCTATTCGGTGGGGGTAGGTAGAGATAATATTTTTCCACTAACCTCCTGGTATACGCCTTTCAATTTTCTATTTTCATTATTGTTTTCATATGAATTTGAAAGGTAATTTTAGGGGAACACGTAATTTATTCATATATACTTAATACAAATTTTATTGACTATTTTTCTTAAAATACCTTATTATTTCGTAGCTTGTTTAGGTGCAATTACACCAATGGCAGCTCTTCTTGAATCTAACACCTAAATGATACCTCATGCTTCTCACATTTTAAAAGCCAAAAATCATAATTTACAGATTTAAAAAAATCCAAAAAAAAAAAATTGATGCTACATATTCGCACTAACTTTCGACAATAGATATCATTTTAAAGCATTTTCTAGCTGAACCTAACTGTTTTTTCCGTTCCCGTCCCGTCTCCGTCCCATTTAAAAGCCTCTCGCAGCTGACACACAAATGCTACACGTTGATGCGCCCGCGCCGCTTGTTTACAAGCTTAGGAACTTCGCGTCACAGTTCCACCGATGAAGTATTAAGAGGTTCATATTAACTACAAATTCATTTGTATTGAAATAAAACTATGTTTAACGGTTTTAATCGCGGATAATGTATTGTATTTAAGTAGGTACTTTTATTTGCACTCTAGAACCTACAACACAAGCAAGTTAAGCTATGCTTATTTTGGGTCTTACTAGTGTTGTAAATATTTATTTGGTTTAATTTTATTATTTAAAATGATCCCGATTTATCGGTTACTTTTCAGCAGCAATAATCACGGGAAGAACACGAAATAAATCGCGTGGTAGGTATATGATAAGTTTTATTTCAATGTTCGCATAAGCTTAGTCCATTGAAATGTTAATTTTTTCAGGCTTAGCGTGTAAAAGTTGTGTCTAAGTGCTATGAAATATTGGGATACAAACCACTCTATACCTAGTTAAACAGCCTTTTTATTCAGAAAAACAAAATAAATTGTTAAAAAAGATTTTTTGCAATCGGAAAATTATCGTCTACTTTTTATAACTTTCATTTGAGCTGTGTAGTTATAGGTAGGTACCATTGTTTCTTTTTAAAACGCGGCTCGATGGTAGGTGTACCTGCTTCGTGGTCAACTTTAAATCATTTTTGATATTATTTTTAAAGATAAATGAAAAAACACAACGAGATCTAGCCCCTATTACCTGGAATCAAAAATAGTTTATTAAGGTGTTAATACACCTCTACCTACTCCTTCAAGGACTAAAAAGCGTGACAACACATGTTTCTTAAAAATCAATGATGATAAAATTAAGTAAGTACACAACACAAACACATACATACACAGAAAAAAAGACAAATAACCCTTATTTGTGTCACTCGGCGCCGGCGCCGGCGCCTCGATACGCAACGATACCGGCACGATAACGTTAATGGACACAGGCTTTGTCACACGCCGAAATCCCATCACCACGCTAACGTACCACCACGCCCACCCGAAAAACCACCTTCTCATTAAAAAAACAAAGTCGAAATTTGTTTAACAAAAGCTGTTTACATCATAAATTTGATGACACAAAGGAAATGGCAACTTAAAACTTAAGGATAAAGTTTAAAATTGTTCGAATGATGTTTTAGGTGGAATATGGAATGAATGGATTCGAGGAAGTGCATTTATGTGGGACCGGAATGTGAGGCCTATCTGCCAAAGGATGGGTTTAGGGTCCATTCAGAAACAGGATATCGTAAGTGCTTTGATACAGCTAAGAGGGTCATATTAATTGTCACTTTTAGGTTTTTAAACGTATCTGGTTACTTATGGAGTATTTAAGTGATGACGTCACTAAAAGAGACTATTTTCTATGAATTGAACAATATCAAGTTTTTTTATAATATAGGATACGGCCTCATCAAATACTTACTTTTTCACGCCCCGCCTAAAGGACCTGGGACTATTAGGAAGAAGGAAACACATGCGCTAGTTCCAAAACTAGGTAAATGTAAATATACCACCATACTGGATCTAGGTATCTATAATCTATTCTGTGGATAAAAAGTAACGTATGTTATTCCAACTATAATCTATCCATGTACCAAGTTTCCTCCAGTTCACTTTAACCATTTACACGTGATTAAGTCGTAAACATCCAATCCACACATCTTTTCAAACCCTCACATATTATAAATATTAATAGGATAATAGGATTTCCACCAATGAAAATTGATAAATCAAATATGAACGTAATTAAACTAACTCAAATATTTTAGAAAAAACAACTCCTTCGTTACTTATCCACACTTAGAACTATCATTACACACATACACCCAATGCAATTCATACCAAAATCACATTTAAATACTACATCTAATTAAAAGGCATATAAACTCAAAAACCGTAAAATTCAAAGCCTTAAATTCCCCTCATAATTAGCATTGCCTATTGGCGTTGCTGATGTGAGCACCCCTGCCAGGACGTCGCGACAAAATGGGGCGGTTCATGGGAAATCCTATGATGAACGTTGCAAGGGAATCCCGACAATAAACAGTTGGATTTCGCACCCGGGCATTGATTGAGCAGGAATTTCCGGGATGACAGCGAGTAAAGGGTTGCGTTTTTACGTTTATAGGGGTAGAAAAAGAGGGTTAGGTTTAATTTTGCTTGTGTGAAAAATTGGTGTAATTAGATTATTGGCGCCTATGGTTTTACTGTATTTATGTACCTACCTACGAGTATGTTTAAAACTTAGATCTCCATATTATTTAAGGAGCATGTATTATATTTATCATTTTTCTTAGATAAACGGATAACTAAGATGGGAAAATTAAGATAGGTAATAAGTAGCTACCAAAAAGATGCATAGATTTGCTAATGTGTGCTGTGATATTGTGAAATGTGTGATATTAGTAACTTGGCCTAATCTTTTACTGTGATATTAATCATGTGAAGTTAGACATTCTATATACACAGAAAGACAGATTAAACAAGACTTTAGTTATAATTGTAGCTAAGATCTAGCAGATAACAATACTGACTAAAATTATGTAAGTTATTCTTTAACCGATAGTTAAGAACTCTCCTATCATTCGATTCGTAAGTGAGAATTTCTCCTAACAAATTTTTCCTCTCCTACCAGCTATCCATCGTTGGTGGGTTAGCTACACTTAACGGTTATAATTATTGTCACTAGCTGATAACAGACTCTTCCTAATATAAATTTCACCATGAAAACTAACCCAAATATCCTACACCCCTCCTCTTCCACTAAATCCACCATAATATTTATTATACTCAGGAGTTCAAGTGAATTACAAAAAAAAGCCTCATTAACCATTTTAACGCAGCACGCGTCCTCTTAATAATCCATAAGTCCTTATAATAATCCCTATTATTCAAAAATAATACGGAAACATCACCAAGAATCCCGAGAGGCCTTTATTATAAACAAATACGACGAGCCGCATGGTGCCTCGCGGTAAAAAGTCAAAAGTCCGCCGTATACGCAGCGCGGGCGCAGGCATTAATAATGTAGTTTAAAGATGGCGCTGGAATGCGCCGGGCCCGGTGGGGATGCGCGGGAGCCACTAGTGACGTGCTCATTATATTACTATCGATGTTTTGAATAGTTTTTGGAAGAGATTTGACTTAAGTATGTAACTCTAAGTTAAGTACCTATGTACTCAGAGTACCTACTACAAAAAATAGTCGCTATCTCAGAGTAATTCCATTAAACTATAACAGGAAACGTAAGAAACGTAACTTAGATGGCAGACAAGCTCACGGGCCACCTGATTGGAAGCGGTCACCGTGGCCTATAGACGTGTGCAACACCAAGGGCATCACACACGAAGGTGTGGGTTGGGTTATGGGGGATTGGGGAGGGGATCGTGAAACAAATAAAATAATATCCTACATAGTAATGAAAACAGTGCATCACCAAAACACCGTTGTTATCTCACACAGCGCCTGCGCATGCGCGGCGGACCTCCTATTAATTTATACTATTTAATTAGCAGAGATAAGTGTATTTGCGACACTTATCAAACATTATCTGTTTGTATGACATATATTATGTAAACATGAGATTTTTGTCGGAATATGTTGTATGTGTATCGCGCAAATCAGTTTTTTAATTAATAATATTCGAATTGTTAATAATTAATATGTGTACTTATGACGGTAATAGGCTCGCTTCCTGTTTACGTAGAACTGATGAACATAGTTAAATAAGTTACATTATAGTCATGTGTCTTTCTCATTAGGGTAGGCAGGGACATCTTTCTAAAATTTTCACCTATTCTACTTTTATATTTTGCAAAAAAAAATCATCGATAAAAGTTATGAACGTGACTAGCGATCCCTAATTTCCAGGAAGCTGCGCCGGCGCCGCCCTGTGGTCGTATTCCATGATCTGCCGACTTTTGTCACTCACGCTATGATTTTAAAAATGTTATAATTCTTACTGAAGAACACTAAATAATCTTCTATTGAAAATGAAAGTGATTCAATAGCATCGAAAAAATTAACATGTCTTTTTTTTTCACTAATAGTTCTAGGACATTCTATACAATGCTATCTAGACTTAAAGTATACATAGCTTATTTACTAGCCTGTGTTATGTCATAATTATTAAATCCTATTCAATATTTTTTCCTTTCACGTTTTGTAATTACCGTTTAAATTGTCTATACAATAGAATACTTAACAGATTTTTAATGCTATAAACCGCCCTATCTATCTATCGACTAGCGATGGACGTAAAAACTACTAAACATATTTTGATGCAGTTTTTTTTTATTAGAAAGGTCTAGGTCAGACTTAAAATCCTATGCAAGTTTGATCACAATCGGTTGAGTAGAACCGGTAATATAGTCAACGTGAAAACCGACATCCACAGTTAACTAAAAGTACTTTTAGTTCTTCAACTGTTTGTTTGTAAATGTGTACCTACATGTTGTCATCATTATGTGACAAATCGCTCAAGTAAATTGTATAAAGTTTTAAAATAATTATAACTACTTAACATTAGAGAAGTTAATTCTTACCTTTAGGTTTGACTTCTTCCATTGCGTACCGACTGTAGGGTGGAGGAGGGGTTTCTGCAAAGACAGAGAAATGAATATAAATAAAATAAAAATTTCGTCATAAACAATTTTTGGGGTAATCGAAAATAGGTCAATTTTTATAGATTGAGTGAACGTTGGTACATAGAATCCTACAGTTTGAAACTGTTAAACATAACCGACTAGTAGATCTTTTGCATGAAGTCTGCCTTTGTAGGTAGGTAAATATCTATTCTATTGCCATAAAGTCCTAAAATAGATGACTTAGAATCGATATAATGCGCAAGTAAGCTACCCAAAAAAACAGAAAATGATGTGCCCGGCAATTCTCAAGCTAATTCATCCGAAAAACTGACTAAAGAATGCAAAAACAACGGCCTGTAACTTTTTTCTTTCTGCTAATCACCCGCGTTACCCGTCTCCATCAAAAAAGAAAAAGAAAAATCCAACCTAAAACAAACAACCCGTAACCGGATCAGGTAAAAACGATCCCAGACCGCCCGCAATTATGTCCAACCATGAAATCGAACCTTGATCACGGGCTAAATAATGACTAACCTATATTTTGACCTCGTATAACCACATTTTATGTGCATCACAAGATCATGGCACCGCTGTCATTGCCTGTAATTTTGTGTAATCAAATAGTCCTCGACTTAAATATTATGAAGCCGCATCAAAATTTAAAGGAGACCGTTACCACATAAAATAATTTACGAATTTTAATATGGTTGGAGAAACGACGAGGAAAAAAGAAAAAAAAATGGCCGAGGCGCCATAGTAACGTTTTAAATAATGTCGTTTGATTCCGGAACGCGCTCTATTCCATTTACAAATTACGAAGCACGCGCTATTGGTCATAGAATTTCGAATGCCATTAGTATTTTCGAATTCTAAATGTGAATTGTGCAATTGTCATTTGCGATTCGGCGCCAGCCGGCGGCGGACGTGTCAACATTGTTTTTCAACTGAATCGATGCTGCTGGACATTTTGAATACAAATTATACGAGCATTATCACTGAATTCAATATGATTATGATGTATAGTTCGCGCGCCGTTCTCAGAAGTATTTAATGGCGTTTGCACAAGAAATTTCAAAACAATCGTCAGCGCATGCACCTGCATAATGAATGATGATAAATCTCGGAATTTCGGTAGGTGTGACATGAATCAGTGAGAATTTTATTGGCTTTTTAGTACGTGGTGTGCCGTGTGATCAATATACATACATACACTTACACCTTTCTCTTCCAGAGCAGGCAATTCGCTATTTATATTTGTTCTCACACGCTTCTACTGTCATTAAACCTTTCATACAAACGACCCCGAGCAACGCACCCACTTCCATTTTACCTAATATATTTCAATTACCATTCGTTCTCTGAACGACCTCTGTATACCATTTTTAGCTATCAGTGCTCCTATTGGTTTTTCTAATAACCAAATTTGCCATACGTGCTGAACAATTATCTAAGTGTCTTTTGGACTCCACCTAGATTTTCGGGGGTCAAGCTGACCTCGCATAGAAACTGGCAAACCTGCTGACTGACAAATGATGCTCTGTTCCAGGGTTTCCTTTCAGGGTTGGAAGGCAGTAGCTCCAATAACATTCGTATAAGCCAAAACAAAATGAGGAGATGCAACGAGGAACAACGGTAAGATTATGATGATGAACGAGCAGTAATCTCATAAAAATGAACGAAATAATGACACTTAGATTTGTAACGATTTGTCGACAGCAGTAAGATCCAAAGATTCGATTACTGTCAGTAAAATGAATTATGTTTATGTGAATCACATGACTCACAATACTCCCGACGCTCTCCAACACATTGCAGCTGAAAAAAGAGTGTGTAATGCAAAAGTAAATGACCCTAAACGCCTAGCGTAGCATCTAGCAGATATAAATAATATGGCAGCTGAACTTTATGTCCATATGAATGTTCGCGTACACAACACATTTGCCACTGATGGGCAGCAAAATGAAACCATAATAAAAGGGCGTAAAATTGAAATCTAAACACCGATGACAACGATATATCACTGTTTTGCAACAACGTATAAATATATAGAGTGGCGTGACTGAAATTTCTTTAAATACTATTACATCATAAACACCATTGATGATTAAATGAAACAAGACTCTACACCGATTGATATAAAGCGCAGTTTTCTAATAGCAGTAATTAGAAATCATTAGTTCATTCGTTTCTAAGCTTAAACTTGTAACAAGTGTAAATTGATTTATGTCGAATGTCGAAGAAGGAAGGTTCAGATTTCAGTGGGATCGTGTGCCATATCGTGTTTCAATTATTAGACTGGACTGTCATTGAAGAATGGATTCTGTTATAATTAGTATAGGGTTTAAACTTGATGAGCGCATGATGGAATGCTGTCTGATGTGGTAGATAAGTATTACGGTAGGTAGGCGCGTATGGAGGCCCGGCATGTGTAATTAATCTAAACATTCAATCTATAGCAATAAATACCGTAGGTTGTCAGTTTGTCCTTCGATTACCATGTAACTACCGAACCGGTCAAGCTGGCCAGTCCCTCGCATCAATTGCTCTATTGATAGTACTTATATGTTGCGATATCAACATGGCCGCGATTTAAATATCAAAAAATTTATTCAATTGCTTTGATCAGTGCAAAACAGTTAGCCTATTAGACGGTACAGTTATTGATAAGCCTGTTTTCTTAGTTTATTGCAATAGTTTACAACTTTATGTTTCTCGAATGGCAATGTTAGTTGCAAGTTTATATCTATAAATTTAAGCCCCACTCTAGCTGGTTTCAACTAGTCTAACAAACATACGGTAGTGTTGAAAAAGACATAATCATTTTTTTATATAGGACACGTCCAATGACTTTATTAATATAATACCTATTTGTTTTATTTAATATTTTACACTAAATCATACGTGATTTGTAACGTGATTTGTAAACGGTTCAATTAGTTTTATGCAAATCATCGTTAATTCAATTCATTCTTCCTTCAGACTACCTCAAAGTAACCCAATTATCACTAGCGCATCTAATTATTAAAAATTGTAAAGGAATAAATTAATATATATTTCAAGAAATCAAGATATTTATTTGTCTTTGTTCTTTACCGAACAATGGTAAGCTAAAGGCAAAGTCTCAGGACTGGGGTCACCACCACACACACCGGTAGTGCTACAGTGGCGGCCCTCACCTTCACGGCCTCATCAAATGCTTTTTCACGCCCCGCTTAAAGGCCCCGGGACTATAAGAGGATGGAAACATATGCGCTGGTAAAGAATTCCAAGTCTTTATGGTGCGGCAAATAAAAGAGGCAAATTAAATGGTGAGATATCGTTGATATATAGCTCCAGTTCCAATTCCATAGATAGAAAGTACTACAGAGAAGACTTGGAAGTATAAGCTTATAAAATGAACTTCCAAACAGCCATTGTACAGAAATACAGTGTAACGAAGTATCGATGTAAGTAGTACAGTCGTGTATAGATGTGTAAGCGGCGCCGGCGCAGAACGCGATACCAAATTGTAAATATGCCGTGATTCATCGTTATGTTTAGAAAATTATTGACTTTGTTATACTCTTGATATTTCGATATTGTTTCTGTGGGAATTAATAGGTAGAAGACTCTGGTAATGGCAATACAAGACTGTATAAACGATGGCAAAGAACTGAGACATAGACAAACGTCTAGTCTAGACAGACAGATATGACAAGCCTATATTGAATAAACCGAGTCGAAAACTACATAACAGATCTCTGCCCCCGTAGACAAGTGTCATAGCGTAAATCGCTAAAGAAACGAATAGATTAGGTCGACCAATCACATCCAAGCTCGTCGCCGGCGTACAGTGCACGCGCCGCGGCGGAATCACGAGCTGGAGTGCGATGTGATTGGTCGACCTAATCTATTCTATTCCTTAGTGATTTAGATTTTTGACACTTGTCTATACGGGCCCCAGGTCACTTATACAGAGTAGTCAATGAACGCTTTGGATGTCTATCATCAGTAACACTTACAGAAACGTAAAATCATCAAGACAATGATGATGGACTAAAATATTTTTCTGCAAAACATGCATTAAGTAATATTTCTTACAATTATTAAAGTTTCAGCAATTTTGTAGATAATCGTTATCAGACAGAAGAAAAATCTAAGAAAATAGAAGGTAACATAATGAATTTAAACACTTTACAACCAACATGAATGAACTGCTAACACAAGCAATTAGCTTAGCTAGAGAGGTCAACAAGAATCTTAACAAATTGTGACCCGTGCAGCTGGAGGTCTATTCAAAGAAAAAGAACAAAATATGACAAACAATGGACGAATAAACTTTCTACTGAATGGCGCCAGATATAGCGAAATGTTAATAATACTCACACGACGCTCATAAAATATATTGAAGATCGCGTCCAAGCGCTAAACGAACATTTCCTATAGTTAGCACATCTTATAATAATAAATAGTTATGTGGATACATTGAAGTTTCTGGAAAATTGTCTTTATATAGACGATTCTAAACGACTGCCTTGGTGGCGAGCGTTGGTGATAGCACAAGTCAAGAGCCATTAATTTTGTATAGACCATTATATCACCACTTACAAAACTTCAAAGAATAACTAGACAAATTAATGTTTACGTAATGGATTTTATTGTTATTTTATCTGTACTGTGTATACAGTTCTATGTTCTTTCCAATTTTGTTGTAAGAATCTTCTCGGTAACAATACAAGGCCTGGAATATGTACCTGATTGACGATAATAGGTTTATTACTTGTAACTTGTAGGTGCCTCTTTTCTTTGCCGCACCATAAAGACTTAGAATTCTTTACCAGTTTACGTTTCCTTCCTACTACAGTCCCGGGTCCTTTAAGCGGGGTGTGAAAAAGCATTTGATGAGGCCGTCAAGTTGAGGGCCACCATTATGGCACTGTCGGTGTATGTGATGTGGACCCCCTTCCTGAGACTTTATTTTAGCTGGTAAGCTAATGAGGCTGATGGTAATCAGGCGAGATGAAGTCATATTTATGTGAGACAACATGAGACTGAAAACATATTAATTGACGAAATTTAGGTACTAATCAGCTTTATTCTTTTAGCGGTATTCAGAAGTAAGTAAAGGTTTAAGATAAGATCCCTTTCCAGACGCCGACAAGTTTTTACTTAAGCTAATTGCTATAACAGGATGTGATGTTTCCACCTGCTTGCTAATGTCCCATGATGCAATATTCCTTTTAGATTATCTAGAAGCCAGGAAACTGTAATTACTTGTCATACTTCTTACCGTATACAGCGAATATATTCATGTCCTTAAACGTATAAGCTACTATAACCAATTATAGACTACCTTCGCAATAACATTATTTATTCTAAGGATACTTCATTCTTTACTGTACCCAAAAAAAACTAGCGCGAAAATGCGAGCTTAACTCAATATGAGTTTTATACCATGCCGATAACGGCGCCGATTAGTGATGGATTTTGAATTTTTTTTTTGTTTGAAAGAGGCTACTTCTGAGGTGGTCCCATATCCAGGGCATCAGGATCTGATGCTGGGATTTACGGCCAAAATTCTGTTTTTGATGCCTTTGTACATAATAAACCTCAAAAATAGGTACTTTTGTATTGCTGTACTCTAAAAAGTAAAAAATAGTTTGTGAAGTCGGTTTTTTAAACGTAGTTATAATTTTGATTAGAGAAAACGGGCCAATTTTGCCAAGTATATCTTATTGCCCTCAAATAATTGAGATCGACGTTTTTACTTTCAACCGCTTAGTTGTAGGTACTCTATTTACGATGGGATGGAAAACCGCCCTATCCATTAGTAACCAAGACACCCGTGAAAAAAGTTAGAATGAATTGTGTACTTTACTTTTCCGAGAACAATACAGCACAAATATAATAAAAAGATAATATTAAAAGTACAACAATACGTACGCAACTGAATCCAAGAGAATGTAACGTGTATAAGAATAACAAGAAAACAGTGCACCTTGCCAACTTAGAAAGGTGTGTGACAATGTCCTCAGTTCAAAGCTTACACCGGCTCTTGGCGTCAATATTTTGTACATTTCATTGCGTATCAATGACGTTAATCCCCGAACGAATGATGGCGTCTACGATACAACACAATGCATCTTTTGTCACACAAGAATTGCAAGAATTTGTTTTTCTTCTTCATGCTCTCAAAATTTTATCACAATCTTTGAAAGTATTGCAGGATTACCGTGTATCTTGGTATAATTTCATGTATGATGTCATGTCCCAAAGCTCATGATAAGACTTTTAACGATTGCATAATGCGCTTTTTTTAGCTGACTTCAAAAAAAAAAGGTATCGTTTCAATCAATCAACATTATTTTTCTTGCTATTGGACTTCTAAGATACATTAGAAAAATCCTCCTCACTACAAAAATTAAAAATATCCAAACTTTGATCCATCTTTGTTTATTTTAAATAAATAATTACATAGATACTTAAAATTTTTGTTAAAAGTTATTAGACAAAACTAATATTGTTTACGTTGATAAATATACAGAATCTACAAATCTCACATCCATTATTTGAGCAATCCAAACAAAAAACAATAAACAATCAATAAATCCACTTTTATTCTCCATAAATCGTGCAGAAAAGTGTAGAAATACGTCACGGCGGCGTGCCATCGCGTAGCCGTCTCAAGGACGAAACCACACGATCCCGAGAATATCATTGGAAACTTCAACACTACAGCATCATTCCGAAGACAAATGAGTTACAATGCTGACTAATTACAATTGAATAAAAAAATTGAGGAACTGTGGGATACTGATGACCTCACAAGCATTGATGCCGAAGATTGTGCGAAAGGCCATAGAAAAAGTAAGAAAGTGGATCCAGTTCAAAGTGAAAGTGTACGCAACTGGGATTAACGCTGGAGTAATGATGATGATGATGATGAGCTGATGACTGTAATAAAGATAACAATGAGTAATTCATTGTCATAATGTATTATGATGAGCAAACTAGACAGTGAGATTGACAATATCCTTAGTGATAATCTATAAATGTCCCGTTCCTTGCGTCCTGATGAGGGTAAAGGAGAAAAGAATGAGAAAAATATTGAAAAACAAGTTCTAGAACAGAATGCTTTCTTAAAACTGTACCCAATTGATAATATAACTTATAAATCATTGCTGAATGAGTTTCTAAATAAAATAAAGACAAAGTTAATAGATAAACCTACGCATTAATTTATAATTTATGAGAACACAATCGTGGCTAAAGTAAATTATTCTAAAACCAGCTAAGATAGTTTAAACTGGAGCACAACAATTGGTCAAAGCGAATTAACAAGAATATGACATGAGACTCGAAATTAAGGTCCCAAGAGTCCTAACCTAGTAACAAATGTGTGAAATTCAAAAAAAGTCAGTTATACGCACGGAACGGCGCGCGCGCGCGCGTGTGAATCGACGAAAATAGCCCGCCCGAATTATAACATGGCGAGTGGCGCCGGCGGTGGCGCCGGGCGGCCGCGCGTCGCGATCACCCACGCCAAGCAGCGATAAACCCTAGACACCGTGCACAAGGATTCAGGAAGTCAATTCATCAGATACTTACTAAAATCAACATTTAAAAAAATATGCAACAATCAAATCTAAAGATGTTTCACAAATGTATGGACCTTGGGCCCGATAATTGTACACTACTTACAAAAATAGCTAGGCAATGTAGTTTTCATTTTTCACTATTCAATTTTTATAACATTGCCTCGTATGATGGGCGGAATCTAACTAAATAGGTAAACACTTTCTTGCAACACAACAAACATAGTGGACTAAAACTTTAAAAATGTGCTCATATTTTATTTTACGCCTTTGAATTTCGGAGGCGAATAAATATAATTGTATTTTTGCCAATACCCGGTATTATTTCTCTTTTTTTCTGTATTGTGTACAATTAGGGAGCCCGAAATGAAACATCTCCTTTGCGAATAACTTTCTATAGTTTTAAATTCTGCACATAGCTTTACAACATAACAGTTAATATTGTAAGCAATTTATAGGCAGATAAAAGATCAGCATACATCATAACATAACGTAAATATAGTGGTATGGTACATAATGGTCTTGCCAGCGAGAAACGTATGCGAATTTTTCACCTGAATGTAATTAAATTAATAACTTCCTAATGTGTTAACAACATAAAATCTAGATGGCGCCATCCTCATTGACGTAAGATGTCAGCAGTAGACCTTGCTTGTCGGCACTATTCGGGCCGGAAGACGAGTGACGTGTGTACAATACGAAGTGAATTTATATGATGCGAATAGTCTGGTGTTGATTGACCAGGAAAATTAAACGCAGTTACAGCCAATGCTGGTGTCGGGAATGGAAACGTGCTTAGTATAATAAACGCAGAAGTAAGTAAATGTTTAGATATAGGCAAAGTAGCATCAGAATAAGTCTTTTAAAATATTTGAAGAACCTACATACACTCGCACAGGAGCGAGCTATTGCCGTAAACTGGGCACGTTGTCGTAGGCTAGTCGTCTCTTACGACAACCATGAGAAGATTAGTGGTAGACCTTATAATCTATTAAGCTAGGAACAAATAATTTAAGGGTCTCATAAAGTCTAACAACCGAATGAAAGAAGCTTAAAGAAATTCTTGAAGCGAAATTGATTTTGATAAGATCATAAATAAGAATTAGACCTTATCGAAGATGAGAAGTCATTTAATTATAAATCAAACTTTACTAATGAAGAATAGATCTTTGAATATCATATTCATAAATAATTCAGAAATATAAATTAACATTTATTTCAATAAAGATCCATGCCTGTCCATAACGTGTCACTAGAAAAATAAACATAGTAAATATTGATAAATTAGAAATTTAAAATATTCATGGACAGCTAAAAAGTTCAAAGGGCTTATATCGGACGAAAGACAAATTACACCCAATTATAGAGACTGGAGCTGTAGTCATCATATTTGATATTATAAATGCAGGCACCGGCACCTCTGATGATATAATTAACACTCATTAGTGAAACATAAAGTGCGGCTTAAGTAGCAACGTTCAATGAAATCGTAGCGTGAGAGAAGTTCCAAGGTTTGACAATATTACGTAACCATTCACGGGCTAGTCTGAACGCAATTTTTTTCAATTATAAGTACCAGGAAAAAGAACCGATATAACAATTTAACTTGATGAAGTTTTTCCATGCTTATGGAAGTCAAGTTCTTGATTGATAAACTATTACAGCAAAAGTAGTTTAGTTTAATTGCCAAATTATTGAATATTTAGTAAATTCCTGTACCAGACAATTCTTTGAGGGATCAGATAACTATTGCAAGTTTGACTATAGCTATATGGTGTCATAATATTTGCTTAAAAGATTCCTACTAACAAGTATTTTGTTTGCCTTTTAAAAGACAAAAAACTGTTTAATATCATACAGGTGGCCAGAAGAAAGATTGAGAATTAATGAGCAGCATTTAGTAATAATAATTTGATTTCAATATTTTATATCCGATTGGTAACGGTCCACCTGATCCCCAGAAAGGCCTCTTCTAAGCGATAACCTGCCGTGCCGACAACGGAATACGACTAACATTACGAAAATATTTTATTAGTGTGACTCAGGTGAATATCACCAAGTAGTTTTTATTTCTATTTGATGCATAGAGATTCATAAATGATGTTCTGGCTAGGAAGGGTTGATAAATTTCATATATCAAAGCAGTCAGAATCTCCAATTGGCTAAATTGGTCTACTTGTTTGCAAGATTATAATTGCCTCAAAATATCTATGAATAATTTATGCGAGCAATAAAACAATTGGAATTCAGAAGTGCTAGATGCAAGCAAAGACGTGAAATTCTATCTTCGTAGGAATGAAAAGTGAAGAATATAAAATTTGAATTGGTTAAAAGGACATCCTAACAAGTAGTGAAATGAGCGATTGGTGACACGTCCTCGCTGTACGCGTATGTAATAAAAGACGACAATTTTTCCAGTTTCGCAAGAGCCGCCGCCAGGAGGGACCGGTTCTGTCACAGGTGCCGCCAGTCAATGGGCTATTTTGTGACACACTCTATGACCACATACCGAATTAACACCGGATCAGAAAGTAAATTCGACTGATATTAATCATACCTATCGATTGTTCATCGCAAAATGTAAAATCATGAGTTACTAAGTACGTAGACTTAGAAACTCAGAAGTAAGTAAACAACGAGCTCTAGTCTACCATAAAAAGGTTAGCTGTAAACTACTTTTAATGTAAGCCTATTTATTCTCAGGCGGACATAATAAGAGAACCATTCACAAATTCAACAAAGCAACCCAAAAACATGACCAGACTACAATAAAACGAGAAAAAACCGAATCACGAAAATCGAGTTGAGCTTACGCAGTGTGGCAGGCGTACCTGCGCCGGCGTAGCTCCCCGGCCCGCGCTCGCCGCGTCGCCCTCGCCCCCCGCGCCTCGGCCCGCATGCGGCGCGACACGGCGCCGGCGCCAGTCAGCCGACAAGCAATTATGGCTAAATAAATATCGGCCATGCCGCCGCCTCCGACGCGTCGCTCGCTAACATCAACAGATGGATTCTCATACTGGTATCTAGACGACATCATTAAATTTTGGACCCCACTTGTAATGACCGGTGAAATGGCGTGTGGGCATGGAATTACTTGTAAATGGTAGTTAGAACTCTCCGTTAATGTTTGTCCGTCGTGGATGTGGGTTTAATAGCCGGATGTGGGTGACTGATTTCCGTAATGGGTATGAGATGACAGACCGTCAAATCGTCACGGCGAACGTGTCTCGGTGGTTGCGCGTTCGCTATAATCTTTGATCCCGTGAGTCAGCGGCGGCGTCGTGCCGACGCCGGGCTCGATAAGATAAAGATCCCTCTCTTCCCACCAGCGGCGGTCGTTCGAAAAGTGACGGCTCACATAAAAACATTAATAAATAGAGGCCCACTCGGCGTGATTGGCTTTGATTTGCGAACACGCGCCACCGGCGAGCAGCACAATTAATGTCCGTGAATAGTTTGGATGCTTTCAATCTAGACTTGCACCTCGAGGATTTCCTGTTCGGGCTGAGCAAAAACAAGTCTCGACAGACAAACCGAAAAAAGTGATGAATCAAGAGACGCGGCGCAGGTGTTCGACAATAAACATATCGATGATTAAATTTACGATGAGTTATTACGATCCGCAGTGTCGTAAAACCGAAATCGTTACCCGTATTACTGGAGTTTATAAAAGAGCCATAGTCTAAGAGAATAACATTTAATATGGTAATGAAATGTTTACTTAGACTTTAAAAGTGTTAATAGAATCTAATTAGAAACTATGACTAAAAAACGATCCCTTGGTTATAACACTTATAACTCATGAAAGACCAGGTTCAATGTATCAACAACTGGCGTTTTATATGCAACAACTCAAATATGCGAGGAATAATGTAGACTATATTTAGTATGTTACGGTGTGGGAACATGGCGGGAAAGTTGACAAAAACATTGGCGACGTAAAACTCGTCGCGACACAAGACGGAGAAAAAAGTTCACCTGAGCGTGCCGACTGCGGGAGCGACCTAATGGAGCCAGGTGTAGGCTTTCGGAAGTTTCCACTCAGACGATTAGCTCTTCATTAGTATAGCGAAAACACTAATGAAATTAGAAATACAATCAAACAGGTTTATGTAGGAAGATTATACTGAAGAGAGATAGGCAAAAAAAAGTCGCTTTCTTTCCAAATTTTTACATATTTATTCCCAATTTTTGTGGCAAATAGACCAATACTGAAGGATAAAAACTAAAACAGGATAGTGATCTTGTGTAATGGAATAATTTAGTAAATTACACAAGTTGTACGCTTGTGCAAAACTGATTTGACCAATTTGAAATCCATTTATGGCTATTCCGTAGCGAAAGTGAACGGCAAAAGGACTAGACGGCCAGATATAGCGTTAGTCATGTTTTGATGTAACCTCGCGTACATTTTATAGTTATTACATTTTAAATTTATTAGTATTTGCCAAACTTTGCTCGAAGGACCATATGAAATAAACATAAAATTTCAAGAATTAATTAAGTAAATTGAAAGTACACTACGCTTGTTGGAAAATGGATATAAACTTATTGCTGAAAAAACCCCAGTTAATACGTCTGCTTTATCGACTATCGCCTTAGGATCTTGACACAGGTAGGTAGGCACCTCATAAGGAAGATTAATATTCATATTTTTTCAGTCAGCTTTCTTCTTAATTAATATGCTAACAGGCATTGTCAACACACCCACGATGACAGTAGTGAGATACTTGGTGGGCGTAGTTGTAAGTAGGCGAAGTTGCGCGTGAGTCGATGTCATGGTCAATCATTAGTTTGAACACGAGTGAATCTTTGGTTACTCAACTAGCCCTATTTGGAAGAGTTTTTTTTATTTGTAGATGTTTTTACTGCTATTTGTGGTATATTGTTGTAATATTTTAAATACATGGAAAAATGTTTTAGTCAAATTTCAAATAATATCGATTTTGATTTCAATTTTGAACGTGATCAAAGAGAGGATGAATTTAAAAGATTAAAGAATAAGATATGTGAGAAGTATAAGAATAAGCAAGTGGGTAATCACATCGAAGATATTTTATAGAAAGCTGAGACACGGTAATGATAACTAAAGATTCGATAGATTGCCAATCGATAAGTTAAGATCAGAAGTACAAGAAGCAAAAGGAGAAGGCAATAATACCAGGATTGCAGCAAGTCAAAAAATGTGGTATATACCTACTACTAATAGAGGTATGACCCTGACATTTATTTATTTATTTATTTATTTATTTTTTTATTTTATTTATTTATTACATTAATGTAGGTATGTCCAATATAGACATAACTATGTAACCCTGGTAGCATGAATATTTAAAGGCGATACCTAAATACGAAAAATCAAAAAGTTATCTGGGATAGACAGGATGCAGAAAGCAGAGAATTAGATGCTATTATAGGTATTGTGAGATGCAAATTTCCAGGACTGGACTGCGATAGGCTTATTGATTGATTGACGCCCTATGCTAATGATTTTTGGTTAGGTAACTAACTAGAAAGGCACAAGTAAGTACATAAATAAGAATCAAGTATCAAGAGGCTTAATTGAAATGACTGAAGTGAAATGAAAATGAATGACGAATAAACTTTTTAAGTGCTTGATATTTCGGCAAAGTTACAAGCGCCATGTCACTGATAACTCATAATGTAATTGCTGGAGGGTAGGTATTTATGAGCAGACAAAACCTACACTCTTCAGAACTTGTTTCTTGCCGCTGTGACGGGAAAATTATTTTGTAATTTCACATTTCGATTTGTTTTTTGTGTACCCGACATTCTCAATAAAACTTTGGAATTTTATATGTTGATATTGCTTGATATCAAATCTCGTGAATTTATATCGGTCTTTCACATTGAATAAGGCAGAGACAACATCTTTCCACTTGCAATGATCCTAGCATTATGACATTCGCTTCTTCTTAGACGAAGATATTAATAAGGAAATCTAAATTGCCAGACTCTGGTTTTCCCCATTGATTTTCAAAGACTTAAAAATCTATATTGGACAGTTGATCTGGTATAAAGAACTAAAAATAAGTAGGTACCTATGTGACATTACGACCGTTTGGGTATTCCAAAAACAGCCAATCACAATTAATTATAGAAGAAAAGTAAGGTGCTAAAAACATGTTCCGATCATATCTAAATTAAGACACGATTAGGTAAAAGACAATTTACATAAATTATAACTACAATGACGTCACTAAAGTGTTCGTTAATTGTCTCATAGAAACTAAAGTATAGAATCTATAAAACGTACACGCCCTAATATGAATATGAGTGATATCATAGACCAGTGGTTTGAAGGAACACCATGAAGTGAACTTGTAGCTATTTACCTAACAAAGGCTGACGGCGGTAATGCCATCGCCTGACGAATTAAAAAGTTAACGGGCTGGTGGCGCGGCGCCGGTCGCGGCACAGCGGCGCCGGCGCCGCGACCTTGTCTACTTATCGCGAGCGAGTGACCCTCGCCACGACAGATTAGGCGAGCCGCTTCTCACACACCCCGACTACACAACAACACGTTCGGAATTATAAGCAATGCCTATCATACTTAAGTTAACTCACTTTTACCGGCAATCCACCCACAATTAAAATTAAACAAACCTAATTAGTTATAGGTACCTATTCAACTATTATCACAAAAGTTACTAGGTATATACCCTCAAGATGGTAACAATAATAAGTTTGAAGAAAGTATTGACCTTTGAAATTTCAAATATGAAGTGTAAGAAACTACCGTACCGCTGATGTCACGACTATAAATAGAATGCCGAAGTCTAATGTTTACACTAACAATCTAATGTAGGGTTGGTGTTACATATCGTACTTGTGTCAAATGCGAGTAGTTTATACGGCCGACCATCAGCTGACGTCACGAGTAACGTAACTGTAGATACAGAAACAAACAGTAGCGATAATACACTGATAACAATTCGCACTGATAATTTAGTGCAACCCGCATGAACCAACCTACTTGGACGACGACACATAGATTCACAAGAAACCACAAATGCTAAGACATTCGTTAATCATTCAAATGCAGATAAAACACTAAATAACACTGGAAGTAATATTCAAAATGGTTCACCGACCAATAACGTTGCTCAATTTGTAATTTGGGAGGTAGTAACATTAGGTTAGGTTACATGAAGTTAGGTTGTATTAGAAACGTAAAAACGACGAAACACTTGCAAATAATTTGCCGTTTTGCCGTGGAATAATGATTCTGATCTGGATCACATTCATCTCTGAGCATCCATTCACACAATCTGCGATAGAACACTTTCAAATAAAACAAACTAAGCACAGAGCACAACGCACTGACTCCAAGAATCGTATAGATATGGACATTCAGTTGTTTACTCGATGCACTTGTTGCACGGGTCAACGTCCTGAATCACGTCACGTACCGGGCTTGCAGAGGCGGCTCCAGTGGTAAGGGTTGCAGCACTGCTGGTCAGCGCACAGGGGCAGTCGCCTCAGCTCGCTGGTGTCCCGCAGCTCGGGGAACCTGAAGGCGCGGGTGACCGCGAGCCGTAGTTGGGAGGCGGCGTGACCGGCCGGCACGCACTCCAGGCCGGCGGCGCCCGCATCCAGCGCCCGGGCGAGGCGCCGCAGCTGGTCGTCCGCCAGGGGGGGCGCGCCGGCCGCCGCCAGCCGCCGCCGCAGCGCTCTTCTCCGGAACATCACATGCCGCCGCCGCCGTCACAAGTCGCGCGGCCTCTCGCGCCACGCGACACACACACGCTGGCGGCACGACATCACTCGCCGCGTGCGGCCACTCGACTGACGCTGCTGACGGACCGACCGCTCCACCGCACGATGCACTGACGCGCCTCGGTGCTATAACACCGCAAACTAAATCTCCCCGATTGCTTTCCCTAAAAGTCATTCAAATCTAACCAGAAATTTCTGGTAGTTTGTATTTTTGACAGCTTTTGATCTTTATCATTTGCATTTCATAATGGAACTCAAAAAATTTGCATCGCCGTCTTAGCGTTGTGTTCCGATTGTATCCGAGGTTTCACCATCATCATAGCCCAGAGTCCACTAGGCTCACTTGGTTCACCAGGGTGAATTCGATAAAATTATGAATGATAATAATAGTTCTATAAGTTGTAAACCTTCATTAGAACCATGATTCCGACACACAAAATTAAGAATCAAGATAAAATGAAACTGAAATAGCTAAAATCCCAATCACAAATGCTATACCTTATAGTAATAAAAGTTGATAGTCATCATATGGAAGTGAATAACAATATCATAGGTTTGAAATTTCCCACAATATCGGGAGTTTTTATTGACTGGCAGTCTTGCGGGGGCATGTGCAGAGAAGTGGGACGGGCTCGGGCGGCTGGCGCCACCGGCGGCGTCAGGTGCGCGCGCGTGTGTGCGTGCGGCGCCACCCAATCCACACAGAAAATAATTCACACAGATAGACCACTTAGTGGGCAAATAATAGATTGTCGCTATGTGCCTCATGGAGGCAAATCAAACAAGACAAATTAGGTACAAACTCAAAATATTCCTAGTGGTGGTGTAACAGCTAAGGTATCAAATATCCCAATTTGATATTCCATATTCGAAAACCACCCTACTGTACCCATTCCTAACATAAGCAATCCAGTTTAATAGAAGGAACTAAAGAGAATACTAGTAGTAATCTATATTACTAATGTCAATTTAAAAAATATATGGAGTTTGTCAAATACCAATATCAAAAAGGCTAGGTAAACTTTCATCCAAATAGTATACGCAGTTTAATTCCATCATATATATAAAAATCTTACAAAAGACCAGTATAGGTTTTTATCAATAACAATAGCAATCGATACTAAAGTGTAAAAATGATCAGGTACAATATATAAATTAGAGAAAACATTATTAATAAAATTATAATACTACAAAGAAATTAAAATTTCAGAGGACATTTAAAGGATTTTTATTGCAGGGCCTAAGATATTACCTTGAGAAACCCCTATACAACATATTCCTCATAACTTACAAGTTAAATAAAGCGCATTGCAGTTGACTTCAGACCAATCGAACCGTTAACACTTCCAATATAAACACCTATTTTTAGAAGCAGTTAAATTGTTTTTGACAGCGTAGGTCACTGTGCTAACTTTTATCATTCAATAGTTCTAATCTTCTGTTAAAGAGAAAAATAAAATGTTCAAATAAGTCAATTTATGAAAATTGTAAATTTATTGACTAGTCATTATGATCATGACTGTGGTCAGGGACTATATTCAGGTTGAATTTTTGACCGGGGAGTACCACACTTTTTGATGCCAGAGTCCATGTAACCCGTTTTGTATCATTTTCAGCTCCCTTGTCACCTCCAAAACCCCTCTACCTTTGGCAGGTAATACGTGAATAATATTTCTGGTGTTGCAAGAATTTATAGGCAACAGTAGTCGCCCATTTGAATTGAATAATTATAACACTAACGCCCGAATACTGAACTGCCACTCAAAAATTAAGTGGCACTTAAATTTAACAGACCCTCAAATTTGACGTTTTCTGTATACGAAATTATAATGTAAGAGCTACTCGAACATATAAGTAGCGCTTATATATTTGAGTGACAGTTCAGTATTCGGGCATGAGTCTACTTGTAATAAATAAAAAACGTTTTAATACCACGTTGGGCGCCATTGTAACGTAAAAAATATATTTAATTAGAAACTAATTTGGAATGTTAAATGAAGTTCTATGGAGTTTTCGTTATGATTTTTGTTTAAGTTGAGGAACTTGGGAGACATAAGACTACATAAATGAAAGATTATGTTAGAATACATTTTCTTCTGTGTATAATATAGTGTAATCGAGGTATTTTTTATATTAAGCGGGTCCTGAAATCCGAAATGAGGCCTCAGACACCATCGGAACACATCACTAAGATAATGATGATGTATTTTACTATTTTAGTTGTACGAGCACAACATCATTATGAAAGAGAATGATTACTATATTGTAACTGTTTTATGAATAATTCTACAAAAACATAGGCACTAACTAACCAGAATTCAGAGCACCATCGCGTCTGTTTTCCACACAATCTTTGTCCTCTTATGGTCGGAATGCGCGCAGCTAAAAGACACATCAACAAAATAAATGTACCTATAACGTGACAGATAACGCGTTGCGAGCCGCTCACTTCTCATACAGCAACGTCACTTTGCTAACTATCTACTCACGACTAAACATCCCCCTATTTCTGTTGAATGCTCTTTGGGCCACCTTACGCCTTAGCGTCAGAAGACCCTAGACGGCGTGCGGTTTTAGTCGGTAAGAGTCCGACATAACCTGCCCCGCTGGCCGCGGGGTGGGTATCCATGAGGATTTCCGCACGAAAAAAAAAAAAAAAAAGTGCTGACAACGAGACAGAGAGGACAGAGAGAAAGAGAGGTCTTTACCAGGGCATGTGTTTCCTTCCTCCTACAGTCCCGTGTCCTTAAAGCGAGGCGTGAAAAAGCATTTGATGAGGCCGTCAAGCTGATGGCCACCACTGTAGCATTATCGGTGTATGTAGTGGTGACACCCAATCTTAAGACTTTACCTTAAGCTTTTAGCAGGCGAGGTGAAGTCATGTTCATGTCATGTCCAATATAAAAAATAAATTTAAAAAAATCCTCTCCAATTATCTCCACCTACTAGGGTCGGCAGAGCGAGTGTAACGCCCCTGGTGTTGCACATGTCCATAAGGTGAACGCTTGGGCCGTGTGCTTGTCTTCCTAAGTGGTATAAAAAAATCCCCTAGGGAGTAGGCACTGATGTATTAATACTCAAATTTCCTCGATAACATAACATAAACTCACGCCTATATCCCCGAAGGGGTAGGCAGAGGTGCTAGCACCCACATTTCGCCATTTTTAGATCCAAATGTAACAGGTGGCGAGCCTATTGCCATTAACCGAGCACTTATAAACCTGCGATAAATACTAATAACTTCGAAAAGCATCGAAATGTCATTAGTGTGTGCCATGGTAACCTGGGATCGAACCCGAGACCTCGTCTTAGCAGTCCATTACCCATACCACTAGGCTACCGCGGTTACATAACAATAACAAGCGCATAACAAGCGTATCTATTACCTTCAATAAAAAATTCAATAAAAAAAATAAATACAAAATACTTTAGCCAAACTTCACGCTAAAAATTCTTAGAACAAAATCATGAACGTTTTGCAACACCCAGAAATAGAACTCGGACCTCGTGTACAGAATTTGCAACCGTGAAATGTTGATTCAGGTTCCAATTGGTCATTCGCACACAGAACTTCGTGTGTTTAGAAAATTATACTCTTATCCGACTTAAAAAAAAAGGAGGTTCTTAATTCGACTATATTTTTATTATGTTTGTTACTTTAGAACTTTCGACTGGGTGAACAGATTTTGATGGTTCTTTTTTTATTTTTTTTATATTGGTCACGTCAACATGACTTCACCTCGCTTGATGGTAAACGTAAAGTCTCAGGGAGGGGACAGTGCCATAAATGTAGCTCTCAGCTTGACGGCCCCATCAAATGCTTTTTCATGGCCCGCTTAAAGGACCAGGGACTGTAGGAGGAAGGAAACACATGCGCTGGTAAAGAGTACCAAGTCTTTATGGTGCGGCAACATTTAACTTAAATTGTGTGTTCCTGGATGTGGTCGCCACCTCAGCATAATTATGTGCGTCCTTTTCTTATTTTTTTTTTGTGAGGCAAATTTTCCCATGGGTAGCGAGGACGGGTTGCCAGTAAACAATAAACGTGGTGCCAATATATCTGCACTAATAATAAACTAAAAGAGTTTGTTTGTTTGAGCGCACAAAATCTAGAAACTAGGTACATATGCGATTTGCAAAATTATTTCAGTATTTAATAACTCAGTTATTGGGAAAGATTAGCTAAGCTATAACATCACGCTATGGTCCTTAGGAGCAAAGTTTAAAAAAGAGGACGAAAAGACTTGTCCATTTGACTGTTTGTTCGCGATAGATGCAAAAACTACTGAACGGATTTAGATGCGTTTTTCCTATTAGTCTAGTATTAGTCATTGACAGATTTAAAATCTGCCGTGTGTTTGATTGTAATTGGTTGAGTTGAACCGGGGATATGAACTGTGAAGCGAACTCTGCGCAGGCGGAGACGCAGACATACATTAAGCAGTGTTAAGCAGCTACTTTTGTAAACTGGCTTTTCAACAATTGTTCATAATAATACAGACTCGTAAAAACTCTAAGAAAAACATCGCATATCTGAATGATAAACATACGTATTTCATTCACCACAGATAAAAATAATGTAGATAGGTACCTATTTCCTGGCGCCATGTATAATTTGCACATTAAAAAAAGTTTAATGAAAACAACTGCGTTGAATTGTCTCGATTTAATTACCTTCCCAGTCTAGGTAAGTATTTATATTGTGAACACAAGTATTGCGACTGCTACGCAGGGGGTGCGGGTTCGATTCCCGCTTAGTGCAAATATTTGTATGCATGAATATGTCTATTTGCATTGGTCTGGGTGTTTCTATGTATAATAAGTATGTTTTTACAAAAAATATATATAAGTATGATAAATAGGATAAATATATATTATCAGTATTCTAGAACCCATAACACAAGCTAGTTAAGCTATACTTCTAGTAATAGTTTAACTAGGGAGCGCTAGGGACTAACCGTCTAGGGAGCGCTGTGTAGAATGCCGTAGAATATTTAGAATATTTAGAATTTAGAATTGTGAGACATATTAATTTTACAACTTAGGTGGCAGACAAGCACACGGCCCACCTGATGGGAAGCAGTCACTATGGCCTATAGCGCTGCCGAAGGTTAGGAGAGTTTCTGTGCTGACAATGCAGGAGTCTTTGTTCTCCCCGCTGCCAGCACAGAATCCCTCCAGTGAGCTCTGGCTACCCTACTTACCAGCGGAACACATAACACGATGGTTATTATGGGCCGGTGTTCTGTAGGGCAGAGGTACTAACCCAGTCGGACTGCTCAGTTCGGACGGGAGATACCGTCGTGTCCTACCACCTTGAATCAAATTATTTTCAGTCAGCTTTAAAAATTACCTCAACACATTCGAACTGGTAATATATAATATAGGGGTAATCTCGGGATCTACTGAACCGATTTTAAAAATTCTTTCACCAATTAGAAAGCCACATTATCCTTAAATGTCATAGGCTGAATATCATCACGCTACCGCCCAAGGGAGCGGAGCAATAATCATAAATATGAACAATTCCGGTAGATTCCCATACATTTTAGGAAAACTGATAAATTATGAGCATATTATGTGAGTTAAAAAGGTTACATCGGGGTTCGAAATACGCCACGGGCGAAGCCGGGGTGAGTCAGCTGGTACCTATATTATACGGATGGAAATTGGCAACTCTGATTGGGCATCCAATTGTGTCGTGTTTATTCTCATAATCGGGTTTGCGGTCAAGACTCTAGCTAGAGCCTTCCTATTGAGGTAGGGAGGTCAAATACACCTGGCTAGTATTTCTTAAAGTGTGCAATATGCTAACCTACGTACTCTATTACCACTCAGTCACGAGCCCCTCAAATCTTAGTGAAATCCGATTTCTAATTCCTATTTTCCCCCTACGAATAGATGTCTAGGTTACCGGTGGTATACAAAAATTATTATTGGGTTTCGTGATATTGGATTTATATCTTTATTTTATTATCTTGTACATGAGGCACCGTCGTAAACGGAGAGGGGTTGTCTCCAAACTCCACGGCGAGGTCATCTGCATTATGGCTGGTGACCAACGTCTTCCAGGGTCCCTGCGGAGTTCCTTCTTAGGATATACCCGGGGTAAAAGACTTTGGTAGACGGAACACCGTGTGGTTTTAGTCGGTTCGACCCTGACAGAACCGCTCCCTAACCCCGGTTAGGTGGTACCGGTTGGAGGTGTCCACACGTAAAAAAAAGAAAGGAGGCCTGAATAAACTGAAAGGGTAGGGTGCCGTAGCACCCACATTTTACCGACTCTATGTTCTTGGACCCTATTGACAGTAATAGGCTTTCAGCCAAGTTTTTTTTTCAGACATTGAGCTACTTCTTCTACTGAGAAATATTCTGTCGGAAAAGCCGTAGTAGCACCTCAGAACCGGAAATTGAACCCAGGATCTACCTGAGAATAACAGTATTCGCACTTGCTACCGTAATACCACAGCAAGGTTGCTTAAAATATGTGTAAAATCCCGCTTATATTGTTATTTAATTATTTTCTTATTATTTATTTCATAAAGGATCTAACAATTAACGTATTACGGTGTAATAGATCATGGCCTTATAACATTACCCTAATTGTTGAACTAATAAAATAAAAGATAAGCGAACAAAAAAGAAGAAAAGAAAACAAAATTGTACAGATATTTTTTATTTAAAAAAAAATGCATAATAAGCTATGAACCAATGAAACATTACAATGTTAATACAATTTTAGATTCAAAAACTGACAAAACATAAAAACTAAAATAAAAAAATAAATTATATAAATAAAAATAGGATCATTTAAAAACCTCCTTTGAGTTTTCCTTGTGGTTACCCGAAATACCTACATAGGTAATTTTTCTTACATTTATTCAGATATTTGCAAAACTCACCTCATAAATGTACTAAAATCCATAAAAACATCTTCAACGTGCACGGGAAACCTTCACAAGTCCAAAATTTATCGATAATTCAAAAATATAATATCTTTAAAATTATATTCTAAGTTTACGTATTGTCGTGAACAAATTCGTACATTCGGCAATATGGCGGCGCGTGTCATTGCTGCCGGTCGGCACGGGAATGGCGCGAAAACGTGGAAAATCGCGGTATTTATGCCATCGTGAACGAAGCTAGTGAATGAAACTGAATGAGATTGTAAGCATTGAGATTTTCAGTCTGCAAGTTCTGCAACCGTTGGAGTTTGGAGTACATTTTGGCTTACTTTAGTAGTTAAGTAAGTCAAAACGTAGATTTTATTGTTTAATATTGAATCTAGAGTTATTTCATTTTGTTTCTTTTAAAATAAGACCAATGCAATGCTATGTATTATTGTTGCCTTTGTCAATAAATTAAAAAGTTAAAATAAATAGAGCATTCTATTTTCAAATGCGTAGCCATTTTGGAAACTTTGATTGATTTTTTTAAGCAACATTAGATAGGTTCTATTTACTATTATTAACGACGTTAAACCATCCAAACATCAATAAAAACTAATATCATAATTATTTTTTTACTAATGAATACTATTAATATTTTCGAAATAACAAGAAAATATAAAGAAAAACATCTTTATGTATTACACAATGGCGGTAGTAAATACGACGCATCTTGCATGTTATCCTGGGGTGGCGGCGATAGGGCGCGTCTCCGTGGCGCGGCGGGGCGGTGCCAAGCAGCCGGGCACCCACGACGGCAGATGGCCTACCTCTGGGGTAGCGAGTGCTGAGTACTTGAGTACCTTGTGAGGCACAATTAGCTTGACAACCCTATCAATAGATACTCATTATGTGTTAGACAAAGACTTTTATGTAGGTTAGGTGGTTAGGCATGTTGTTTAGAACAAATTAGGTTGTACTACAGGGGTAAGACGGGATTGGGGGAGGGGATGTGGAGACAAGTAGTGAATTTTGGTGTCTTTATAGATGACAGCTTCAGAAAGTTGTGGCCGTTGCGGGTCAGTGGATCGAATTAAAATAAGGCGCGGGTTCGATCCCCGCTCGGTGCAAATATTTGTATGCATGAATATGGGTATTTGCATTGGTCTAGTCGTGCCTCGGACGTTAAGCCGTCGGTCCCGGTTGCCATACAAACATCTATGGCAGTCGTTACGAGTAGTCGGAGCCCTAAAAAGTCCAACAACAATGGTCTAGCTGCAATGCTTCGATATCGCCTAATGTCACCATTGGGTTGTGAAGGTCAGATGGCAGTCGCTTCACGGAAAATATCGAGGTCTAGCCAAATCCGCAGTTAAGACTGGTAAAGCGGACCCCAGACTCCGAGGTGAAAGCTTTGGATGCGACGGGGATTAACGCTAGGTTGAAGAAGACTGTGACCACAACCAATGTACCCTTGTCAAAATTTCAGATGCTACTTGTACTTTTGAAGTACTTCCAGACGTAATCCTCTCGATAATACTCGTAAACTTATAGGCGCTATTGCCATTTCTCCGGAACAGAGTTCTATGTTTGTTTGAGGTGTACCTATGGAGTCCACTAAATAGCCTACCACACGCACGGACTCTTTGATGGATGAGGCTCTCGCGTAGGCTCTCTTGTTGAAAGGTCAGATGACAGTCGCTCCCATAAAAGCCAATAAGGAGGAAAAGCATGCGGACCCCAGGGCTTTCAGGTGTAAGCCTCAGATGCAATGCAACCGAGAATAACGTTAAGATAATGAGGATAAGACTTTTATGCTTGCTATGTTAAGGATGTTAATACATTCGCCAAGCTGAGTTAATCATATCATATTGCCCCCATTAAAAAATTAACTTCACCGATAGGTGTGTTGATAGTATGATAGGTGTGATAACATCCCTTATAGATATTCTATCTCACGAAGGCGGGTGAACAATTAAATACTAGTACCTGTGTCTTGTTAATACGCGTACATGTGTGTACGAAAGTTCATGTCACGTCAAAAGAAATTCATGTAGCAGTTAGTAGAACAATAATTGCATTGCAATTAATTCATTTTTAAAAGCAATGTGTATAAATAATGTTTCACTACAATGACAGCTAAACCGCCTTCGTGAAATAGAACATCTCATCATACCATGCTACTCATAAAAAAATAGATTAGGTAAACATTGTTTGTAAACAGAACAAAAACATAGCCCGCTGAGTTTTTTTCCGGAGTCTTCTAAGGACTGGGCCGCGTTTCAAACCGGTGCCGCATGCCGGTGAGGTTCCATTTGCCAAAAAAATCTAATTTTTATTTTCTTAACGTTTTTTAAGTACCAATTTAAAGGACTACACAGAATACAGAATGAATTATTCTTGTCTTTAGCTTTGACAAGAGTAACAGCCAAACAACTCTACCGCCACATCACAACATACTCTATCAACCTCCATTCAAGAAACTGTACGATGTATCACATAATTCAATTCCTAAGCTCAGAGTTTATTACAAAAGATATAAAAGTTATAGATCCCTCTCAAAAATAACTATGTTTCCAATCTTGGCCACCCTCGGGTCGCATCCCCTGCGAGTTGGAGACGCGGCTCCGAGCGTGTGGCGGCGAGCGGGCGCGTCAGCGCGGCGGGCCGGTGCCAACACGCCGCCAAGCCGACGGTCACCTATGAGATGAGGGTTGCCAGATAATTAACCCCAAAAATTAGGTAAATATTTGTTGAGAATACTGTTACGTTTAGACATGAGTATTGGTAGAGTTATAGTTTGGGCTGCCTTTTGAAGTTTGATTAGGGATTCTTAACTTGATGCAGTATGATATTCGGTTTTTAGATAAAGGTAGACAGGAAATTAAAGTAGGCATTTAATATAAATTTAAACTTTAACTAGGTATCGGTAGAGTTATAGGTGACCCACAAGATCCATTTATGAAAAACATATACATCTCCGATTAAAGATACCCTTCGTACTGAGAAAAACATAGCCCGACAATTCAATAGACCGGTATTGCCAAAAGTAGGTATGCTATGTTCTGGTCCAGTTATTTTAAATTGACCCACCTTGACCTATCAACAATTTATTTACCCTCCAAGTAAATACAGGGAAAATAATAAAAATGCCCATCTTGAAATGAGTTTGACAAAAAAAAATCTTTAACTTTACTCGAATTATAATAACATTATTTTTATTACCTATGGTTCACCAGCGTAATTAACCTGCTTGTATAGACACAAACTCTATCAAAAATAAATCTGAAATAATCCAATAAATGCCAACACGTCCAATTTTACTATCTCGCGCTGGCAACACTAAGATCGCTGCCAATCTCCAGTCCGTTACTTTATTATTCGCCATCCGACACGATGTCCTCACACGGACGCACTCGCCCGTGCCACTGACAAATTAGTAGGTATCTACCTACTTACATATTTCGTTATTGGTAACATTATAAGAAAAATATTTTGTTACGAGCAAAAGTTCAGGTGATCTTGGCAATAGTTTCATGAATGAAAATAGCACGATTAGGTAGGTATGTGGCCCCCTAATGTTGTCTTAAGGGCTCAAGCCTTCCTCTTGCGGTTGAGACGGCAGTCGCTCTCATAAAAGTCACTAAGAAATGATCAAGAGAAAGAATAAGGAAACGGGCCTTGGGCTCCAAAGCACAAGCTTTGGATGCAACCGCAACTGAGGCTGTGATGATGATGATGATGATGTATGTAGAAAAATACAATAGGTAATTTATAGATAAAACAATATATGGAAAAAAACTGTCAAACATTTATTAGAAGCAATAGAGTCACACAAACCTGAAAATAAATTTCAGTCAACTTGTCTTGTCATTCAATACTTTTAGCAACTGGTTACCAAACTCAGTTGCCATGGCGGCCGGAAGGGTCAATTTTGGCTTTTATGGGAGCAATTGTGGTCAACTAGCTCCAAAAGGAAAGCGTGCACCAACCATGTTTGATCACAATCGGTTGAGTTACTCAACCGATTTTAACTATATCTCCGGTTCTACTCAACTTGAGTAGAACCGGAGATATAGTTACAAAACGCGAAAACTGACGTCTAGCCAGGTGGAGCTGCTATTTTTAAATAAAAAAAATATATAATTTAAAGCTCTGTATATTCCGGATTATCTGTAACTCACCTAAACTCCTTCAGAGATCGTTCTATAAAGGTACATTCACATCGATAATGATTGATCGCATCAGACCGCACCGTTTCGTTCTCGAGTCTGCTAGCTCATTAGCAAGTCGAATCCACGTTGGATTTAGAACAAACACACTTACAGACCGTAGTGCTGAAATATACACGTTTCGGAGGAGAGAATTTCTATCATTTTATTTATATTAATTGTTTTTTTTTTTTTTTTTTTTTAATTGTTATATATTATTATCGGGTCAGCAACGTGAGTGTGAGGCCTTGGTGTTATACACGTCCATAGGCCACGGTGACCGCTTCCCATCAGGTGGGTCGTGTGCTTGCCTGCCGCCTAAAATAAATTATATGATGTTTTTGGGAGTAACAGCTATACCAATGTTAATAGAGATATAGATTTTCATTAAACTGGAATCAAACCTGTGACCTCTGGCGTAAGCACTGTAGCAGTCGCTGTAACTTCTACGACACAATACCGTCATCTGATTCATGATGATGATGATGATTGATGTTTTTAAAACGTGTGATTTGAAAACTTACAAAAGCTTTTTTAAAGAAATGTAAAATCTAAATGATTTTTTAAACGGTTTTATTTAACTTGACCTGTTTGTTTGGGTCAAATCTATTAATTTAAATTTGACCCCCTTCCAGTCCACCCCCTCCGAGGATTGGTCTGATATTTGGCAGGAATCTATAGTTCTGATGACAATACTATTTAAAAACGTTTAACTTAAAAAAAAATACTTTTTACTTAATTTATTTTTATCTAATCTCGTGTTTTGAAAACTTGGCATAACTGAATCAGGCCCCTGTAGTGAAAGTTGATACGCTCTGTAAGTCCATGATAGAGCATGGTAAATGCCGAGACGCTGATTCGTCACGAGTTCGATGCCGGCAAGAGGCAACTATGCGCGTGACCCACAGAGACTTATAGGGCAACAACATGATACAAGTATAGGTATTATATTATTGTACAGTAGGTTTAGGTTCGATCCCCGCTCCGTGCAAATATTTGCATGCATGAATATGGGTATTTACATTGGTCTGGTCGTGCCTCAGAGAGCACGTTAAGCCGTCGGTCCCGCTTGTCATACAAACATCTATGGCAGTCGTTACGGGTAGCTGGAGCTCTAAAAGGTCCAACAACAACGGTCTAGCTGCAATGCTTCGATATCGCCTAATGTCACCATTGGGTTGTGAAGGTCAGATGGCAGTCGCTTCACGGAAAATATCGAGGTCCAGCCAAATCCGCAGTTAAGACTGGTAAAGCGGACCCCAGACTCCGAGGTGAAAGCTTTGGATGCGACTGGGAATTAACGCTAGGTTGAAGAAGAAGAAGAAGGTAGATTCATAGTATTGTACGGTGTGTATGGGTCCCCATCAAAATCTTTGGGGCTTAGCCAAATTTGCTTACAAGTCGGTACACTCCTGCTACATGACAGACAAGGTTCTGGCGCAGGTTTTCATCTCGGAATTGGGTGGTCAGATAGCAGTCGCTTTCGTGAAAGTCAAAATAAAACAAATTGTGGAAACAAGACAAAACACGCTTATTGTTACAATAACCCATAAGTTGAGCAAGCCCACTTTGGAAGAGGCCCATATCAAGCGAAGGCTTGCGATTTCCCTGCCCATGGCTTTGTGGCTTTCCCACTTCCCATGAACAGAACAGAATGAATCTAGGGAAAATCTAGCCAATGTGTCATTTCTGACTTCAATCTCTCCCTGTAGTAAATTTCAGTCAGATCCGATTAGCTATTTTTACCTGAAAGAGTAACAAACACATAATTTTATAATTATTTATGTTGAAAATAAAAACTATTTTTGAAACGTATACCGTTACTCACCTAGTTATGAGGTATTCGATTGATTCCCAAACCGTGAGTGTTGCATTCCTACCCACTCATAAATCAAGTTAACGAAATATTGATGAATATGCTGAATAAACCATGAAACGTACACCGAGCTGTAAATTAAACCACGTTACTATACCGACTGAAAATATAAGTCATGATCTCTATCGGCGGTTTGGTGATTTCTGTCTTCGTCGTACGATACGGACGGACGACGTTTGACCGAGTCCGATTCATACTATGAAAGTTAAGTAATATTGAAATAATACTGCTTTAAGAGTTTGTGGTAAGGCCCCTGAGATGGTCGCTGGATTTGTTTCATACATTTCAGTGTAAAGTCACCTTTCACCTTTTTTTTTTTTAACCATCTACTACCTCCTTAATAGAGTGGTCGCTACTGAGATTAACATACTATCATAACAAGACATAACATCGTATCATTGGAATCAAATACACAAAAAACTATCAAAGAAATACCCAGACGCTAAAAAAATATAATAACATACAACTTCAAACATTTAAATGGCAATTGTAAAATGACCTAATTAGGACATTTATTGCTGTTTTAATTAATGACTAAATCAGTATACTTAATTAAATTTTATTTGGATTCATTTGACATTTATTTTTTTATTAACATGTTTGTTTCTCGCGATCTCAAAAATCACGAGAGTGGCTGTGACGTAGTACCTACTCCATGGGCAGGCGTGTCTAAGTTGTAGGATTCCTGGAGACCTTAAGACCTTAAGTCAGTAAAACAGTTTTAACAGGATGCTGTCTCTTGGGGAGTCTAAGTAGCTAATGACGAAAAGGAATGCACCTAATGATGGCCATGCCGCTGGCGGCTTAGTGCCTTGATGGTCAACTTGCTCTTAAAGTGGCCATTTTGCACCCAGCCCCTTTTTCCGGGGACATGACGGGAACACCGTGGTCCCAAACCAGAGGGGGCCATTTTGAATCCGGAGATGGCCCAGGACAATCCGGGGTGCGAGGGAAATATCCGTGGTGCACATGAATATATATATTTGCATTAGTCTGGGTGTAACTTGATACCTAACTTTTTTCAAAACAATCGTAACGCACGGTTGCCAAAATGTATCTCATTTCTAGCATATAATCACGAGAGCAATAACACAAAGCATCAACAGTTTTATTACAGTACCTGTAGTCCAAGTATCACAGACAAGTACAGCGGACACTAATATATTGTTTTATCATAAAAACAGAGTATTTGGCCGTGGTTGCCGACAGTGAGACGCCCGCCCGCGGACGCCCGTCGCCGATCTTCTTCGGTGATTCATTCATGGGACTAATCATGGTGAAATATTTTGTTTTTAAAGCTCTTTGTAACTTTATATCTAGATACATAAGTAGCTTTGCATATTATTGCTATGAAAGTTGAATGAATTTCAGATTTACATGTAAGTAAATTTAAACATCTATGGCAGTCGTTACGGGTAGTTGGAGCCCACAAAAGGCCAACCAGTCTAACTTGGAACTTCGATATCGCCATTGGCCATAATGACCATTGGTTGTGGAGGTCAGATGGCAGTCGCTCCACGGAAAATATCGAAGTTCAGCCGCATCACAGTTAGACTGGAAAGCCGACCCCAACTGAGTTGGGGAAAAGGTTCAGAGAATGATGTAAGTAAATTTAAAAATGTTGTTAAAAGGTAAACCGATGAATGATTGATTTCCGTTAAATGACTCCTACATCATACAAATTAAGTACCTCGTATGTTTTTTTTTTATGCCGGTCACGTCAACATGACTTCACCTCGCCTGATGGTAAGCTGAGGCAAAGTCTCTAGAATGGGAGTCACCATTGCAAACACCGATAGTGCCAAAATGGTGGCTCTCAGCTTGCTCTCTCTCTCAAATGCTTTTTCACGCCCCGCTTAAAGGACCCGGGACTGTATGAGGAAGGAAACACGTGAGCTGGTAAAGAATTCCAGGTCTTGATGGTGCGGCAAAGGAAAGAGGCACCGAACCGCTTGGTTCTTGATGGAATTGTTTGCACCATATGAGAGTGATATCTCAGCCTTGCACGTGTTGTTCTGTATAAGAATGGAGAGGGTGGGATGTAAATAAGTATTTAAAAAAACAGGATGGGTCCAAATGTCTCGCTTGACACACACATAAAAATACATACAAATCACGCCTTTTTCCCAGTGGGGTAGGCAGAGACAACATCTTTCCACTTGCTACGATCTTGGCATACTCCTTTCGCTTCTTCAACTTTCATAATTGTTCTCATACACGCACGCCAGTTGCGAGTTATATTTTATCGCGAAAGATACCTACAGCAGAAATTTCTCAATTAAATTATACTTAATTACAATACAAATTTACACTGGTTCTTTAAAAATATTCATTGAAAAAAAAATATTTTCGAGTCAACATGATATTTGTACCGTATCGGAATTGAACCTGTTACACTAGACACGCTATTAGAGGCGACCACTTAAGTCTACACAGGTTTAGTGCAATTATAGTAAGTATTGGATAAAAAATAGAAATCATTTTACTTTCACTTCACACGCGAGCGTTATGTGCTGGGAGCGTTTAAGTCTTTTGATTGGAGGTCCCATCCTCTCTACATTTCAGGAATTTACCGGTTAAAAATCCACCTTTAGACAGACCTTTAAGGTTTTATTAAGCTAGATAGTTCTAGATAATATGACTCGATTATGTATTTCGATAAAGTTAATTATTAAATTGTGATGTGTTACAATGTTAAACTGGAATTAGTATCCAAAACACTGTTATTTTCGGCATTTCTCTGTATATTTTTGTATGACACTTATTTGGCCTGAAACAAACTCTGTGGCGTAGCGGTAGTAGCCGCTGCGCAGGAAGCGCGGGTTCGATCCCCGCTCAGTACAAATATTTGTATGCATGAATATGGGTATCTGTATTGGTCTGGTCGTACCTCGGAGAGCACGTTAAGCCGTCGGTCCCGGTTGCTATATATATAAACATCTATGGCAGTTGTTACGGGTAGTTTGTGCCCTAAAAAGTCCAACAACAACGGTCTAGCTGCAATGCTTTGATATCGCCTAATGTCACCATTAGGTTGTGAAGGTCAGATGGCAGTTGATTCACGGAAAATATCGAGGTCTAGCCAAGTCCGCAGTTAAGACTGGTAAAGCGGAACCCAGACTCCGAGGTGAAAGCTTTGGATACGACTGGGATTAACGCTAGGTTGAATAAGACTTATTTGGCTTGTAAAAGTATAGGCAACCATTTATTCGATAACCATCATCATCATTAGATCAGCTCAGCTATACGTGAAGTATAGAATTTAGAAGGTTTCTGCAAGGTTTCAGCGCGAGTTGACGCCCCTGGTGTGGCACACGTCTATAGACTGCATAGACCACTTCTTATCAGGTGGGCCGTGTGCTTGTCTGTCACCTTAATGGTATAAAAACCTTTCATTTCAAATTTATTGATGTTCAATATATTTCTTAAATTGGCACTAAGCCACCTCGATAAACTCGACAAAATATTATAGTTCCAAATGTATGATACTGAAACATTAACGTAATTTATATTTCAAGATAAAATACACTAATCTGCAACAAACGTCGGATACTGGTAACAATATATGCACTATACCTATACAGACTATTGCGTTCACAAATAACCAAAGCGTAAATTTACGATCAAAGTTAAAATAAACAGTTACAATATTACAATGTTGCACTTTGTCGCCGTTACATAGTGGTTTATTAATAATTTGTGGTATTAGGTTGTGAACATAAACCTACATATCTGAAGCGACACGGTTATACTATGTTCCGTGCGTACATACCGACATTCGATAATTACTTTTAATGAATCTCATCATCTCCTTCCCTATCTAAAAGTATACATGCAGATTTGAGGCGTCACGTCATCTTTATACGCTGCAAGTGATTATAAACCAATCGGTTCAGTACTTTCTTTCTTTTTCGCATGATAAAGAACTATATGCACACATATTTCCATATTCTTATAATCAGGGATTCTTTAAACTGGTGTTGAAAAAGCACCTGCCGAGGCAGTTAAACTAAAGGCGACAATTTTAGAATTCATCGTTTGACCACTATCATCAGGCACGCTTGTCCGGAAGTAACCTGTTCACTCTAGACTTAAAGACTACCAGGTTATAGCCTTCAGGAAACACAGACTCAGGCAGGGGATTCCACTCCTTAGCTGGAATCAGCTTGGAGGAATCAGATTAGGTATGCAACCACAGAGCACTTTCTTTTGGTTGCTTCTTCAACCAGGCTGCCGTCAAATTAAGGGTTACTTCAGGAACCTACACACTACACTGCGATAAATTGTAAAACTGAATTGAAGGGACCGTTTGCTGCCAATTGAAATTTCCACTCATGCTTCGCTACCTGGAGGGTGGGAAGTGCCAAGCAATAGAGAAGAAGATATTTAAGACAAGCAATAGATTACGACGCACTATTGATACTGGGAAAATTTAGCTCTACCACCGAAAACTATTTATAATATTCGTGTTTATAATAATTATGCATTGTAATTAAGTAATATAATAATATCCAATAGATATATATTATTTCCAGATCTGCAATACTTTTGAATAGCATGACCAAAATTGTAAACAACGTATAATTTATCAATAAACTTAATTAATTTGAGTCCATCTTATATAATATCCAATAAACAAAGTCGCAAAAGTTTATCAAACAATTATCTTAGACCATTAGAAATAATTAATCAATAGTAAAAACATAACAAAATTATTAACAGAGGCTGAACTGTTTACGTCTCGTGCCCGCCGCGCCGTCGTCTCGCCGCCCGCACCGACGACGCTACTTTTTGGCGCCAATTTCGGGCGCCATGTTGTCACATTCGGCATTCGCATGATTCTTGACAATAAAAATAATTTGGATCGGTTATATGTTCTTATTGGTATTTAATAAGTGGCGTAAAAGGCTTAGAATAATTTGGTAGCTATAAATAGGTAAGTATATTCAAGTACATAAAGTTTTAGAAAAAAATAACAGGTTTTAATTGTTATGTGTCGTTTTGGATGCTGTAAAACTACTTTTACTTAGATACAGATGTGTGTTTTGTTAATTTTGGTGAGTTATGAATATAGTCGAAGTAAGAATTAACGCTATCATCAATCAATTAAAATACTTACTAACTTTGCTATAAAATTAAAACACCCTGGACGGAACTTGAACCCGCAACAGTTCCTTTCTAGTTCGAATATTCTGAGTTACCTAGACTCTTCCTGAAAAGCCAGAATTCTCCTATACATAATCTAAAACCAAATTCATTGCATAATTAAAACGTAATAACGCAGTTTAAGTTGATCTCAGTTCTTGTCACTGGCGAATGAATTCACCAACGCTCACGTTTTACTCAATGAAAATCCTTACCTGCGTCTTCTTCTTTTACATCGGTCACGTCGATATGACTTCATCTCGCCTGATGGTAAGCTAAAGGTAAAGTCTCAACAATGGGGGTCCATTTCAGCCACCGATAATGCTACAGTGGTGGCCCTCAGCTTGACGGCCTCATCAAATGCTCTTTCACGCCCGCTTAAAGGACCCAGGACTGTAGGAGGTAGGAATCACCAAATAATTTAGCGTTCTTAGTCTAAGGGAAACACGTGAGCTGGTAAAGAATTCCAAGTCCTTATGCAGCGACAAAGAAAAGACACATAGCTTATTTTTATATCATGTTATTGCTTATTATTGATGTACGCCGCTCTAAGTGGTTTAAAAAAAAACATTTGATAAACTATCGAAAACTAAAGTCAAATATTTGTACGATGACGGTTTTCCTTTAATTAAAAAATGAAAATGAAATGAGTCAGTTATCGCGGAAACGGGTAACTGTTACATTCCTGAATGATGAATTTGTATAGCAGACACTGAGTAAGTAATATCGCGGTTTATATTCAGACTTTCTTCGTATCGATTACAATGTCTAGTCGATGTGCCATAGGTCACGGTGACCGCTTTCTGTCAGGTGGGCCTTATGCTTGTCTGCTACCTAAGTGGTATTTATAACACAAAAGAAGAAGTCTTGTAAGGTTTGAAAGGAATTTTATTCCGCGCACGCTTAGGCTGTGGAATGATCTCCCTGCCGTGGTTTTCCCTAGCGACTACAATTATGGAGTTCTTCAAGAAGGGCATTAGAAGGTTTTAGCAGGGTTGGCAGCACGAGTGTCATGCCCTTGGTGTTGCACGAGTCAATATCCATCAACCTGCATCAGGCCAGCGTGTGTGGATTAAGGTCTAAACCCTCTCAGCTCTCTCGTTAGAGAGGAGACCCGTGCCCAGCAGTGGAACATAAATGGGTTGCTATTAATGCAAATCCTACTCCTCGTTATAAACGTGAAAGTTTGTAAGCATGGATGTTGTGAATTAGCATGGACCACCTCTATAGCATACCTAGCATTTGACTGCTAAGTCATACGTCGCGGGTTCGATTCCCGCTAAGGCGGACATTATAAGGAAATTTTGAATTATAGTCTGGAATCTGAAATACTACATAGGCTACTTTTTATCCCAGGAATAGGATGCCATGGGAAGCGGGAATAGTAACAAAATTCCACATGAAGTCGTGGGTAAATGCTAGTCCATAATAATTTTATGTCAATAAAGAGTACATGGTAGGCGATGGTACCTGAATGACGCGGCCTCTTCTCAGAGGTATCGAGTTCGGATCCGGCCGGACAGTACCAATGTGAATTTCACTTTGTGGAATTTTTAAGTGCTAATCACATAATTTACCAGCTGCTGACGGTGAAGGAAAAACATCGTGAGGAAACCCACTTGTCCTAGAAGAAATTCTAAGCACATTCCGATCCACCAACCCGAATTAGGCGTGTGTGGATTAAGGTCTAAAGTTTAAACCCTCTCAGCTCTCTCGTTAGAGACCCGTGCCCAGCAGTGGGACATAAATGAGTTGCTATCAAAGAGTAGGTACATACCTACATCGATTTAATTTACAGTTTCCATAAAACAACGTCATACGTTGTTTAGACTAGAACTCGCATCAGTAATGTGCCCCAGATGAAATCACCTATATTTGTATCTATAATATTTATTCATTCAATCACTGGCAAGAGCCGGAAGTCCTCGGGGATGGAGCGTACCCCCGGTACGCGGAGGGTCAATAAATCCTCCCTAATTTATATAATAGTGTCACAATACCATGAAATGCAAACGTTCAAAAACATTTGGACAGCAGCGCGTGGGCCACGAAAGTAGCTACTTTTATAGACTACGATCTTCTTCTTTTATTGATGGCATTTCGAAATGCTTGATCACCTGCATTTGTGTTACTAGTACCCCGGTTTATGTTGTGGCTATTAAAGTCACTATGATCATCTGCCAAACAAATAACGGTGTTTGCATTTTCAGGTGTATTGAAACGAAAATCCGAGCTTACCGTGCATAAGGCAGTATTTATTATGATGATTTTTACGTCATCTCTTAATGGATGTGCAATGAGCCGATGGTATACTTTCGCCAGATAATACTGTGTTACTGTACTTCGGATGACAGTTCTCGGCGACAACCGTAATTCTAGGAATATACTGCTCCTGGCTAGCATCTTAGTGGGTTTCCTGTACGCAATTCAAATCACGTAATAAAAAAACCAATAAATTCTGCAACTTTCGCTTGTGTGCCACAATACTGTGAAGACGTTCAGCATATATATACGCAACGTAGTTGGCTACCTACTTGACGGGTGTGTGTGGGGTGTATATTTTAATATCGGATGTAGAAGAGTTGGGTTAATCCTCGTATTTTACTCCACCAGAAACCACACAACCTAATTTAATTCTTTCTAATTGAACATCTTTACAGTATTGTGGCACACCAACGATGTTTCCAGAGCCCTCTTGTTTATTTTTCGTGAAACATGACAAGTCCGCTACCGCCACGAGTCCCGCGGGTGTAGTGGCCTAACATCAAAGCGCCGCCGCTGGCCGCAGCGCAGCCGGCGCCGGCGACGGCGCCGCCGCGGCGCGAGATCGCTTGCTCTTTATTATAAACAACTACACTCACCTAATATTGATTCTTTTTATGTATTAGCCATTGATACACCATGTGGAACGGTATGGCACACATGTGTAGCTCTCATTTTGGATGCAAAGGGTTGAAATTGTGTAAGCCTATCATGAATAAAAAAAAAAAAAAAAATTAACTTATCTTACTGCAACGGCAGCCAGAGAGTTTTCCCTAACTACTACAATATGGGGATCTTCAAAAAGGGTATTAGAAGGTTTTTATAATATGGTCTGGAATAACATAATATATAGGCTACATTGCAGATAGGCTTTTCATTCGTGGTTCCTAAGGGTCGGCAGCGCGAGTGTGATGCCCCTTATCTTGCACACGTCCATATGCCACGATGACCGCTTCCCATCAGGTGGGCCGTGTGCTTGTCTGACACCTAAGTGGTATAAAAAAGCAGGTTCTGAGTTCAAGTCTCAGATTTGGTATTGATGGTTTCTTAGGGAATTCACAGTAAAAGTTATTCTTCTTCTTTTCTTAGGGTGGCGGTGGCACAGTAAAAGTAAAGAGTCTGAAACGGTGGGGTCTTGACAGTGACAGCAATAGGACAGCTGCAGTCAAGGGTAATTAAGGCCTAACTAACAAAAATAGTGAATACTAGCTGACCCACCCCGGCTTCGCCCGTGGCGTATTTCGAACCCCGATGCACCCTTTTTAACTCACATAATATGCTCATAATTTATCAGTTTTCCTAAAATGTATGAGAATCTATCGGAATTGTTCACATTTATGATTATTGCTTCGCTCCCTTAGGCAGTAGCGTGAAAATATTCAGCCTATGACATTCACGGATAATGTGGCTTTCTATTGGTGAAAGAATTTTTAAAATCGGTTCAGTAGATCCCGAGATTACCCCTTACAATTTAACAAATGTACAAACACACTAACTTTACTTCTTTATAATATTAGTATAGATAGATCCGCTATCTACTTCACCGATGGAATGACAATTGGACTGACAAACCACTGTACCGTCCACACCAGTCTCTGGTAGTGTTCTGGCAAGTTTCTCCTTGCATTTATTTACTCAAATAATCCACCATTCGTAATATCGAGTATATATTACCAATATCAAACATCATTTTATTGGCCAGTGGAGATCATCACATCAGTAAGTCAATACCCTTAGCGTTACGAGCGCACTCGGCCGGCATACCAAGCAGCTGATGAATTCGATTATCCTATTTGGATAACTGCATTTGGCAAACACTGTGTCTGGGTTTTTTAATAGAATAACAGTTGCGAATGCCCTTTGTGACGAAGAGTTTTTTAAATAAGTACATAATATTTCATTTATTATGCACAAAGAATTATTTTTTTAGAATTCTTTGCCTATAGGTATATACCGGGTGGAAACGTTAAGTGAGTCTAGACGATTATTTCGTAATTTTTTTAAATGGCATTGTTAAACTTTAAACTTAAATGAAAGTAGCCTATATTTTGACTAAATCTCTGATCCCATTCAATCGATTGTGGCCATGAATACCAAAAATACCAAAAAACAAGAATACCAAAAATAATTGTATTCAAAATCGTTCATATAACATAGGTAGGTACTACCTTATATAATAAGTAATCCAAGTTTTTTAAATATCTCCAATGTACAGACACACTTTATGCAATTATTGTATTAGAGTACCTACTAGTCTATGCCCGCGGCTCCGCCCGCGTTATGTCGGCTTTCGCGTTTTTTGACTACCTATATCTCCGGTTCTACTCAACCGATTGTGATCAACCATGTGTAAGATTCTAAGTCCGACCTCTTTTCTAAGTTCGACCTTTCAAGCAAAAAAAACGCATCAAAATCTGTTCAGTAGTTCTTGCATCCATCGCGCATAAACAGACAAAAAGACAAGAATTCGAAAAAAAAATTAGAATCTTTCATAGGTATTATATTAACTTAATAATAATACTTAACCCAATTTTTGTTGTAGGTCCAGACACAGTTATTTTACAATGATTAATACTAGGTAGGTATAGATAGATATAGATCTACACAGTTTATTTTAAAAGATGACACCGTCTACATGTACGGATCCCTTGAAAACATTCAACAAGGAACTCCAACGGGCAATTACCCACTGGTCAATGTTCACACAGTTTCGTAAACAAAATTGGTCTGCACAAAAAAACTACAATTGTTTCAAGAACGGACCTAAAAAACGAATAAAGTGCGTTGTACACCTTTCCATCAGCTTGCGGAATCAGTGGAGGATAAAAATAAGCTGCTCAAATAAATCATGAGCAATCATTAGCGGAGTTCTTGGGGAGCGGGTGTGACTTAGATGCGCGGAGCGGGTGTAGCAACGCGATTTTAATACGGTATAATGTAGTTGTATTATTGAAGTTTTTGAGGTAATTGGCTTTGGCTTGTTGTGTGTAATAGATTTTTATTTTTTTATTTATTTATTTATTTACCATAACTTATGACTACCATTACAGTACAGATGATTTTATGAGTTTATGACGACGATGATTTCACTTTCTCATAAAGGATTTTTCTTTGATTTGTGACTATATCGAAGAAAAAAATTAACTAATCTCCTCTTTACAATGATACCTCATAGCTATATTTCCTCTACCCCCAAATCTGTACAGGGATCAGATTTAATAACGCCACGTTTTCAAAACACGCCCTTTAAATTAGACTAGAACGAAAAGCCAAAAAAGCTTTAGCGTTCCGGGCGTTCCTTATAATCTGTCAAAACCAAACCAATATTCGTTCTCATGACGTTATTCACAGAAGGATTTTTTGTTGTGACGTTATCAAGAACATTAGATATTTTCTTGTTCTTGGACGTTATGTAAACCTTCAAAATCATTCTTTTTTGTCACCCGATCTAAAGTTTTTTTTTAATTAGAATTTTATAACATAACATAACATAGACTCACGCCTATATGCCCGAAGGGGTAGGCAGAGGTGCTAGCACCCACATTTCGCCAGTTTATGTTTAGGTATTTAATTTTATACAATATTGTATAACTTTTCGTAAGTTATGACATCACTTGTTCTTACAACTTCGCACCCCTCAGGCATTTATCAGACGAAATAAAGAAACTCGCATACCTACATACATCAACCCTGATAGCATATTTTTGTTTTTTGGGCACCGTTTATGAATCGCTAATTCGCTCTTTTATACCGCTCCCAACAGACCGCGGTAGCCTAGTGGTCTGGGTAATGGACTGCTGAGATGAGGTCTCGGCTTCGATCCCAGGTTCACCAGGGCACACACCAATGACTTTTCGAAGTTATGTGTGTATTTATCGCAGGTTTATAAGTGCCCGGTTAATGGCAATAGGCTCGCCACCATTACATTGGGACCTAAACATAAACTGGCGAAATGTGGGTGCTAGCACCTCTGCCTACCCCTTCGGGGATATAGGCGTGAGTTTATGTTTATGAAACCGCTCCCCGCTACCTCCTATACCGGGGTCGCAGCCCTACAGTGTTGTGGACCGCAGGGCGCCGTCGGGAGAGCCGGGCGGCGGCACGGCGCGGCTCGCCGGCACCGACTGGCTCAAATAAATAGGCGCCGTGTCTTCACCTCTGTTCCCTTGCACCGATACAGGGGGACATTGTTTTTATATATGTCGCCATGTAATAATTATCGCTGGAGTATCTGCTGATGTTATTTTTGTTTATTCGAGATAAGGATTTGACCTCTATCTCACCTGGTGGTAAGTGACGGTGTGGTCTACGATGTTATTTGTTAAGTTAAATAGGACTAGGTACTTATGATAATTATCTAGGATATATTAAGCTATATAATAGTGTTAGGTACTGTTATGTAAACCATAAGAAAAGCTAAGTAGTTTAGTGGTTATTGAGTTGGTTTTATGATCGATATGTCACGGGTTCAAGTCTAACTATTAAGGTACCGACCCACTTCCAATACAAGCAATTTAGATGAAGCGTTTTACGGGAATACTTACTAGTATTTTGGTAGAATACTACTAGTACTTCAATCGGTGGGCCTATGGGTTGTACCTACCAATGGTATCCATATGCACATGATTCATAACGAAACCTATAAGTACTTTGATTTTTAATTGACAGTAAATAGTAATCGGGGTCTATTGGGCCCTACAAAGCGGGGTCTCAGCGACCTTACCTCTTGTGCGGGCTTTCCTCTCGGGTAGTTTGTCAGACGGTTAAGTATTCGCTCTCGGTAGTTTCTTGTAGGAAAGGAATTAGGAGCGCTGACTCCGCGTTTGTCAGACGGTTAAGTATTCGCTCTCGGTAGTTTCTTGTAGGAAAGGAGTTGAGACTACCGACTCCGCATTTCCTCGTCCTATTCGCATTTGGTCCACTAGACGTGTAGCGATACTACATCAACCCAACGCCATCTAGCGACAAACCCTTGAACTACTTCAATACTGACTCTCCGATCCTGAATCGCGAAAGTGAAATTTGCACGCTGATATAAAATTTATACTTACATCCCAACGACAACTGTTGGGCCGCAGCTAGCCGGGATCACCTGGTCGGAGGATCCTCCCTGTGTCGGGAGGGACATCACTCCTTCACAGACGCAAAGATGTCTATTTCGCATTAAGTTACTATATTCCCCTCCGCTTGCACTTTTTAGTCAACTTGCAGTTAACTGGCTATTCTTTTTTTTATACCACTTAGGTGGCAGACAAGCGCACGGCCCACCTGATGGGAAGCGGTCACCGTGGCTTATGGACGTGTGCAACACCAGAGGCGTCACACTCGCGCTGCAGACCCTGTAAAAATCTTCTAATGCCCTTCTTGAAGAACCCCATATTGTAGACTCTAGGTAAAACCATTCTTATTTAATCCTTTTCACATTTGGTCAACTTCTAAGCCAAATGCGAAATGGACGAAGTGGGCGATTTACAATCAATGGGAGTTATTATAATAGGGTAAAAAAAAAAAAATATTAAAAAGTAGTAGTAATTTAATTTATTAAAGTAAAAATTACTTATAATATACCACAAAACAAATACGACATCTCACTGCTATTCTATCGGACACTGCGACATTGTGTTAAGTACGATTCTTCGGACGGATCATTCCACTTGGAACCGTAGATCCATTTTGGTTCCAGTGAGACGTTTTTTTTCTCCTTAGAACCAAATATGGTGTGATAATGATTTAGGTACAAATATAAAAATTGGTCCTAATGAGAAGAAATCATTCTTGGTAGAACCGACAACTCCATATAATTTAGTTCTAAAAAGAAAAAAGTCTCACTAGAACCAAATTGGATCTAGACTATGGTTCCAAATGGAATGATCCATTCACTATTAATTTTTTGATACTTCCGGATCTAAGTTTCATGATAGACTTACGGTGTACCTACCATGATGTGATAAGCAATCATGTTTAGGTCGAGAAAGAGGTATCACGGCCTAAATAAAAATTGTTTATAGTGCAGGTAGGACCGCTAAAAGTCATTCCCTCCAAATAATTAAAAACAAATGTCCCATTTCGTCTAGTTTAATTAAAAATGTAGATATAATGAGTTACATATTAAATGTATTTATATACAGTGTTGTGTCTAGCAGCATTCCCTCAGCTACCCGCTTACCAGCAGGCGGCCGTTGATCAGTAGTTGCGGAAGTTCCGGTTGGGTTTGAAACCTCCGCCGCCTCCGCCTCCGCCGCCGCCGCCAGATGGAGAGGAGTTAAGGAATAGCTCGATGTAGCGGTGGTCCATATTGTTTTTATCGCGACGCATAGCCTGAATAACAAGAAATTGGATGTATAGTTTAAGCTATAGGGGTTAATACAACTTAATGATTATACAGTTTGCATACAAAATTAATTACGATAATTTATATTTCTGTGGCGTAGCGGTACTGAACGCGGCCGCTGCGCAGGAGGCGCGGGTTCGATCCCCGCTCAATGAAAATATTTGTATGCACGAATATGGGTATTTGCATTGGTCTGGTCGTGCCTCGGCGAGCACGTTAAGCCGTCGGTCCCGGTTGCCATACAAACGTCTATGGCAGTCGTTACGGGTAGTTGGAGCCCTAAAGTCGAACAACGACGGTCTAGCTGCAATGCTTCGATATCGCCTAATGTCACCATTGGGTTATGAAGGTCAGATGGCAGTTGCTTCACGGAAAATATCGAGGTCCAGCCAAATCCGCAGTTAAGACTGGTAAAGCGGACCCCAGACTCCGAGGTGAAAGCTTTGGATACGACTGAGATTAACGCTAGGTTGAAGAGACACGTTTTACTTCTATCTTACTTGTGGTAAGAGACAATGAAGTTTGGTATATATTCCAAGCTAGTATTTTTTAAATTTGGGTTTATGTAGACCCCAAGCCAACTTCACCTGTTAGTTGTGTATCAGACGATTTGACGAGAGATTTTGCTCTCCAGATTGCGAGGTCAGATGACATTAGCTCCTATAAAATCCTTTAAAAAATCTCTGTGAAAGACTCCAGCTTCAATCAGGAATAACGCTTAGATGATGAACAGGATTAAACAGGAATTCTTACCCTCATAGCATCCTCGTGACATTCAAATTCAACATCTGCTTCTCCCGAGGGTCTACCGCTGTTGTCGTACAAGATATTGATGTTCATAGGCCGGATCGGTTTGAAGAACTGCAATGAATGAAATATATGATTATTAAAAAATACTCAAAAATTTCATAATTTTTTTCAGAAATCGATTTTTTTTATACCATATAGTTTGCAGACAAGCACACGGCCCACCTGGTGGGAAGCGGTCACCGTGGCCTATGGACACACACACGCTGCCTACCCTGAAGGGAAGGGGGGAGTCTAGGAAGGGGGGAGGAGGGGTACAGTGAGCTCTGGCTACCTTAATTACCGGCGGGAACACAACACGATGGTTATTATGGCCGCGGTCTTCTGTAGAGCGGAGGTACTACCCCAGTCAGACAGCTCATTTCGGACGGGAGATACCGTCGTTTCCTACCTCCTTCAAGAGCAAGAGGAATTGCAAGAGGTCGGTGAGAGGTAGGAGGTGGGAGGAGAGAGGTGCACTTACGTAGGCGATGTCTTGCGGAGAGGCCTTGAAGGGCAGGCCGCGCATATGCACGCAGTGACAACCGCCGCCGCCGCGCCGGAACCCGCCACCTCGAGCGCCGCCGTAATTGCCGCCTGACGACAACAGGGCACATCCAGTTGTACTAATTACTCTTACTACATAGTTTTTTAGTCTTTCCCCAAGCGGTAAGCCTCATGCAAGCACTATGTTACGATATTAATCATTTTTTCAAGACTATGATAATTATGAATCTCACTAAAATTTGCGAGATGAAAGCTTTGGATGCGACTGGGATAAACGCTAGGTTGAAGAAGAGGTAGCTCAGCTGTTAGTCAGAGCATTCTCCCTGTATGAGACTGGTAGCAGGTTCAAATCCTGTCCTGGGTGTTCACTATTCCGATCAAAATTTTTTTTTTCTACTCCACTTACTCTTACTTGAAAATAAAAAAAGCAAAGCGAGCACCACCACCTTAACAAACTCACCCCTACCAAAAGAGCCGCGGCCTCTGCCCCCAAACCTTCCACCCCCTCCTCCGAATCGGTCATTTCTATCGTAGGGCGTAGGTCTATAACCTCGCGTGGAGCGGAACCCACCCTCCATGCGGGCGGAGTACGCTCGGACTTCGTCCGCTGAACTCAGGAAGACTTCAATGTATCTGTTGGTAAAGAAACGCATTATAAATGGCTGAAAAATAATACATGTTATATCCACTATATTTACAAACCAAAACGAGGCATTATGTATAGGTAAGTGACTCGTGCCAATGACGCATATATGCGTCATGACAACAAACTCTGTGACCAGTATTAGTTTGTAACATTTAACAGACAAAAATTAAAGACTGGAATTATAATTTTTTATATAATAAAAATTAAATTTTTGGTTCGTAAATATAGTGTATCGCTCGCGCTGACTTAGAAGTACTAGATAAAAATATTTTGAAGGGTTTTATTGATGTTTGTTTAGTTATTTGAAAAAAAAAAATATCTTAAATATATTATTATATTAAGTAAAAATACTGATACTCAAATATTGGAATTGAAGATTTAAAGAGTTGGAAGAATTTTAAAGAATGTGCAAATAGAATTCACTATAATCAATAAACAAATATTTGTCCGCATTTGTTTCTAACGGTTTAGTATAGACATAGATAACGGTAAACTTTAGACTAGATAAAATAATTTGCAATTCAAATGACTTCTGCATAAAAGTGATCAAAACTTTAGTGCTATGTTACTCTTTAAAAATGTTTATTTGAATAAATACAAGAGAAGCACACCGGGGAAATTACCATGCTCTTGGTCTCATAAATGTCAGACGATGTCCTAACCTACCCTAAGACCTTCGGAGTCAAGCCAACTTCACCTGCAAGCCATCTGCAGGCTATTTAACGGACGAGACTCTTAGCGTAGGTTTTCCACAGCATTGGGCGGTCAGACGGCAGCCAAAGCCTTATTAGCTAAAGCAAAGGAGTAAGGACTTAAATTTAAAAGCCGTTGGATGCGAACGCGAAGGAACCATAGCTAAGACTTTGTAGTAGTTTCGGTGTTGCAAGCATTCATAGAACATGATCATTTATATCATAACTTCTCGAATTCAAAGGAAAAATAATATTAAAAAAAATCTAATGTAATTTATACTGCAGCACAACTATAACTTGATAATTATAACCTGAAAATCACATACAACTAAGGAATACCACACAAACAACAGTTTTAATAATGTAGATCCGGTTCCTCTTCGTCTCCGCCCCGCTCTCCCCTCGCCCCGCTCTCTCCCAACCTTGACAACTCAACAACCAATCACTAGTACTCTCTGAATGCTACCTTGAACATCCATTGTGAAGGTATAGGACATTTTGGTCCTAAACCTTTACTGAGATAACCCTAGACACTTGTTATGGTGATAATCATTTGAAAAATCAATTTTATATGATAAATAAAGCTAAAATTTGTTTTAAAAACGAACATAAAAAGTGTCAAGTAAGGTAGCATCAAGAGAATATAAAAATCTGATTTTTTTTTAAATTATTGCTCCATACATCCCATAATATCAACTATTACACCCACCATACTGTTACTGGCCATATGATTTTTATCATACATTTTCCATTAAAAACATAACCAAAAATTTTAAGATTAAAATATATAAAACAAAAATTATAGTTTTAGACCAATAACATAGGAGGATACCCATACTTATCCCGCTACACCAAATATATAATTGCGGTCATGGCTTGCTTTTTTTCTCCGAGGTGGGTATACAGAAGGAACCTATTCTCTGACTACCCTCAAAAAATATCTGAGGACAACATGTATTGTGTCAATATAGCCACAAGCCACAACATTATCCTACTTGTAGTTTTTTATATGCTCATGCCTATTTGTATTCAAAGGGGTAGTCAGAAGTGTATTGAAACATACATGTTGCTGGTTATAGTGACATGTAATATTATGAACTTACAAGTGTTACAACATACTGCCTGTTTCTAAATAAAACTTAGAATATTGCTGATTAAGTCATTAGTTATAACTTAGTTCGCTTAATGTGTAATGCTAGTATTTCTATCTAAAAACTAGAACCAACCCAAAATAAAAGCATTATAGTGTCTATTTAACCTATTAAGAATAGACTACATTTTTTGGGATCGCGTTGCTATAGAATTTGGCAAAAACGTCTGTACTAGACAGTATACATAACTTTGGTACAGCTCACGAGTATAATCATTCAAAGACTACCATCACTCTATATCCCCACCATCAGATATGTAACAAGCCACGCGCAAAATAAAGTAACTTTTCCCCCCACCTGTGTCCTATTTTCTCCCTGTCCCTGTTGAGCGCTTCCTGTGCGCTCTCCTTGTCAACGAAGTGTACGAACGCCTCTCCCGAGGCCCGCCCCGTGTAGTCCGAGAGCAAGTGGACCCCGTCCGCGGCGACGGTCAGTCCTGCCCCACCCGACGTGCAAATAAAGATTAGGTTATATGCGTCTGTGGAGTGCGGTAACTGGCTGCCGGTAACATGCAACACATGTTTCTCATGCTCAAATCTTGTATTAAAAGCAGTAAAAATGTAGACTATGCTGTGTATTCTCAATGTAGCTTAAATGTGGTATTGCTATTTAAAAAAAAAGGAACTATATCAGGTGAAATTCTATGTATCGAATGTTATGCATGAATATGAATGACTAAATAATTTACCAACAGCACAGTTACCGATTAGACCTAAAGCCCCACCTCAAAAGACAGGTACTTAATAGATATTTTAAAAGATCTTACCTTCAAAGAACTGAACGATTTCTTCCTTGGAGCAGCCAAAAGGCAGGCCCCTAAGTTTGACAATACCCATGTCGTCAGACAAGTTAGGTATACCGTCAAAGCCATTCTCGCTTTGACGCATTGCGTTCAAAGCCCACTCCATATCTTGGCGGTCAGTGGAAAAGACTGAAAGTGAAAATGATTTCATTATTTTTTTTTTCATTACACTCCGAATCAAATTGCTCAATCCAATTCTATTCAAAACAAAAAATATTCAAAATTCAGTCTAATTATAATTATGATCTTATGTCGATCTCCCAAAATGTCAGAAAAAAGTGAGTGAGTAAAGTGAGTTAATGTTAGTTGTTTTAATTCAAAGTGGTATAGCCATGTTATATTCATAATACTTCAGGTAAGTGTACCCACCTTCAATATATCTCTTTCCCATGTTGTCCTTGTCTTTTTTAAGGGCTTCCTCGACATCTTCTTGACTTTCTACTTCTACGAAACACTCTCCTGACGGACGGCCCGGACGCACCTCAGTCAAGTGCACACCTGGACAAATGAACATAAAATACCTAAATATAAATCGAGCTCTAAAACGCACGGTAGGGCACCCGTGTGGCAGTGACTGGATGGGCCCCAGTTGAAAACCAGTGCCATGTTTCTACCCAACACATGCTGAACTGGGCACTCATTTGGTGCATTTGTGTGCCACAATATTAGTTTTAAATCTATTGTGTTGAATACTAGAATGTTCTTCTGGTTCCCATGTAACAGAATGTTGTTTACTTGTTTGTGACCACTTTTGTGCCAAATAAATGTGTGTTTCATCTTTCTTTTCTTTCTAAAATGGTAAAATACTGTCTCAGAAACAGCTGACTTTTATCATTTCTACTATTAAGTGAAAGTTGACATTGGTAGTATTGAGAGTGGAGATTGCCTGCGTAATTTTTAAATTAATTATGAAGCTGAAAGATTAATTAGTAAATTTATTACTGCCACATCAAAATATATAAAATATCTGCCCATCTTTAACCACTATTAGTTAGACTAATTATTAACAGTTATTATAGAGATATAATATATAATTCTGTTAATTACCTAGTCTAGTTCTGTGTTAATATGTGATAAATCGTGCAGGAATGCTGTCAAACCTAAGATTTGCAAATAAATGACCTTTGGGACAGAAAGGTAAAAGTTCAATAACCGCCCATGTTGCTTTCACGTTTAGGATAAAAAATGTATGGGATTGTAAGCTCTATACATGACAAAATATGAAGACAAGCTCGTGGGCTTTCTGCAAACATACGTTCCTGTTTACATATTTTGAACCAGTTAAAATCAGACACCAGATGAAGCAGTATTCTAAATTTTTCTGTGTATATATTTTCCTATACATACATGTGGCTACCTCTGCCACAAGTCAGTATTGTGAATTTTAACAATGGATATTGCCCAAAATAACACAACAAAGCTGCCATTTTGATTTACACATAACGGCACAGAACCCACGCTAGTTTATCAATATAATGTAAGCGGGCTATTAAACAAAATCTTACCTTCTTTGTCGTTTACAACATTTACGCCTTCGAGAAAATCGAGGACATCTTCAACTGTTGTAGAGAAAGGCAATCCGCGTAGCTTTATAATGAAGCTGCTATCCCCGTCCCCATCCCCGTCCCCGGCACCCAACATTGTAAGGATAAAAACAAACCACTAATTAAAATAATAGTAACTTGGAGTAAGAAAAATTGGTTATTGTAAATAAAGTTCAGAATTTCGCAAAAAAAAATCGTGAAATTCGCAACAAGCGTCGTCTAGGCTCTCACGCTTTGCTTCGCCTCTTGTCGGCCATTAATTAAAAAAAAAAATACACTAAACCATAGACAGACCAAGAAACAGGCATAGAGTAAAATTATAAACGTAGACAACATGAAGCTATAAGCTTCATGGTAGACAACAAGGACTCACAAAAAACGTCGCGACAGGCAGTGCCGTGGCCGGCTATGGTAGTTTATCGCTCATGCGCTCATACTAATATAAAACTATAGTCATTCCAGGGTGAATCCGCCGTTTTGATTCTTTCTTATTTATTTTGAACTTTTTTTGAAACTTGTCGGAAATGCGTGTCAAACGCAATAAATTTAAAGGTTTTTTAATAACCTTTACAAAACTATTGGAGGCACTAAAATCCAACAAGAGAATCAGAAGTTATTGATCTTCAAAGTTATTTAATTGATATGGTAATGACGTCTATAGCATGGTAATGATTTTTCTATAACGGTAATGACGATATGTTAATGGGAATGATGAAAAACTGAATAACACTTGTTTCTCCTTTGTTAAATCACTATAAACATAATAGAATATTGCAAATAAACTTTTTTCTTTTAGTAGAAGTCATATAGACGTAACCGACAGTTACGTTAATAATATGACTTCACCTCACCTGATGGTAACTATGGTAAGCTAAAGGCACAGTCTCAGGAAGGAGGTCCCCATTACATACATACATGCCATAATGGTGGCCCTCAATTTGACGGCCTTATCAAATGCTTTTTCACGCCCCGCTATAGCCCCGCTTAAAGGACCCGGGACTGTAGTAGGAGGAAGGAATCACGTGGGCTGGTAAAGACTTTTAGGTCTTTATTGAGCGGCAAAAAAAGAGGCACCGAACTTCTTAGTTCTTGATGGCATTGTTCAACACGGTATGAGGGTGACATCTCAGCCTTGCACGTATTGTTCTGTATAGGAAAGGAGAGGATGGAACTAGTTGGTGGAGCTCATCAGAACACTCACCATGGTAGAGGTACCGCCTCTACCATGGTGAGTGTTCCGAAAACTGCCAAAGAGGCTATGTATCGACGTAATTGTAACGGTTCGAGAGCGTTGGTAACTTGAAGAGTCCCAATAATACGGCCTGTACGTCGAGATGAGTACAGTATTCTACGCCAGAACGGATTTGTGTCTTGTATAGAAGATACCGCTGCTCCGGCGTGAAAAACCGCCTCACCTTGTTCAGTTCTCTGAGTTTCCACGAGGCCGTTTTGATGATGCTCTCGATGTAGTTATTATTAGTCAGTTTGCAGCGAACATCCATTCCGAGTAGATCTAGGTTATCCTGAAGTGGCAGTGGAGTGTCCCGAAGAGCAGGGAGGGGCAGGCAAGGAGATACTCTTGCTGTAAACACACAAGCCTGCGTCTTCTTGGCATCGAACTCGACCAGGTTCTCAGAGCCCCATTGTGAAATGTGATTCAACTTCAACTATTGATAGTGGCTCTGGCTATGGGGGAAATTTGATTCAGAACCCGATCAAGCTCAGTGACAAGAAGCTGTCTTTTTTCCCCTACGTCAGCCTGCTTGTTCGCAGGGTGACCGTGATATCGTCCGTGTAAGGTGCTATCATCTGCATAGCAGTGAATGCTGCCTACTGACAGCATGTCATTGATATGCAGAAGAAACAGAGTAGGCGACAAAACGGACCCCTGCGCCTATCACAGAGCACTCGAATGCGGCGCTCCTGCAGGAAGTTCTCAATCAAGCTGCATAACAGTGGAGATAGACCAAAAGCAGGCAGCTTGGAAATAAATGACTTGGGCCAGACCCTTTTTTTATCGTGCGGAAATCCCCATGGATACCACCCCTGTCGGCCATCGGGGGTCGTTATGTCGGGATCGAACCGACTAAAACCGCACGCCATCTCGGGTCTTAATTATCGGGGTGTAAGGTTACCCAATGGGCATATCCCTCGCACCCCAGCTGACCCCGGGCCATCTACGGTTTTAAGATGGCCCCCGCGACACACGAAAGGAGGGGTGGGGCGAGCATCGCGCCATATCGCCGATGGTGGGGTGTAGGGTTACAGGCGGCCGTCCTGTCACCCAACCGTCGGCGCGCAGACAATCAGCTCACCCCCCGCTTGCTCCCCACTGTGCCATCTGCTAGTCAAAGGGACACGTGGAGAGCCTCGGAGCAGCCCTCTAAACGGCCGCTCCCACCCCGGCCGGATTGGCCGCAGGCAGTAGCGTCTCCCGTGGCAAGTGGGAGGCGCTGCTCGCCTCCGTTGCCCAGGTGCACCACGTCGAGGTTCCGGCCCGCATCCACTTGTGCCAGACCCTATCGAAAGCTTTGGCAATGTCAAGACTGATAGCCAATGACTCACTATACTTGTCCAAAGCCTCACCCCATAGATGGGTGACATACGCTAGAAGATCACCCGTTGACTGTTTCGGCCTGAAGCCATATTGCCGATCATTAATTAGGGAATGATCCTCTAGGTGACGCATGAGCTGTGCGTTAATGATATGCTCAAAAACCTTGCACAGCACTGAGGTGACGGCTATGGGTTGATAATTGCCCGGGTCTGACCGATCCCCTTCCTTGGGGATCGGCTGCACATTCGCTTCGCTGCACAAGCTGGCGGTACTGTACCCGAAGTGTTCTTCTTCTTCTATCGTATCGATGGCATTTCTGCTCTCAGATTTTACTTTTCCAGTGTGCTGCTACCTGGATTGCGTTCTCAGAGGCACTCATGAGTTCCTCTGGTGTGCAAAATGTACATGGGCATGCAGCACACGTTATTAGGTGGGCCATAGTCTGCGGGGAAACTCCACACTCGCACTGCAGGCTTGCACTGCCCGAGAACCCCCTTCTTGACCGATTCTCCTTGCTTCGGCCGACCTGTGTCCGAAGTCTATTTAGAGACTTCCACGTGACCCAGGGAAGGTCGTGGGCGGAAAGCCACAGGGAGGCTTTCCGCCCACGGAACAAAAGGGGTCGGAAACGGACTTCGAGCTCTCCAGCGAGTCACTCTGGCTATTGGGGGTTCACTGTCAGCGGTAGCGACGCATACCCAAAAGCTCTTTCGGCTTTACAGCCTTTGTGGTACGTAAGGGTGACCATGCATGGGGTGCCGGTGGTCCGCTTCCAGTTTGCCCCACTCCATGGATGATGCCACATCTCTGCGAACGCTGGGAGGTGCAATGCCAGCCAGTGGGTATAGCTGCCGTACCGGAGTCGGCTTTAGATAGCCAGTTATTATCCAGCAGGCCTCATTAAGTGCTACATCCACTAGCCCCGCGTCACCAGCTGAATAACACAGAACGAGCCCCGTTGCCCGCAGCACGTGTGGTGCGGCCCCCCAGTTTATACTCGTCAGCCTTTTAACAAGGTTATTACGAGCGCAGACCTTCTGCTTGAGGTTTTCGCAGTTCTTCCTAAACGTGACGGACCTGTCCAGAGTAACGCCCAGATATTTTGGAGTGCTTGCAGTGGACGATGTTGATACCACGCCACCGAATGTCAAGCTCACGCTGCCCGTTGCTATTTGAGGGGTTGGGCTTCAGCGCATTGCTGTCGTAATAAGAGCTCAAGTCCTCGAGTGCGGCATTCAAGTTTGCCTCTACCTCCTCAAAGGAACCCTGTGACGTAAGAGCCAGGTCGTCGGCATAGAGAAAGCGTGTCGTGCGCCCGAAGTGTAAGAGATGCAGTACAGACGCGTAAGCATGGGAGACAACTCCGCTGCACATTTAGTACATTTACGTAGAATCACTGCTAGAATTCCATCGGGACCACTGGCTTGCCGGACATCGAGTGATTGCAGCACTGCACGAATATGGCGTTGCCTGATAAGGATGTAGTTGCACGGCCTTGGCCAGGTGCCAGTAGCCACAACTGCCCGTGGGGTGCGCTACAAGCCTACCCAAGCCGTGCAATGCACTGGGAATCCGCTATGATGTGAGCCTTCTTGCAGCATTACTTTGTGGCTTTGATGTACACTGTTTTGAACCGGCCTACGTTTGGATCACGGTTATCAGCTTCTGGTGAATCTCGCTCACTCGCGCCCATACCAGGAACGCACCCTGCGGGCGATGCTTGCCCCACCCCCCTTTACCGGTGGCCCAGGGTCATTTAACATCACCCAAATCAGAATACATGAGATAAACACACAAAACACATAGAGCAAGATCATTACCATTCACTTCTTATCATTACCATTAATAGAAAACAAATGGTAATGATGATAATGGTTATGACGTTTGATAGCTTATGATTTTTTAAACTAAATACCATGCTGCAGAGAGCACAACCAAGCATTTTTATGGTATTGTGCATTAATTACGGTTAGCTTGGGTATTTTAAAAAGATCTAGTAATTAGTGCTTACCTAAATTTCTCTGATAATGGTGATGATGCAAATACGTGACACACTGCCCCTAAGCAATGTAAGTTGAAAATTTTTAGACTCCTGCGTGGATAAAATTGACGTGCGCTGCGCTCCGCTTCATTAGAGAGACTGGGAAAGGAGATCTAGGGCGTCTAGATCGGGCTAGGTAGTTAGAATTTTCGAGGAATACAAAGTTGACGGTGCCGCAACGGTGATGACGAATTTTCGTGACAAAATTTATTTAATTTATTTTTATATGATATTTGATATCAAATCACATCATGGTTCGTTATGTTATTGTAGATAATGTATACTTTCGAAGTATGAAAGAAAAAACGGAAAGTGCTAGTACAATTTTTGGGAAATAATTGTGGAACTTTATTACTCGACTTTTTTTTGTAAACGGTGATGACGTTTGGTGCGTGTTTATTGAAATAAAAAAATAAATAAAGGATGTGTACTATTTTAAATACCGGCGCCTTACGTGAAAATATGTCGGAAATGTCATGCAAAGTAAAAAAAGAAAGCTATTATGATAACTAATTTATTATTAGCATATATTCGCAATTATTGGTTTTCCGCGGATTGACCCTCCACTCCTTATTTTTGCGTTTGACAGCAGTTTTAGAATGTAACTATAGCATTAATCGTACAAGTAAACTTGGAAATGCGTGACTAAGAAATTATATAAACTGGCGTATCATATGTATCTACCCTATTTATAACTCATTACCAAAATTAAAATGCTTTATTTGTTTCGGTTGATTTAATTTTTACGATTATTTGCTCACTCAATGAAAACAGCTACACTCTACCATATCTAGTGTTGGGATCGAATGAAATCGCTGCAAATTACGAATCCAAAATAATCGTTCACATTACTTACATTTACGTCAACATAAAAGTTGTTGTAACATATAAACTTATTATATTATGTATTATGGATTCTTGTACGTGTTTTCAATGGCTAATCATCTCATCGAAATATTGAAGTTGTGTTGTGTAGGGATTAAAAGTTTTAATTATATTATAGAGGTACGTACGAAAAGCACTGAGCCTACTCGTCTTCGACAGCCTTTTGAACGCAGCCACAGCTTCCTCGGCATCCATAAAACGTTTATCTCGGTGTTATCTTTCTTTTTCGGAAATAAATAAAAATCGCAAGTTCAGCCCTGAACTTGCGATTTTTGTGACCTGATACGGCGGGTGACACAGTAGTTTTACATATTCTGACGTCACCAAATGGTCGATCATTTGCTTGGCGGTGTGCGAAGATGCGTTGTCGTGGTGAAGAAGGATCCTACTACGAGATTGTCCCGCACAACCGGGGTGGTCCATTTGCTTCTAGTTTTATATAATTTTGATTTTGACGTTTTGTAAGTTCCGCAAATAATGGTCTATACAGAATATAAATGATTTTTGACTTTGACATTGTACACGAAAGAATGTTTATTACAAAACATAAAATTTTGTTGGAACATCAAAATAATAGTCATTATTTAATATTATCATGATAATAAAAATAAAACTATTTTTAACAGATTTTATTGCGAATTATTTTAGTCAGTTAAACATCTGGCACTCAAAAGAAGTATATAAAAAAATATAAAACATCAAGCAGAAATAAAATATCGAAGTTTAAAATCGATTGCAACTTCTTCAGAGATAATGTCGATTATTGTTTGAAATCGGTCAGGTTACTCATTTGGACATAACTATTTGACAGAAAATTGAAATGTCAAACGCAAAGATAAGGAGTGGATTGACTATAATTGAAAAATCTAAATGATTACGGTCATTTTGGGTAACATTGAATCGCAGTGTAACTTTGAATAAAGTTGTGAAAAAGATTTAAAAATTTCTTTGATGCAAATGTTTTATTGTTTCAATATTATAACTGCCTAAATGGATCGCCATAATGTTTTTTAACAAACGTAACGTAAAACATTAAGCTTTCAAAGTCATAATTTTGTAATTTAACCGCATTTTTCAAGTGAAGTTTTTAGCAGTGTTTGTTAGTTGAATTTAATATCGGAATTATTTGTACAAAACTTGCTGTAAACAGGTATGTTTGGTGTTTATCTTTAAAATCTACTAAAAAAATTATTATTTTTAAATCGCTGTCCGTACATGGTGTTACATAAATTGTCTAAAACTGATAAAGTTGTAACGACGATCAAAATCGAAGTGATTTGGGTAACATTGAATGGTTCAAAGTTATTCGTGTCTTATAAAAAGTTTCAATTCTAAGTATGAGGACCCCTAAAATTGATTGCTTTTTTCTATTTTTGTGTGAAATTCTTAATGTGGTTCACAGAATACGTTAACTTACCAAGTTTCAACCGCATAGGCCTTATAGTTTCGGATAATAGTGGGTGTGTAACATACGGACGGACAGACGGACGGACGGATGGACGGACGGACGGACAGACAGACAGACAGACATGACGAATCTATAAGGGTTCTGTTTTTTGCCATTTGGCCCTAAAAAGGTGGAAAAAATCGTATTTACGATGACATTTTGTTCATGGAAAGGGGTGATTAGTTTTCTTTAAAAAATAAAATGTCCAGAAAAATTATTAGCAGTCATTACGATTTTGATCTCATCTGATAACCAAATAAACATATAATTTATTATGTTGTGCACTACGTTCCTACTTATCTTACTTTATTAGAAAATATAAAAATAACAATGTTTTTTTTCCACCAAATTGGTCCGCCTTGTTTCATATGGCAAGACCTCGCTATTTTTCACAGGTAGTTACGTCAAGTTAGTCATGATTTTCATTGATTTGACTTTTTTTTACAAGAATACATCATTCAATTTTATCCAAATCTTAAATTATTTGGATAATAAAGGTTTTAAAATCCAAAAAAATATATATTCAAAGTTACCCAAAACTCGTGCTAACTTTGAATGTGTGTTTTGGGGCAAATTTTCGGCAGTCTTTGTGTTTTTTCCATAAATTTGTGGGTTTATAAACATAAACCAACTCAAAAGAACAGTATTTATTCTATAAAATATATATGTAATAAGTATAATCAGAGAGTATACATTAATAATCCGTTAAAAATATTCAAAGTTACCCAAAATGACTGTACTTTTTTGGTATCCTGGCAAGCTGGCAACTGGCTGCCCGAATGCGATCAATGGATCATGCGATCAATGGATCAATGCAAACAGTGGCATCAGTGGCAATAGTGGCATGGCAACACTGGCAACTGGCAACTCAGTCCGCAGACTCCGCACTCCGCAAGTCCGCAGTCCGCACTGTCTGCAGTCGATTTGTTTGTCAAATGTTTTCAGCTTTTTCCCGAGGCCTTGGGCTTAAATTGGAAAAAGAATCTAATCTCTGTATCAGTGTAAATTAATTCTGTTACATCCTCGATCAATAACGCCTGTGTAATATTTTCTGTTACTTTCTGACTGTGTGGTGTTAATTTAAAGTGAAAATGACTGTAGACGGGGATGAAAAAGCGACTCGGGCTCGCGTGTTCATGGACATTTCTATAGGTGGCTTGCCTTCTGGCCGCCTGGTATTCGAATTATTCAATGATGTCGCTCCGAAGACAGCGGAGAACTTCCGTGCATTGTGCGCTGGAGATATGGGTGTCGGGAAGATTACGGGCAAACCTTTAACTTATAAGGTCAGTACTTATGTAGTTTTATCATGTCGTCTGGATACCGCGGGATCTGTATTTCATAATTTACTATACTTAGTGGTTAAATTTTTTTAGATGACTTCTTTATTTGTATTTTGAGTTCCAAAGTTTCAATGGCAATTTTGCCAATTTGTGACTGAGCAAATGAGTCTTAGATTGCAAATAGATGGTGGGATACTCATCAGTCAAATGGACAATTAATGTCCTGAAAAATGTGGCACTGATATACTTAATGAAATACTAATGGCTTTAGCTATTAGGAGAAGCCATGTCTAGCAGTGGACTGCAATAGACTAGATTAATAATGTAGAAATCATCTTATATTTGCAATAATGCAGACTTAATGTAGTTTGAATGACAATAATTGTTGGCTATATTTGACTGAACCTCATGATTCCTAATATATTGGGTTGATTGATCTACCAATTTGTGGTACAGTTATATGCGACACATTTAGCCACAAACAAGTATAGTGTACAGCATCTAACTTGGCAAGGTTTTGGAGTAGTGGGGCCCTACACTACTCCAAAATCTTGCCAAGTTAGATGCCATGCACTATAATATGTGTGGTATTTAAGAACTAATCTTGTAATAAAATATTTACAAAATTCAGCCTCGGTCTAGTTTCAAACTCATGCCAATTTCCCAAATATCAAGAGATATTCTATTTGTATACAACAATACCATTGTACAAAAGTCAAAACATGCATTCTTTTGGTAACAAGCATTTTTGACATTTCGGCGATCGACATGACATCAAGACTAGACAGAGGCCGAATTTTTACGAGAAATTAACCCTCTGGGAATATAATTTTTTAGATAATGTTTTCAGATTGAAGACTTTTTAAATATTTCTTATTTTTTCTAGGGCATGGTGTTCCATAGAGTTGTAAAAGATTTTATGATCCAAGGAGGTGATTTTACAAATGCCAATGGTACTGGAGGAGAATCTATCTATGGTGGCACCTTTGAAGGTATTTTATAACACAGACTATATTGTCAGAATTAAAGTTGCACAGATGATGTATTTCTGTTGAATCTTATTAAACGCACTATGACAACGCTATAACAAATATAGTAAAAACAGAATGAAATATGAGACTTAATGGGGTGCTCCCATTTTTTTTATGTATTTGCTGTTGTGCAAGACGGACGCGCACCTGCCCCGTCACGATTCATTTTATTTATAATGGTGATTCACAATTCCTTTTTATTTAATGGACTAATATTTTTCAGATGAGGTCTTTGAACTCAAACATGACAAGCCCTACCTGCTGTCAATGGCTAACCGAGGCAAAGACACTAACGGTTCACAGTTCTTTATGTAAGTTACATGGAATCGGAGGTGAAAGAAATGGAGTAGGCGGTAACAGACCTAATTATGCTTTATTTACAGCAAGAAAACCAAAGTGTGATCTTTGGAACCCTTTTTTTTCCATGCGGAAATTCTCATGGATATCCACCCACTAAAACCGCATGTTGTCTAGGGTCTTCTGACGCCAGGGTGTAAGGTGGCCCAAAGAGCATTTCCCTCGCACCCCGGCTTGACCCGGGCCATCTCCGGATTTGAGATAGCCCCCTCGGGAACTTTGGAACCCTTGGTTTGCTTTCCTAGTCCGTCTACTTGCATTTAGCTGCAGCAACTACTGTCTGACCCTACAACCTCAGGACGAAAGCCAACTCCATACTCTTGTTCGTTAATTAGCAGGTGTACTAAATCGGAAGTTGGCTTGGACCTTGTAGATCTTGGTGGGACTCCATACAGGATTCCAACTCAGTATTCAAGGATCAATATGACTGCTTTTTGAGTAAAGGAATTCTCGGAAATCTCAGGAACTGTCCTGTTGAAAATATGCAGTTTAATGGCACATTCTATTAAACTGCATATTTTCAAAAGGACAGTTGATTCTATTTCTCAACAATTTCCCTTGCTTGTCCATGGAATTGTCTTATGGATATTATTAATAAAAATATAAGTGTAATCCCATTTGCTTTTAGTCTGTTGAGTGAGAGTTGATAAGAGAAATATAAGGAATACCAAAAAGGTCCTGAAAATGTCAGGCACTCACATGAGGTCAACACTAACTGTACAGGTTATTTTTTTTTCAATTCTAGCTTTCCACTTTCAAAATGATGGTTAAACTTATTTAAGAATACACTCTCCAACCCTTTCCTGTTTTCTTTATCATCTCTATTGGTTCTTGACCGATGTTGAATCCATAAGTACAGGAATGAGTTCCCCCTTCTATGTAAATGATGTTGTTGTGACACTTGTGACCTGGTTCATGACATTTGTGGCCTGGATCATGGTCTTTTAATGACTGGCTTATGATCATTATGGCCTGGTCCATGATTTTCGATGCCTGGTTCCCTGTGACCTGGTTGGGACAAATTTCTTTATGTAGCATCTTGACAATACTTATCAACTCTTGTGGAAGACTAGATATAAAGTGACATATGAAACGTGTTGTGTATGCGTTGTGTAGAGATCGCTGCCGGCTGCGGCGGTCCCCGCTCCGCTCGCCCGCTATCATTCTTGTTGTGTTCTGTGTGTTGTAGTACAACACAGCCGGCGCCGCATCTCGACAAGTAAGTACTACCTTTATTTTTTATTAATGTTTTATGTAACAATGTACTAGGCTTTTAATTTGGAACATTGGGTCGAAGAGTGATAGACCAGTTAATGTTGGCTTGCTTCAGTTTTGTAGAACACCTTCCAAATAGCACAGTCACAGTTTAAAATCTTTGATAGTATTTAAATTCAAATTCAGCTTTATTTCATAGAATATGGTTACAGCATCAGATATTACCTACATTATTTTTAAGTACAGCATATTCTGCCGTGTGGCGTTGTAATATAATTAATTATAGTGTTATAACACGAACATCACGAGTGAATAGGTTCCTTCTAGGCAAGCGTGATTCATCGTAGACCACATCGTCACTTACCATCAGGTGAGATTGAGGTCAAACGTAAGCCTATCATGAATAAAAAAAAAAAACATTAAAACCGACGCTACATAAAATCAATCAGTCCTATGTACAATAGAAAGAAAACTAGCTATAGATAAAACTGAAAAAAAGATGTTCTTAGGTCTCAATCTTCCACTTTAAGTCCACTTTGCCAGATTGAAAGCCATATTCATTATAATAATCACTAGTCTAATATATTTTGGGCCAAAAATCTTGAACATATGTCAAAAAGTTCACTAACTGCTAACTGGCCGTCCAAACAAACCATTATAAAGACGTTATCAACCATTGAAACACTTTTAACCCGTGATTATTGGTTGAGTGCCTCCACTTCCAAAGACCCCCTCCCACAAAGAGACCTACAGCTAGACTAGAGAACATTGTCGCGAAGCCGGTCAATATAGTAATGGTGGTTTCCCCCCGCAGTGTGCACGTAGTGTTCGGACACGTAGTGAGCGGCGCGACGCTGGTTCGGCAGCTGGAGGCGCTGCCGGTGGATCGCAACGCGCGCCCCCTGCAGGACGTCGCCGTCACCAACTGCGGACAGCTAGTCAGACTACAAGCCGGTCAGTACTTTTTTTTTATACTACGTGGCAGACAAGCCACCTACGTAGCCGCGGTAGCCTAGTGGTTTGGGCAATGGACTGCTGAGACGAGGTCTCGGGTTCGATCCTAGGTTCACCATGGCACACACCAATGACTTTTCGATGCTTTTCGAAGTTATGTGTGTATTTATCGCAGGTTTATTAGTGCCTTGGAGAGCACGTTAAGCCGTCGGTCCCGGTTGCCATACAAACATCTATGGCAGTCGTTACGAGTAGTTGGAGCCCACAAAAGTCCAACCAGTCTAACTTGGAACTTCGATATCGCCATTGGTCATAATGACCATTGGTTGTGGAGGTCAGATGGCAGTCGCTCCACGGAAAATATCGAAGTTCAGCCCCATCACTGGAAAGCCGACCCCAACTGAGAAGGGAAAAAGGTTCAGAGAATGATGATGATGATGTAGGTGGCAGACAAGAACACGGCCCACCTGATGGAAAGCGGTCACCGTGGCCTATGAACGTTTGCAATAATAAGGGTGTCACACACGCGCTGTCTGCCCTGAAGGGAAGGGGGGAGGGCTGGGAAGGGATGGGGGAGGAGGGGTGCAGTGAGTTTTTCCTATGAAAACCCCCACGGATACCACCTCTTAGGCGATAAGCAGACGGGCAGACGGAGGTGCGGGGCGGCCAAAGTCCAAGACCAAATTCTTGTGGTCAGTCTCCATGTTGGATGGTTTAGAAATTTCATAAAATTTTATCTTCTACAGCGAAAAAGCGTAAGCAAGAAAAAGAAAAGGAGGAGAAAGAAGAAAGCGATGCAGAATCTGAGCGTTCCCATAAAAAAGACAAGAAGAAGAAGAAGGACAAGAAGGAGAAGAAAAAGAAAAGGTATTATATCCACCTTTTCACCAAATTACTTTTTTTTTTCTTATATTCAATGTCATCTATTTTCCCAGCTGTAGTTATATGTATTACTAGCGACCCGGGACCCGGCTTCGCCCGGGTGTAAATTCTAGTTTTTCCAAGGATCCCTAATTTTTTCAAAATTAAATGTAGCCTATGTCAAATTGGAAGAATGTAGCATTCTATTGGTGAAAAATTTTTTTAAATCGGCCCAGTACTTTTTGAGCCTATTCATTACAAACATACAAACATACAAAAATAGGTACAAATCTTTCCTCTTTATAATATTAGTATAGATTTATTTTCTGTATTAATAATAAGCATCTATATCTATAGTTTAGTGGTTAAGGAGGCGACCTAATGGTTGAGAGGTCCCGGGTTCGAATTCTGGCCATTACATTACCGAGATGAACTCATTCCTAACACAAGCAATTTAGCTTAGCTGGAAAGCATAATTATTTGTAACTAGCTGTGGATCGCGACTTCGCGCGTGGCAAGATAAAAAGTATCCTATGTCCGTCTCCTAGTTCTAAGCTACCTCCCCATCTATTTTCAGCCAAATCGGTCCAGTCGTTCACATGTGATGCCATGACCAAGGGAAATAGGGATTCATTTTTATATAATACTAGCTGTTGCCCGCGGCTCCGCCCGCGTGGATGTCGAAATCCGTTTCAAAAACTATCCTATCTCTCAAGTTGGATCGAACTGCACATGGTGTGCGAATTTTATTATAATCGGTTAAGTGGTTTAGGAGTCCATTGAGGACAAACATTGTGACACGAGATTTATATATATTAAGATATAGATAGATTAATACAACAATGCGAAATAGTTACTAGCATTTAAAAAAAAACTAAAATTCCTCATGACCTTTCAGACGCCACTCAGAACCATCAGAGAACGAAGAAGCAGGAGCTCCAGAGGCACCTTCTCATCCACTCGTGTCCACTTCCAAGATAGACCCTAGGGAGATACCTGATGTGCCGACGAACAGGTTCCTTATGAGGGGTGGGAGAGATAATGATGACAGGAACGACCCTAGGAAGGATAGGGAGAGGTAATATCTATCTGGTTACGATTGATGACTTTAATACTTTGTTTACTCTCATTTAATTATCAGTTTAAAAGGAGATGTTACTTCCTTGAATTATTGGTTCTTTAAGCGGGGCGTGAAAAGGCATCTGTCTAGGCCGTCAAGGTAGGGACCGCCGTTTTGGGACGAATGGTGTCTAAAATGGGGGCCCGTACCCTCTGGACTTTGCCCTTGCTTCTTACCATCCAGCGGGGTTAAGTCAATAGACGGACTGAATATAAAAAAAAAATGTGTTACAAATGTATGGACCTTCGGCCCGATAATTGTACACTACTTAGAAAAATAGCTAGGCAATATAGTTTTCCTTTTTCACTATTCAATTCTTATAATACTGCCTCGTATTATGGGCGGAATCTAACTAATTAAACACTTTCTTGCAACACAACAAACATGGCGGACTAAAACTATAAAAATGTATTCATATTTTATTAATTTATGCCCTTGAATTTCGGAGGCGAATAAATATAATTGTATTTTTGCCAATAACCGGTATTAGTTTTTTTTTCTGTATTGTGTACAATTAAGGGGCACAAAATGAAACATCTCCTTTAAAAGCTTAAGAACTAGTGAGAATAACCATTCATTATCCATACTGCTAAATAGTGGAATACCCTGCCCGAGTCTGTGTTTCCGGAAAACACTGGGAGTCCTCAAATTTAGAGTGAATAGGTTACTTTTAGGCAAGCGTGCTTCACTGTCGACAACATCATCACTTACCAATAGGTGAGATTGTAGTCAAACACGAGCAAATCTCGTTTAAGACGTATAATATGGGGTTCTTCAAGATTTACAGGGTCGGCAGCGTGAGTGTGACGCCCCTGGTGTTGCACACGTCCATAGGCCATCAGGTGGGCCGTGCGTTTGTCTGCCACCTAAGTTGCATAAAATAATAAGATAGCTTCGTTATAGATGACAGATACGCAAATAAAAAGTTGTTGTTTTAATTTTATATTTCAGTTTTTGTCGATTCTTGATGTAAGTTGTTTATTTTTATTATATACCATAGCATAAACTGCGCATACGCATCTCAAACGTTTGTTTTTATCTGATACTATTTACTGGGCTTGTCTACATGTCCAGGGGCTCGATTCAATAACGTTAAGATTTAAAAAAAATACATTAAATAACCTTTGGTCCGAATACCAAATGTCTGCTACATAAAAGTGGTATAAAGAAAATGATCATCACTTGCCATCAGGTGAGCGAACGCGAGCTTATCGTCTATAAAAAAATCTGTCGAAACAAAACCTACCTACGTTTTCATAAAGTAATTAAACCATTTATGTGTGTGTGTGTGTGTGTGCGTGCATGTGTGTATATAAGAAATGAAGATTATAATCATTGTGTATTTTAGGATGAGGTACCGCGAGAGGGAGCATCGCTCGTACACGCGTAGCGGCAGAGTCATTAAGGGCAGAGGCGTGTTCGTAAGTACTCCCAGTAACTCTTATATTGAGACGGCGGCGCATGAAACCCCTCTAAACTCCCTTCTCCACTGTGACCAAGCATAGTAATTTGAAGACGAAGGAGGCCTCTGAACGGGTTATGTATATAAAAAATAACAATAATAATGTGTAGATTACAAAAATAAATTATGTATCCATTATTAATTCATTTATTTTAATGTCTTATCTTTTGGAAATTTGTTATTGTTTAGCTATTGATTGATTTCCGCACGATAAAAAAAGGGTGACTGTACAGATACAGGGGCCCGATTCAAAGAATTATAGTTTTATTAATTGGCCCTAATACAAAAATGTAGCTTGCCTCGATAAATAGAGTATCCAACACAAAAATATTTTTTCAATTCGGGCCAATAGTTTACAAGATTAGTCCGTTCAACTAAACAAACAAACAAAACTTTATAATATTAGTATAGATATTGTAAGATATTACAGTAATCACCAACTTTTTTTGCTAGCGCTACCGCACGCCATCTCGCTCCCGCTCGCGCTCGCGGTCGGTCACCCCCCCTCACTGGCGACAAGCGCAGCGACGTATCATCAAGCTGTCCGAATTTGAGGTAAGGCTGTAACTCAAAATTAAATTCTAAAAGTACATAGGTATATACATTATGCTCACGCCTTTTTCGCTCCTGGTTAAGCAGAGACAACAGACCACCATCTGCTTATGTCCTTACATACTTCACGCGTTTCCTCTACTTTCATTAAATCTGCCATGCAAATTGTAAACGTAAGATTAAAAATGAGATTATCATGGTTTTTTCATCGCAAAATGGGAGAAGGGGAAATAGTTTTTTTAAAGGGAAGTATATCTATAGGGAAGAGAAGGGTTTACCTCGGCTAACTACCCGACTTGACGAAGCACAGTTCAGTTTTAGTCGGTTCGAACCCGACATACCTAACCTTTGGTCCCGGTAAGGGTTCCGTTCGAAAGAAAAAAATAAATTTTGAAGTTATAGGGGCCGTAGACAAGTGTCAAAAGTCTAAATCGCTAAGGAAACGAATAGATTAGGTCGACCAATCACACTCCAGCTCGAGATGCCGCCGCGGCGCGCGCATCGTACGCCGGCGACGAGCTTGGATGTGATTGGTCGACCTAATCTATTCGTTTTCTTAGCGATCGTTAGCGATTTAGACTTTTGACACTTGTCTACGGGGAATATACTGATATTTAAAATTTACAGGATTTTTTAAATTTTTTATATCGGTCACGTCAATATGACTTCACCTCGCCTGATGGTAAGCTAAAGGTAAAGTCCCAGTAAGGGGGTCCCCATTACATACACCGACAGTGACATTATGGTGGCCCATAACTTGAAGGCCTCATGAAAGAAGATGTGATGATGATGATCAATATTTTTTTTTATCCTTAGCGCGCTGAACAAGAGAGAGCTGACAGAGATCACCAGGAATCTCTTAAGAAATCTGCAGAAAGACGGCCTAGCCGTGAGTATATAACTATCAAACCACCTTTGAAAATTAAAATTAAACTGTTTTTACCCGACTGCGTCAGCGACGGTAATGTGTTTCGAGACTATGTATGTGTATAAAAATACCTGACTGGGTAAAAACTAAAAAGAAAAAAACAAGCACTTAGATGTCCGGTGGTCTAGAAACATAACAACTGAACAGTCGGGATCCATTGAAAAATTAGATTGGCTGTCGAATAATGGATACCGACTGTTCAGCTTTTTTTTACATAGGACACGTCAAAATTACTTTACCTCGCCTGATGGTAAGCTAAAGGTAAAGTTAGTATGTTAGTACTTGTTTTATTTTTTTCATTTTTGTTTTTTACGCCGTCGGGTTTTTGATTTTTTAAATTATTTTTTTTTTATCGGATACTATCGCTAACCTAATTTATGGTGATCCCAAAGATTCGGTGACTTTTTGGCCGACAGCTCTTCGTGAAAAGTAATCGAAACGTCGGGATAGGTTTTTAAAATGGCTTCTATTTCAAATAACAACCTTATGAATACTCAAACCCCTAAGTTTGTGTGTGGAATTCCTTTGCACACCACTCCACTCTCTGTCAACAGAAGTCTATCAATTCAGGTTTCTCTGCAGGGTCTCGATTTTAATAAAACAAGCCACTATCATGCCACTGACACTTCAAAAAAACTACATTTAATTTTGGACTTTATTGTTATCGATTTAAAGTCAAACACATTTTTTCATAAGCAGTATTTTCCTGTACTAATTTTTAAACTTTCGCGTTCCATGATTATAATAATATGTAAACGGGAATTAACGCGATCATGGTATAGGTATAGACATACCTTTGGAATGCCTGACGTTTCGACCAGGTTACGCTGGCCGTGGTCACAGGCTGACTGTCTCAGCTGCACTGGACTGTATATACCTATACCACGATCGCGTTAATTCCCGTTTACATATTATTATAAGCATTTTCCTGTACCTCAAGTTTCCTTCCGTGCACTTTTTCACCCAGTGCTGACCATGAATACTCCTCCAAAGTTGAACACTCATTTGCTACGCCAAAACCTACACAATAACACACAGAAACAGCTACCCACTTACTTTTTTTTTTCTTATAAACTTGGTCAATAAGTCTATAAGTGATGAATGTGGTCGACAGTGGAGCATGCTTGCCTAGAAATAACCTATTCACCAGACTTGAAGGTTATAGCTTTGCGAAAATTTCGTTGTAAGTGGCACTCCTCAAACGGCTTCAAGCTAACCCCAACGCTTATTTGCTTTATCTTGTTCTCAACAGTCATCTAATATTCTGGACATTAAAAGTTCCTTCTCACTTGAAATGCAAGCAATTTTCGACCTAAAGCTGTATCTGCGCCTACTTTGCTAATAATACATACCATACATGATTTACATGATTTATGGTTTAATCCCCTTTCATATAAAAACATACATTAAGTACTATTCACACTTTCATAGTTCTAGTACTTGCTACTAGATGGCGGAACTGTATGTAATGTTTTCGCTTCTCAACAGATGGCGCTGTTCTGGTTTTACATACATTTTAGATGGCGATGATAAAAGCCGTTGTATATTTTTCTCGTAGTAAGATGTAGGTGTATGAATGCTTTTTACTATGAAAGCAGCGATCGACACAGTCGAACAATACGACGAACGTGCGATTGGTTGTGATGAACAATAAAGACTCCTGAAGTATCTAATCTTGTAAATATTACTATAGAGCGCGGCATCTAGCGTGGCCAGATTTTGGAGTAGTGTGGGCCCCACTACTCCAAAACCTTGCCAAGTTAGATGCTGTACACTATACTGGTTTGTGGCAAAATGCGTCGCCTAGAAACAAGTATAGTGTACAGCATCTAACTTGGCAAGGTTTTGGAGTAGTGGGGTCCACACTACTCCAAAACCTGGCCACGTTATATACCGCGCACTATAACAGGAATGTCTTATCCGTCTGTAATAAAACTATTTATTTATTATTGTTTTTTATTTAACTCTATAGTACACTAAATATGTAAAATATTATAAATTTTCTTGTAATTTTGAAAATAAATTGATGACACGCGACGTTTTTTACTTTTACGATAAAATTCTTGATAATATTGTGGTGTAAGGCCAAAATGTAAGTGAGTGGCTATAATTTTATTGCCAAATTCTTTTCTCACTGGCTTTACTCAATTGCCTTGTGAATCTGGCTATAAATTTGATGTAGAAATGATGAAATTTGTGACTGATAGAAATTGTAGGTATGTAGTTTGAAAAAAAAATGTAGGGAAATAGGGAATAATTATTATTTTGAATAACTTTATTGTTATTATTTAATGTATATACACTTTTTATTGTATTATATATAATGCTAATTTACCTTTAAAAGTGTAATCCTAACAACTATCGCTAAATACAGTGCAAAATACGTACCTACTTGTAGCGATGCAAACTATTTTGAACTGTATTTCCTATGGCATAGAGACTAAAATATCTAATGATTTTTGAATTTTAAAAGTGTGATCTAGACAATTTTCGTCAACTTGTTTCAAACTATTTTGAACCGTATCTACTACAGTATAAAGACTAAAATATCTAATGATGTATAAACTTTAAAAAGTTTAGCCTAGAAAACTTTCATCAAATTGTATTGGAAAAAAGGTTTAGACTATTTTGAACCGTATCTACTATGTCATAGAGACTAAAATACCTTAACTATGTAATTTCACGAAGTTTATCAGTGTGATTAATATTGTGATATATTCCAGGTGATGGTGAAGGTACTCCAGCTAAGCCAGCTTCGGAGAAAGAGGAAGGGGAGCTGGATACTACTCAGGGATCAGAAGCTCCCGAAAAGATAGATTATAACGCGCTTGACTTCGAAGAAGATATTGAGCATGAACATGGTAAGGAAATATACCTTATTGGATGTATCTGCGTTTATTCCTTTTTTTAGCACTTTAAACTTAGCACAAGGTATTTATCGCAGGTTTATAAGTGCCCGGTTAATGGCAATAGGCTCGCCACCTATTACATTGGGACCTAAACATAAACTGGCGAAATGTGGGTGCTAGCACCTCTGCCTACCCCTTCGGGGATATAGGCGTGAGTTTATGTTATGTTATGTTAATGCACAAGTTACGTTTTATAACATTAGCTATTTGCTAGTGAAAGACCTGCTGAAATCGGTTCAGCCTTTTCAGAGATTGTTAAGTCAAATAGAAAAACTAAAAATTATTTTTTTAAATTCGCTTTTTGTATAAGTAGGTATCCTAAATACATTTCAGTACGTGCAATCACTATGAAATTATTAATTTCATATTACAAACAGTCATTTTAACTTTAATCACTTCTATCGATTTTTCTGTCTCCCACTATGTAAGCAAATTCACATCAAAAATATGGGGTTCTTCAAGAAGGGCATTAGAAGGTTTTTACAGATTCGGCAGCGCGAGTGTGACGCCTTTGGTGTTACACACGTCCATAGGCCACGGTGACCGCTTCCCATCAGATGGGCCGTGTGCTTGTCTGCCACAATTTAAATTAAAGAAAACTAATGTTTTTCTGTGTGTATTTAGATGCGGAGCCGAGTTTCAAGCGCAAGCCTTTCGACAAAGCGGAGAGACGCCGTCCAGACACTCGCGCGACCATGTTGGCGCTTGCACTTGGAGTCAACCCCCGACACGATCAGCAGAGGTAGGGTACTCCCTTTTTTGCTATCATGCCCCCCCCCCCCCCGGTACGATACCCCTTCCCCCTCGGAAAGCGAGAGGTGGTTACGTCGGAGTCGAACCGATTACAACCGCACTGTGTCTCGTCACATCGGCCTACGTGGCCGGGGAATCTTGTATTTCTTAACTTACTAATGATTTTCTGATGAAAAAAGGATCATCAAGGACGGGACTTGAACCCGTGACCAGTCCCTTACAGGGGGAATGCTCTGACCAACTGAGCTACCTGGACCCATCTTGTTACCACTAGTCGGTTTTGAGTGCCTAGTGTGAGTTTTGCGTTGCCCGTTGCACTTTCCCTCATGAGGGCGTAAACGCAAATTTGTATGGGATTGGATTAGCGCCACCTTGTGACAAACATGTGACTTTTCATCCAATACAAATTAGCGTTTACGCACTCACGAGTGAGCGTGAAACGGCAAACTCAAAAATTCGCTTGAGAAAAAAATTCGCTGAAAATTCTGAGCGAATTTCACACCAAGTATTAGTATCTTTAAAAGCAAACTTCATCCTATCACAGGGACGCTCGTGACGCCCCCAGAGACGCCCGGGAGGGACTCAGAGACGCCCGGGAGGGACTCCGAGACGCCCGCGAGCCCCGTGAGTTCCAGCCCCGTCGGCGCGACGGTGGTCTGGCCTCTGCAGTCAACTACGCGGCTCCTAAACTGTCCTCGGCCGTCGCCAACGTCTCCGAAGGCCTGGCCAAGTCTAGCCAGGACGACAAACCCAACGAGGGTTACGACCCGTTCAGCTTATTGAGAAGCACTTTCAATAGAGGTGGAGAGAAGAAGGAACCGCCCAGGTTTGTTGAATAAAATTTCAATGTCATTATTTTTCCTATAAAATCAAAAAGTTAACTCCCAGGACGAAATAACACTCGTGACATGTAACCAATTTAAACCAATTTAAAAAAAGAGGTTTTCAATTCGATGATTACCTGTTTGTGTGTGACGCCACGGTGACCGCTTCCCATCAGGTGGGCCGTGTGCTTGTCTGCCACGTTCGTAGTATAAAGAAAAACTATTTTATTTGATATCTGGCGCTTCTCGTGTGGTCCCATTTCAATTAGGTGCTACGACAGAGGCGCGGGTTCGATTCCCGCTCAGTGCAAATATTTTTTTATGCATGACTATGCCATTTACATCGGTCTGTGTGCATTTACAGAAAAAAAATATAAGTATTTTTATCCGAATTCTAGAACCCATAACACAAGCTAGTTAAACTATGCTCACTTTGGGTTCAGAGAGCGATGTGTAGAATGTCCTAGAATATTTATTTAATATTTTCTTATACAGGAAAGAAGATCGTCCAATTCGCGCAGACCGTCCCGACCGTGTTGATCGAACCGCTCGTAACGACCGTCCAGAGCGCTTCGACCGTCGCAATGATAGAGACAGACGCGAGAAAGAAAAGGAAACTGATCGGGATGACAAACAAGATAAAGATAAAGATAGGGATGATAATAGACGGGAAAGACATCGCAGTGAAAGAGATGACAGAGATAGAAAACATTCTGAACATAGAAGAGATGATAGAAAAGATGACAGATCTGTTAGAAGAGAAAAGTCCGAGAAAGGAGAAGTAGAAAAAACTGAACGCAAAGATAGAGATAAATCTGAGAGGAGAGATAGAGAAGTGAGTAAAGATAGGAAGAATGACAAAAGCCGGGAGGATGACAAAGATAAAAAGAAAGATGACGATAAAGATAGGAGAAGGAGACGCTCGCGTACGCCATCTCCTGTTAAAAATAGAGAAGGGTAAGAAAACACTACTACTTAGCCTGCTTGTATAATGTATTGGGTCCTTTAAGCGGGGCGTCAAAAAGCATTTGATGAGGCCGTCAAGCTGAGGGCCGCCAATGTAGCACTACTGGTGTATGTGATGGTGACCCCAGTCTTGAGACTTTGCCTTTAGCTTACCATCAGGCGAGGTAAAGTCATTTTGACGTGTCCTATATAAAAAAAAAGTATTAGATCAATTTTACTGAGATTAATTTATACTTATCAATTTGTAGATCAAAGTCCCGCGATCGCAAACAGACTACATCAGAAACCCGTGAGAAGAGTGGAGAAAGAACTCCACAAGAAGAAGACAAAAAGAAGGTAAGTAGAGTAGATAAAGCAATAAAAAATATTATGGTGTCAAGGAGGTAGGACACGACGGTATCGCCCGTCCGAAATGAGCTGTCCGACTGGGGTAGTACCTCCGCGCTACAGAACACCGCCCCATAATAACCATCGTGTTGTGTTCCCACCGGTAAGTAGGGTTGCCAGAGTTCACTGTACCCCTCCCCCCACCCCTTCCTAGCCTCCCCGCCACTTCCCAGCCCTCCCCTTCAGGCTAGGCAGCGCGTGTGTGACACCCTTAGTGTTGCACACGTCCATAGGCCACGGTGACCGCTTCCCATCAGGTGGGCCTTATGCTTCTCTGCCACCTACGTAGTATAAAAAAAATCTTTCAAATAAAAAACGGAACGGACGGTGTTGTCTGTCCCCTGAGAACGGACAAACAGACAACACTTTCAAAAAAAATATTTTGTTTTCAGAATCGTTCATATAACATAACCCAAGTTAAATTTCTCCAATGTATAGAAACAGCTACTTTACAATCTTATCTTAATATATATAAATCTCGTGTCACAATGTTTGTCCTCAATGGACTCCTAAACCACTTAACCGATTATAATAAAATTCGCACACCATGTGCAGTTCGATCCAACTTGAGAGATAGGATAGTTTTTGAAACGGATTTCGACATCCACGCGGGCGGAGCCGCGGGCAACAGCTAGTAATAGTATAGATCAGGGGTCGGCAAGTAGTTTTAAGTGGGGTCCGGATACTGCGTATAAATTTACTCGAGGTCCAGAAAAAGAAGTATTTTTATAACGTTTTAACCAACTTCAGAAAAGGAGGGTGTTACCTCAGAAGAAAATCCTCTAAAAATTCATAAAAACATATTTCTGATATACCCAAATTTAATATTTGGCGGACCGAGGTTTGACCTCTCGCGGTAAAGATGCGGACCGCGGTCATAAATGTGCCGACCCCTGGTATAGAGGTTTATATGGTGTAAATTATGGAACAATTTATATACAGGAGGAAGAAAGAAATGAGGCTCGCAAAGAATTAATGGAGATCGTCCGTCTCATCAAGTCTAGGCAACGTGATCGCGAGAACAAAGCTGCCGGTATGTATATCACTAGATAAGTATTTTCATCAACATCTGCCTGCCCATCTCCTAATTTATTATGATGGAGGTAGGACACGACGGTATCTCCCGTCCGAAATGAACTATCCGACTGGAGTAGTACCTCCGCCCTACAGAACACCGCGGCCATAATAACCATCGTGTTATGTTCCCGGCGGTAAGTAGGGTAGCCAGAGTTCATTTAAGGGATTTGAATAGTAATCTAAAAGTTTTATCATTTAACTATATTTATCTATGTATTCATATAGGGAGTTCCACAGGGTTGTATTCTTGGTCCATTTGAAAATTTGAGAGCCACCACTGTAGCACTATCGGTGTATGTAGTGGTGATCCCAGACTCTACTTTTAGCTTACCATCAAGCGATGTGAATTCTTTTTTTTTTTTTTTTTTTTATTGGTAATAGGCTCGCGTTTGACCACGATCTCACCTGTTGGTAAATGATGATGTGGTCGACGGTGGAGCACGCTTGCCTAGAAGAAACCTATTCACTCTAGACTTGAAGACTCCCAGGTTGTAGCTTTCCGGAAATACAGACTCAGGCAGGGCATTCCACTCTTTAGCAGTACGCACGATAAACGTACTGCCAAAACGTTTTGTGCGTATGAGTGGGATATCCACCATGTACCGGTGGCGCGTTAGCGTACGTCTGGTCGTTCGGTGATGAAAAGGGCTTGGAGGAATTAGGTTATGCAATTCCAGCGCACATTCCCCGAAGTGCAACCGATAGAAGACAGAAAGGCTAGCAATTCTGCGCCGATGTTCCAAGCTTTGAAGCTTAGTGTCCACCAGCGCATCGCAGTTGATGAGCCTCTTGGCCCTTCTCTCAATTGACTCAAGTGCCTCGAGTTGGTATTTTGCTGAGCCGTCACAGAGGTGCGAGCAATACTCCATACACGATCGAACTTGCGCTTTGTAAAGGTTGAGCAGCTGTTCCGGTGTGAAATATTGCCGCACCTTTGAAATAATACCCAGCTTTTTGTCATGTTGACTTGTCCAATTTTTTTTTATATCGGTCACGTCAATATGACTTCACCTCGTCTGATGGTAAGCTAAGGGGTCCCCATTACATACACCGACGACGGTGTCATATTAGTGGCCTTCAGCTTGACAGCCTCATCAAATACTTTTGCACGCCCCGCTTAAAGGACCCGGGACTATAGGAGGAAGGAAACACGTGAAAATTACACCAAGTTCATTGTATTTTATGTTTTCACCTAGAAACAAAGAAGAAGAGGGATACGTCACACAGCTCATCTGATTCGGAGGATGACAAGAGTAAGAGACGCCGCCGATCTTCCGACAGAGATCGCAGGAGACGTAGCAGTTCTAGGTACGTTTGATAACCATATAACCTATACCTATGATAAATAAATAAAAAAAATACCGATCGAATTGAGAACCTTCTTCTTTTTTGAAGTCGGTTAAAAAGAAAAAAGCTATGGTAGCTGAATGGAAAGGACGCGGCCTCTTCTCAGAGGTATCGAGTTCAATTCCGGTTGGAAAGTACCAATGTGAATTTCACTTTTTGGAATTATGTAATATCTGCTGACGGTGTAGGAAAAACATCGTGAGGAAACCCACATGTCCTAGAAGAAAATCTAAGGACATGTCCGATCCACCAACTCGCATTAGGCCAGCGTGTGTGGATTAAGGTCTAAACCCTCTCAGCTCTCTCATTTGAGGAGAGGAGACCCGTGCAGTGGGACATAAATAGGTTGCTATTATTTATTTGATTAGTAAAAAGAAGAAACCATTCATCCATTAATCTACTACTACTCCCTCTACACTTCACTATTTCAGTACTTTAATATTTTAACCAGAAGCGATAAACCTCTACCGGAGCTTCATTTACCATCAGCAGGTGCATCGGTGTAGTCTCTGAAAATCTTGACGGAACCCCAAAAACATCTTCCTATGATATAATTTGTGTGTTTTGTCCGTAGAGGGCGCCACTCTAGCTCGGAGCGCCGCTCGCGTCGCCGGCGCACGCGCAGCCCGCGCCGCGAGCGCAGGCGCTCCACGTCCTCGCGCTAGGACGTCGCGAGGGTTTACTATCGGATTAGACATTATACAGAGCAAACCCGAGTGCCTAAAGCAAAGTCTATTACCGATATATGAATATAAACTAATAGTTTAAGAGTCACTGGAGGGATTCTGTGCTGTCAACGGGGAAACTAAGGCGTTGCACAAACGTAGACACTTTTGTTGCCGACACGGCACACCGCCACAGGAAACCGTAGTTGCTGTGTCCCGTATCGACAATCGGACACAGTTGCCGGTTCCCTGTCACCGACACGGCACACCACAAGAAACTGTAGCTGTAGTTGCTGTATCTGCTTGTTTTCCGTAGTCTCATGATGGACGTTTGTGAATGTTGCTTGTGTCTTCAACTGACGACTTTTAGTTTCCAGTTACCGACACCGAACACTTTTTGACCGTCCTGAATATAGTGTTAAGTGGAAGCAACTGGACTCACGTATGCGCAGGGAGTTGAATGATTTCATACTTGTTCTATAGAATTCAAATATTCATCGGTAGCTTGTATCTGACACAAGAAACAAAAGTGTCTACGTTTGCGCAGCGCCTAAGGTCTCCTGCGTTGTCAGCGCAGAAACTCTCAACTTAATAGATGAGAAGTTCACATCCCGCTTGAAGAACTCGGGACTGTAGGCAGAAGGTTAATTTAGGTGATATTACTCCCAATTCTGTTGTTACATCTCTAAACTTAAAATTCTCTAAAATTTTCTAATTGCATCTGTTTCTTTCATTATCAGATAGAAAAGGACAGATGATTTATTTTAGTGAACATTTTAGTAAGTTAAGTCGCATGTTCGTAGATGTCGACTAAAATTGAAGGGTACCGTCAAGGCGCCGACTTAATTTGACAGGTGTTAACTAAAATAAATCATCTGTCCTTTTCTATCTGATAATGAAAGAAACAGATGCAATTAGAAAATTTTGGAGAATTTTAAGTTCAGAGATGTAACAACAGAATTAGCAACATTGACTATAATGATGATAGATTTTTATTATTCATTTTTAAGCATTTCACGAGTTAATAAGAACCGCGATCAAGGCGAATCAAACAGCGTTACCACAGTTAGTTCAATTATTGATGAGTTCGAATTCAGTTTAGTTGGAAAGGTTTTCACTAGTAAAGCCTTAATAGATTTCACCAGAAAAAATTACTGTAAACTGAGTATTAAGTAAGATGTGATAACGTTGTTTAGTTCGACTTATTCGCAAATTCACACTTGACCGGATTTCACTAGTAAAAAATTGTTTAGTCAAATTGAATTTACACATTTTGTTCAATGAAAGTCCTCGAGTAAAATTTGCTAACGAGGTTTAAACGCGTTTCATCAGTGAAATTCAGCCATATAACGTTTAGTGTCTTATTTAGTTTTATTTAAGGTACTATTTTTTATCGTGGGTGTATATTATATAATTTTTTTTTTAAATAAAATTACTGTGGTTTCATGTCGATCTAGAATGTCTAGATATTAGTTGTTTTTTGTCTTTGACTATAACTTTCTACTTGTGTTGTTATTTTATAAAATAAATAAAATAATTAGCCATGCGTTTGTTTTTCTTTTATCATTATGAATTATCATTAATATGATGTGATCATTAATTACATTTTAATCAAAATTTTAAACATTGATAGCCCATTAAGTACTTAGTTAAACTTTTTTCACTAAGAAATATAAATTATTTACTCAAAAACGGATTTCGAAAATCTGAAAATGATCACCATCATCAATGCTGACTGTACCTATACCACGATTTTTAATTCTAGGCAAGAAAATGACATTTCCAGTGTTGCAGGTTTTTTGTATCAAATAAATAGTGATGTGGTTGAATAGAGTTTTACAATTATAAGTTAGTCGTGAGTCGAGATTATAATTCTTATTATTAAATGTCAAACCGCGTTTATATAAATAAAAATATGTAATTTACGGTAATTAAACAGAAAAAATACACGGTAAGTAATTAAATCTATATATATTATATAAAAATCAATTGCTGTTCGTTAGTCCGCTAAAACTAGAAAACAGCTGACCCGATTTGGCAAATTTTAGTCTCGAAATATTCGTGCAAGTCCAGAGAAGGTTTATACGGTGAGAAAATATGGAAAAATTGCAAGATAAATAAAGCTGCGTTGAGGTTCCTTAACTGATAAAATTCTATAAAAAATATTTCCGTCGTGTAACGTACTAGGCGAGAATAAATAGCAAAGAGGTTCATGCACTGATAAAAATACAGAATGACTAAAGTGTTTAGTCTATTGATTGCCGAACATCACTATTGTAGCGGGTCACCCTTTTTTGTATCAGTGACAGTTGCACTTGTCATTTTCTTGCCTAGAATTAAAAATCGTAGTATAAAATGTTTCAAATGTGTTCCATATTGCACGTTTTGTCACTGATTTGACCGGTTTTCTGAACTGAGAAATTTGTCTTTCTCAGCCGTAGACAGAGAATCTCAGCGCCTACCTAAGCACCTTTTTGGATACTTATACTCTGTCTAATTTAGGATTATAAAAATGACAGTTCATGTCTATGAAGTATCGTATTTTTTCATACAAAAATTATACCCCTAAAATTATAGTAATACATAGACAAGCCCCGCCCACTTGTCATAGTGAAGCGTCTTGCAAGAATATAGCACAATTTGACTCTACACAAATGAATCGATAAAATAATTTATTGAAATTATTAAATACTAGCTGTTGCCCGCGGCTCCGCCCGCGTGGAATTCGGATTTTGTTCCAACATTTTTTCGTGCTATTAGTAAAGATGTATGGAAATCTGCCCGATTTATTGACATTAATGCTCACTGCTCCGCTCCCTTTGGTAGTAGCGTGATGATATATAGCCTATATTACTCCCAGATAGTGTAGCTTTCTATAAGTGAAAGAATTATTGAAATCGGTCCAGTAGTTTCGGAGCCTATTCATTACAAACATACAAAAATAGGTACAAATCTTTCCTCTTTATAATATTAGTATAGACTTATACTACTAAAATTTTTGTGATATAATTAGCTAAATATGATACGAAACATAAATACTATACGATACCATAAAACTTATTTTTTGTCATCCTGAAGTAAGTTAACTAAAATAATAAAAAATAAAAAGTTTTTGTGTTTTTGTAAATATCGATTCCATATTCTACGGGAACGATAATCGAAAATCGAAAGATTCATTTTCGATTATACTATATGGGCTACCCACTGACCTGAAATAATAAATCGCTAGACTGGCTATGCCATAGCAAATGACAGATATTTTTTGTGCCGATTTGAAGCGCCGCGTTTGACAGACGAGTGTACTGAGAACTAATTAGTTTGCAAATGGCCGTTGTAAATAGGGATGTCAAACGGTATATCGATAATCGTAGGTATACTTTTAAAAACAAAAGGCTTGGTATATGTACTATAAATAATTTTATGAACATATTAAAATGGTATTTCACATTAATAAACACTTTAAATTGAAGTAGGTAGTCGAAACAGTGACATTTGAAAAAGTTTCATCGATATCAAGACAGTTGTTGTCCATCATTATTATTAGTTCCAAGTACACTCACGGCTGCTGTCAGCGCCAAAATGGCGATTTTCAATTAGGCACACTTTATTGGGACTGATCGCCAGTCCAGAGTACTTATTCAGGTCAGTGGGGCTACCCTACTTAGAGCTATTATTATCATCCTACATTAGACAAAGTATAAGTAGGCGTTGAGAGCCTCATCTGAAAACTTTCAATCTAGAAACCAGTCAATAGTATAAGTAGGAAAGTAGGAAAATTAATATGAACGGAAGAAAATTGTATCTAGGATATTAAAAGTTTTATGTCATTAAAATTATATTTCTTCCATATTTATTTTGTTTGTTTTTATATTACCTACATTCATGTCATGACATGACATGGGCGTCAGATTCTTCCCGATGGGGATTAATGTCTGCGACCTCCGTCCTCCATGAGCACAGCCCTGGGGGTGACGGGTGGAGTCGCCTGTCACCCTAGCAGAAGCAGGTCGCAGCGGCGCCGGCGGTGCGTATTTTGATAATATTCTCATTGTTATACACGGTTAGCTGGACGAACAAAAGGAACCTTCTTCCGAATAGTCCTGGTAACTACTTACGACACAGCCACTTCAATCGCCATCGTACGAGACCCCGCGCGTCTCCACCCCACTCTCCCCTTAGTGGCCCAAGAAGATGCGGTTCACTTGGCACATATTATTGTCACTAAAGTGGACCGTAATACTAGCCACACGCGCTCCAATATAATTGCGCAAGACTGGTGCTAGTATACGTACTAGCATGTGTTGATTGGAAGATACTTGCGCAAAATTGTCGCCACACACGTTTTAATATAGGTAGGTAATTGTGCAAGTATTGCGTAAGTAGATAGGTATATTGGGACGTGTGTGGCGACCATAATAACAGGAGAGGTGCATATTATACGAGTACATAGAAACACACCAGACCAATGCAAATAGACATATTCATGCATACAAATATTTGAACTGAGCGGAAATCGAACCCGCGCCCTCTGTCGTAGCAGTCGAATCCACAACCGCTACGCCACAGAGTCCGTCAAAAACTGTCTCCAGTTTCTTAATTAGGTACTAGTACTATCACTTAGGTATACTATAATATTAATAGTAACCCATTTATGTCCCAATGCTGGACACGGGTCTCCTCTCCTCTAACGAGAGAGTTGAGAGGGTTTAGACCTTAATCCACACACGCTGGCCTAATGCTGGTTGGTGGATCGGACATGTCCTTAGAATTTCTTCTAAGACATGTGGGTTTCCTCACGATGTTATTAGGTAGGTATACTATTCAAATGTAATTTCATGTTCGCCCTACGGTTAAAAAAATTACCTATTAATTTTGTTTTGAAGCGCTTACTACGTAGTACGTAGCGCTTTAAATACTCTAGGTATGTCCGAAGCGGATGTTATCCAACTTATACTTAACTGATTACAACAGGATAATACCTACATCTCTTATGAGTCGCATTGAGAGCCGATATAAAAGTAATGGGTTTCTTGTGCTATGCCGCTGTTTCCGGTGCGGAGACCGGCAGGTTCGGCTGAATCACGCGTTAGGTATCGTTATCGTAAACAAAATACACGAAATGTTACCTACATACCTACAAGTATGATTAACGTTTGTTGCGGAAAACGACCATTCACTCGCTGGTTGCGGTAAAGCCATAATACCTACACTAATTAAGTAATCCGTGATAATACTTACGTACTTATTTGAAATCAATGATTTATTTTATCAATACTTAAGAGGAAAATACGTTTATTAAATTAATAAACGTATCATGATAAGTAATAGTGTAGGCTATACCGCAACATTAAATGTTATCATCATTTTTTTTTGCTTTATATGCAGAAATGCCCACAGATGCTCCTAGATGCTATCGAAAGGTTGCAGCGACGTGCGGGCCGTATTATTGGTAGTCCTGAAGTCACCAGCACTCTCGAACGTACTTTGGCAGTTTTTTACCGCCTCTACCATGGTGAGTGTTCCGATGAGCTCTACCAACTAGTCCCACCCTCTCCTTTCCTGTACCTACAGAACAACACGTGCAAGGCTGAGATATCACCCTCATACCGTGAAAACAATTCCATCTAGAACTAAGCGGTTCGGTGCCTCTTTTTTTTTTTTTTGCTGCACCATAAAGACTTGGAATTCTTTGCCAGCTCACGTATTCCTTCCTCCTACAGTCCCGGGTCCTTTAAGTGGGGCGTGAAAAAGCATTTGATGAGGCTGTCAAGTTGAGGGCCGCCATTATGGCACTGTCGGTGTATGTAATACGGACCACCTTCCTGAGACTTTACCCTTAGCTTACCATCAGGCGAGGTGAAGTCATATTGAAGTCCAGAGGGTACGGGCCGCCATTCCAGACATCATTCGTTCCAAAACGGCGGTCCATGACTTGACGGCCTAGTCCCATTATATTTCACCCTTGGTGGTAAAATTTTACACCATCTCAACACCGGTGGTCATATAGAGCTAAAATCGTCCTATTTTATCACTAGTGGTGAATTGGGAATAAGTTTTTCCCAGTTGACCACCAGTCTTAAAATGGGGTGGTTTCCGTCTCAATTATTGACAACCGATGCCAAGTTCATGGTGGTCAGATGGTCCGGAGGGGACAGATGCTTTTACACGCCCTGCTTAAAGAACCCGGGATTGAAAGAATAGGGAAACACGCGGGGAGAGCATTCCAGTTCTTAGCCGCGCAGCAAAGAAAGGAAACTTCCTGGTTAGGTATCCTCTTAGCATCCAGTTGCATCCAAAGTTCTGACTTTGGAGCTCGAGGTCCACTTATTGGTTTTGTGGCTTTTCCAGGAGCGATTGTAGTCTGACCTGCTAACACCGACAGGACAGTTTGCGCCAGAACCGCTTCCGTTGTCTAAGCAGTTGCACTGACTTGTGGTTGACTATTAGATCCATGTAATTTTGAAGTAGATACCTAGTTAGTTAAACATAATAATAAAGGTAGGATTTTATATTTTGCCTGATATCGACTGAACGATAATTTTCGTTCCAAGTTACCTACATACACGGTAAAATCAAACATTATATTTTACATAACAATTGTAAAGCTTCAAAGAGTTATTATTATCTAGACCAGTGTTTCTCAAACTTATAGCTCCGCGCTTCCCTATTAGGCGTAACGTGAATTATTTACATTTTTTTTCATTTATTTGGAACAAATACAGTTAGGTACATGTTGAAGTAGTACAACAAATAGATTTAATTCAACAATTGATGAACACGTAACCCACACTATTGTTCGCAGATTTACACAGAAATTGGATTGGTAAAGGAAGGACGCGATTAAAATTGTTGCTGTGGTAACAAAGTCAGTGGCTCCTCTATTCCTTTTTTTTGTTAAATAAAATATCAACTCGTCTACCGTCTTGTACCTATATACGTATCTTATAAGCGAAAACTTGTAATTTGCTATTTTATGATAATAATATTTCTTTGTGCTCTATATATCAGCTGTATGTTTTCCTAAAAATATTATATATATAAGACGAACCTCTTAAAGTTTTTCATTCGAACACCAATTTTGGTTACATTCACAATTTGCACCTAGGAACCCGGGTCTGCTTTCCTATTCCTTTTTACCATAATTTTTTTGGTTATATTTTCCAGTAGTGACTGGCGTCTGACCTCCCAATCCCGAGAAAAAAGCTTGCAGCACAGCCTCGTTTGTCAACCAGCCGGATTGCGGGTAAGGTAGACTTAGGCCCCGAATGTAAAGTGGGGAGTGGTACGAGAATTCATCAACATCTTAACGTTATTCTACGTTGCATCCAAGGCTTTCACCTCCGCACAGGGTTCGGTTCCACAGTTATTCCTGAAATTATTCTTGCCTTGGCACCCAAAACCAAACACCTACGATTTACTGACGTATACCAAGAGGGACAAAGTAATACGCGTACTACTTTGAGAAACTCTGATCGCGACGAATAGGATACGTGGGCGACAAAGCAACAAACTTTTTTCCTGGAAGAGATCATCTCCTGTATTTATCTACTAAGTATATGCTTTTCTATAAGAAAATACTCGTATTAGGTACGGTCATTTTGGGTAACATTGAATCGCAGTGTAACTTTGAATAAAGTTGTGAAAAAGATTTAAAAATTTATTTGATGCAAATGTTTTATTGTTTCAATATTATAACTGCCTAAATGGATCGCCATAATGTTTTTTAACAAACGTAACGTAAAACATTAAGCTTTCAAAGTCATAATTTTGTAATTTAACCGCATTTTTCAAGTGAAGTTTTTAGCAGTGTTTGTTAGTTGAATTTAATATCGGAATTATTTGTACAAAACTTGCTGTAAACAGGTATGTTTGGTGTTTATCTTTAAAATCTACTAAAAAAATTATTATTTTTAAATCGCTGTCCGTACATGGTGTTACATAAATTGTCTAAAGCTGATAAAGTTGTAACGACGATCAAAATCGAAGTGATTTGGGTAACATTGAATGGTTCAAAGTTATTCGTGTCTTATAAAAAGTTTCAATTCTAAGTATGAGGACCCCTAAAATTGATTGCTTTTTTCTATTTTTGTGTGAAATTCTTAATGTGGTTCACAGAATACGTTAACTTACCAAGTTTCAACCGCATAGGCCTTATAGTTTCGGATAATAGTGGGTGTGTAACATACGGACGGACAGACGGACGGACGGATGGACGGACGGACGGACAGACAGACAGACAGACATGACGAATCTATAAGGGTTCTGTTTTTTGCCATTTGGCCCTAAAAAGGTGGAAAAAATCGTATTTACGATGACATTTTGTTCATGGAAAGGGGTGATTAGTTTTCTTTAAAAAATAAAATGTCCAGAAAAATTATTAGCAGTCATTACGATTTTGATCTCATCTGATAACCAAATAAACATATAATTTATTATGTTGTGCACTACGTTCCTACTTATCTTACTTTATTAGAAAATATAAAAATAACAATGTTTTTTTTTCCACCAAATTAGTCCGCCTTGTTTCATATGGCAAGACCTCGCTATTTTTCACAGGTAGTTACGTCAAGTTAGTCATGATTTTCATTGATTGGACTTTTTTTTACAAGAATACATCATTCAATTTTATCCAAATCTTAAATTATTTGGATAATAAAGGTTTTAAAATCCAAAAAAATATATATTCAAAGTTACCCAAAACTCGTGCTAACTTTGAATGTGTGTTTTGGGGCAAATTTTCGGCAGTCTTTGTGTTTTTTCCATAAATTTGTGGGTTTAGAAACATAAACCAACTCAAAAGAACACTATTTATTCTATAAAATATATATGTAATAAGTATAATCAGAGAGTATACATTAATAATCCGTTAAAAATGTTCAAAGTTACCCAAAATGACTGTACCTAATTTAATAAGAAAATGTGAGCATTGGTAATATATTGAAATGGCAGTTTTATAAATTTCAGTGAGTAAGCTTTTTTAGATACCTACCTACCTATTGGGAAATATATTTTTCATGAAAACCAATATAAAATAATAATCATTGATTGATATTTAATTCAGTAAAAAATTAATACCGAAATCCGAAATAATGTTAGTGCGGTGTTTAAGTATCCAAACCAAATCGCGCGAAAATTACGCGGGATGATCTATGGTCTACAAAACGTTTAAAAATTAAAAAGTAGTGCCTACACCGATTACCTAATACCCTTGCCTAATACCTGTAGTGCAACCAGTTTGACCACAGTGCGAAAACAGACGGATTTTAATAAAGAACCTCACGTACCATATTTAGTTAATTAATAATTTTACTGAAGTTTCACATATTTTTTTCAATTTCTTCACTAGTATTTTTTTCGAAATTTTCATCTACCCTCATCTTTTTTTGATTACGGAGAGCGACAAATCGTAGCTGTATTAAAGTAATGCAACACGTGATTTTGTAGTAGGCAAAGGTATTAGGCCTACCTACCTACTTTAAAAAACTTATAATTTTGTCTATCATCAAGATAGTCAAGGAGACAGATGAGAAAATAAAACAACGGTAGTGTAGTGACACATAATATTAAACTGCACTGTACAGTAAGTAAACAAGCAAATGTTTCAATCAATATTATTCCAATAATATCTTTACTATGATTTGAGTGACGCTACGCTTGACGCAGTTTGACCTCGTTGGTGCGGTGATGTCAGAATGCACAAATGTAACTAACCTAACCTAACTAAATAATGTTGACACCGACGGCCGCTTGCCGCAACACTACGCAAATAATTTCCACCATGACACGATTACATACAAACTATACTACAATCCTGCTTGCATACGATACGCCCATCAAAAGTATCCAGTTTTTGAAAGGGATTAAACAAGGTTGTCTAAATAAAGTTATCGAAGCTTTCAAAACAAATATTTTTAAAGTTGAAAACTTTACAGCGTAGTGACGTTTGCGGTGTATCCAACGCGCTGCGAGTCCGCGGTGCCGCCAGCGCACCGTCCGCCCACTCACCAATGTACTTCACGATATTGTTTAGATGCAGCGCGCGTGCTTGTAAGCGGAAGTATAATGCCATTATCGATTTGCTTATGACAGAAAATGCGTTGAATGGACAAGGTTCTAGCGGGGTGGTGCAGGGGTAAGGGGCGAGTGAGGTGCGGGCGGGGGGCGGTACCGCGGGCGTGCGAGCCGAAGGAGCGTTAGTGCGCTGGAGGCAGCGGGCTGCGCCGTACGTCTCCACGCAGCCCGCTAATCGAATAATTCCGAGTGTAGTGCAAATGCTTGTATTTTTATGGCGGTCACATTACTTCAAGTGCTGGTGCTGGGTGTGATCGCGGCGGCCGCCGACGGTTTGTTATTTATATGTGTCAATTGTGATAGTTGTTGTAGCGTCCACGTGTTTTTGGCCGGGAGCGAGCCGCTGTTTACGGTGCGGCCGGCGCATGCGTTCGGCTTGTTTTCATCGCCTATGGCGGGTCAAACACCGGCCTAACTCACAGCCTACTCGTACCTACATGTTTTGGTCTGTCAAGTAAGTTTAGATATAGATCTGGAGATATGGCCCCCGGTAAACAACACCGAGCCGTGGCAATCGATACAACGGGTTTTCTCACGATTGGTTTTAGCAAATATCGCCTGACTTTACAGTTATTCGTGTTAAGCTTAGATGGATCCTGTATACCTACGTAGTTGCGAACTCCAATTACGTTTTGTTAAGCAGCCCATTCACTTTTATTTCTATTCAATGTTTCTCAGAAGTTTGTATAATGTTTACTGAGAAGAACAATAGTAAATAGTAACTTAATACCACAGCGTGGCCCATTTATTGGGATTCGCGTAGGTATTATACCTACTTAGCTTTCCAATATTCCGAGTGTTGGAACTCAAGGACAGTGCGTTGGTTTGTGTACGTCTGTCAATGGGTCACCAATGTAAACATTTGAATAAGTTAATGCGACTCAATAATGGAACAGTTTCGGCGATTGTTTTATTACGACGCGGTTTGCTTTTTTATTTCCTGGTGGAGAATTTTCACTCCAATATTTTTTTTTCCTATCGGATTCCTATTGGAATTTTTCCTAGCTTTCCACAATTCCCAATTGAGTGTTGTTTATCCCAGTAGTGGACACACAAATACTTCATCTTCCCATTCAGTACAATCGCCAGTAGGTATAACACAAGAAACGTTGGACAACTTTAACTTTGTTAATTTTGTTTATACCTAGGTACCTAGTTTGAACAGCATCACCAATTGTCGTGTCTGTTACAGAGAAATCAACAATGAATATTCTTTAAATACATATAAACTTTAAGCTAGAAACCTACATGCCATTGTTTTCACACAGCTGTAACATTTATCATTACTTAGAAATACGTAATTTGATGCCTATGCAATATAATCTAAAGTAAAGAGTTTTATGCATATTACTAGATCGGTGCCTAACAAAAATTTAGACACTTGCGTTTAGTTGATCCTCCTCACTTTCCTTCTCTGTCTACGCTCCTCACATTGTTTACCTGTCATTTGTAATGGCGCGAAAAAGTTCACATCGCTGTCACATCTAACATACGCATTATCTAGTAACCCCGCTCCCCCTCTACCGTTTCCGCTACATACACGAATAGTGACACAATTGTTGTTATAAACTGCTTGTCTAGTAATATACACGAAAGTCTCTGACCCTAAGCCATTATTTCGAGTAAATAAATAATTGATGATACCTACATACCCTTTTTATTTTTACTACCTAAAATATGATCCTCCAACGAGTCCTAAAAATATAAATGTTTTATTAACTTTCTTTTTGTTACACGTGACTATTCCCATGGGTACCATCTACCTCATCGTAGCCAAGGATAAAATTGTTTAGTCAGAATCCTGTCGACTAAACTACCGAGTACCGTACTGGAAACTCGTGTGGTTCATGCGACTATAGGTCCATCTGACCTACAAAAGGAAATGATCAGGAATCGGAAGGAGCTCAGGTCTTCCGAGGAATCTAAGAGCGTTGCCTTTGTAACTATAGGACCACTGTGTTCAACCAATTTCTGGTAGGGTGATGGACAGATCTATCGATGAATATGTCAGTGTCCGGAAACACTAAAAACTTTTGAAACCTTCTAAGCTGAAAATGGCCATTAGTAAAAAAAAAAAAACTATTGTGACAGCGGCATCCTTATCCACTCTGCAAGTGGACTTATGCAACATCAGAGGACTACATACTAACCTGAATGCGGTCCATTACCACTTAGAAACCGCGAAGCCGACCTTGTTTTTCCTGATGGAGACACAAATATCAACCCCTGCCGATACAGCCTACTAGTACCCCGGGTACAAAATTTAAACATAATATTTTGAGTCGTGCCGGGGTATGCTTGTACGTCCGGGATTTTGAAACCTAAGCCTTATGTGTATTCCGTTGATGCTTCTTCTCTACTACCTTTTAGGCGTACTACACATATATAATACTTCCTGACACATAAGGCGAAGGAATCTCATAGGTTATCGCTTCAGGCCCCAGAGAGATACCCACAAGAACTTTTTCCTGTGATAAAAGTATCCTATGTGCTATTCCATTCTAAATTACACTCACAGCTACCTCCAGCATAAGACTTCACTAGAGTCTCTAACGCAGTGTCGTGTCTACAGCTCCCACTGGGCTCTAATCTCACCCCAGCACCATTTTGTACTTCAGTAAAAAAGCAAGCCAAGAAAAGAAAGATACCATTTCAAAAGATACCAAGCGATATCTTCCTATGTCCCTAATAACCAACGCCTAATACCAGTGTCGCAGTATTGCGATATTGCGTCAGGGTTCCGCCCAAGATGGGCCCCTTAGAGGGTCATAGACTGCAGTATGGCAGCGTGAAGTTTTTTGCAGGTGTCATCGCCCTCCCCAAGGTTGGTCAGCAGCCGTTAAAGTGAAAGTCACAATGGAGTTCGATCTAACAAACATCATTCTATTGAAAAAAAATAAAAGGTTAAGAGTTCATTTGTTTGTATGATAAATATTCTGTATAACATGAAATTTTACAGTAGGTAGTTAGAGAAAATACGAGAATACGCAAACTTTTTCATATGACTTGTTATTGGGAGTTTATGTAACAACATTACGGGCAATTCATTGACCTCTAGGACCTTGAATGTTAATTATAATTTTTCTGCCGAAGCCTAAGAAATAATTACAGAGATTAATGTGAACCATCATTGGTAATCATTTAGTTTTACGCTGTATTAAATTTGTGAAGAACAATGCTACATGATTGAATAATGATTATGACTGATCTTTTTCACGACTAAGCTCATAGGATCTACATAACGACTGATGTGCGAAGAGAAAATGAATTATTGATTAGGTACAAACTTACATTAAGTGTAAGTTCTGTTGTTGTTGGACCTATATCCGCCCTACAGAAGACCCAGTGGTTAGTAGGGTAGCCAAAGCTTGGAGGGATTCTATGTAGTCAGCGGGGAGACCACAGTCTCCTGCGTTGTTAGTACAAAAACTCTCAACCATCTCCCTACCATTGCCCCTCCCCATAAGTCAGGGTCGGTAGCGCAAATGTGATGTCCCTGGTGTTGTACAAGTCCATAGGCCACAGTGACCACTTCCCACAGCCCGTGTGCTTGTCTACGACATTAGTTGTATTAAAAATGAAACATAAAATCTTAATTAAATACAGTTTTCGTCAAGAAAGACTTTGAAGATCTTCATTCATTTATTTCGTTAATAACTTACGGAGCAGTGTTTTCCAAGTAACTGAATTTAGTCATTATCCACAGAAAACAGAAACACAGTAATCCTACAAAGTTAATCATGCCGACTACGGCTTAGATTTCGCCAGGCAAAAGGATCAAGGAAACAATTCTAGTTCAGAGTAAGTCTTGGAAGGGCATTCACAACTTCGTTTTTGTCTATTTCGTTACTAAACACGTATTTAGAATTAATTGAATGTCTGAGATGAAGTGTTGCTTTAAACTTGCGAATTAAATTCACGACGAGATTTTCGAGCTTTATGTGTTGTTGAGAAAGGTTTAATGCGAGATGGGGTCTCATCTGTTATGAAACAATTGTATCGAATTAATTTAAATCTGGGAACATTTGCGTAAATTTGTCATCTGTTGTTGTTGTTGCCGCTTTATCTACACTCAATGAACAAAAAGTACATCGGAATTAATTTATCGCTACTAAATAACTTTTAGTTGTCGGCACAATGACGTGAGTGAAAAAGACAAATAGCTGAATACCCTCAAAAATAAAGAATGACAATACTATTTTTATTACCTGTTTGACGAATTACCACTAAATGTATCTACAAATACTATTAAGATGACTGCTCTATCAGCATTAGACATGGGTTTATGGAAACCTTACCTACAAGTTCGTACACACACTGATTATCTGACGAAGCTTTGACGCAGGCTTTTCTCTTACGGTTGGGAGATAAGACAGCGGTCGATCGATGAGAAATTGTCTCCGGGTTAGTATCAAGAACGTTCTAGAAGACTGGATATATTTAATAGTAGATTACTCCACAGTATGACCGATTTTACCGGCCGGCATTTATAATGAAAAACACAAGGCCAGATGAACGCTGTTTCTCCGAAATAAAACGATCTAAGGAACTAGATGTACTGTCGCGTTTCTGATCTTATATCAACATAATGGCATCTTTAAGACAAAGAGAGAAATCTACTTAGCCTGGCTATAAAATGAATATTTAAAGTAATAAACATTAATGGAAAGTAAATACATACAAAATAAGAAGTTACGAATCTATGAGTGTACAAGAAAAATGTTTTAAAACTGATTTTAACTGCTAACTTTAAACACAATAGTTATGAATGAACACGAAATTCTCTACATAGCACAGTTTTCGGGGCAACTTTAACAGTGATACTAATTAAAATTTATAGAATACTTACAGCAAAAAAGAATTTGCACATTTTAAGACATTACTGAGTTATTACAACAATGTTTACAGTCCGTTTACTTAATTAGACTGGCACGTGTGATAAAGTTGTGCTAATAACAAACTTCATTTTAATTCAAATAATTTGCAGACAAGATGCTTGTAATGATATTATAAAGTAATACTTTAAGCGTAAAATAATAAGCACGAAATGCGAGACATTAATCTCACTACTATAGATGTCGAAGATCGCATCAAGTGGAGAAGTAAAAGCATTCAGAAAGCTGACTAAAGACTCCGATGATGATGATGATGACTTATGGCACTACCTAATTGATGTAAATGAATTGACAGAAAGCAAATAAGAGAAGAAACCTTTTAGAGACCTGAATACTGCCGTCGTAATGTAAATGCTGTATTTGCAAAATGGCGATTTCGAGAAAAAACGCGGTTAAAGGTTTTTTTACATTCTCTACAATTTCTGAAATCATAATTATGTTTTATTTTTGACTCAGTATGAACATAATAAGTCAATTTACTATTAAATTTAACATCGAAGACAATTTTATAGATTAATTAGTTTACGACGGTAGAATAGGAATAAAGCTAAATGAAATGTTACAGGTTACATAACATTGCTTATCATTTTTAATTCTATATCTGCCGTCATTTGCTGCTGAACATGAAAGATCTTTCAAAGAATTCAGACCACACAATCTAGAGAAAATCTGTACTGAACATTACATTTACACAGGTGAAGAAGGGTAGATAACTAATTCTACCAACCCAAAGGTGTCAAACATCTCTCCACATCAAAGGTAGCTCGGTTCTCCACTAATTTATCCTGTCCAAACTTAGTCAGATGTTCATAACAACTCGAATTAGGATCAGGACAAGGTCGAGGTAATTGCGTAAATATGTATGTACCTATTATATGAAGCGCCAATTTGCGTCTAGGCGGTTGACTGGCTCTAAGAGACTCTTCACATTTGTATCTTATAATACTGGATTTAAAGATTGCTAGACTCCTTCTTTTGTGGACGTATTGCCTTGTGAATCTGGCCGTAAATGTAGAAGGTTCATAAGTGTTTATCCTATATACGAATAAAGTTATTTGATTTGATTTGAAAGAAAAATGAGAGCGAATAATTGATTAATTTTGATTACTTCTTATGAGTTCAGAAATCAGTTATCAGATTTTCTTCTACATGTCACTGTGGGCTTTTAATTTGTGTTACTGAAACTTTGTTATGAGACGATGAAAAGCAATGCGTATATCCCAAGGATCAGCAGACTCTACCAATAGAGTCGTGGAATCATTGATAGCTCACGTTATGGAAGCAATCAAAACGTTTAATTAGATTGGTTATTGATTTCATAAATGAGTAACGTAGAAAAAGAAAAAATACTTTACATCTCAAACGTTTATATCAGCCCGCTCGCAGCTAAATCATAAGGCTATTAACAGATCAATTTACATTTTATAGCAACTACAATGAACTTGCAAACATTTCGTAGTTATCATTAATCTCATTCTGTCTCGTAAAATGTTGTTCAATATGAATTACACCTAATAAAATGCTGAGAAAATTGAGTAAGTAGAGATATATAAAGCAATTTTTGTGTACTTAATTAGCGATTTGACCTACAAAAGGTCTACGCAGCTTACGGTAAGTTATAAATAGGTGGCTCGCTTCTTCATTGCGCCGTTTCTTTATTAGGTATACAATCTTTAGCATTCTTTGCCTTTTGATTCCAGTTTATAAGGCTTCGTATTACGCAATAATAAGTTCGAGAGTTCAATAAATTTCTCCTATTGTTACAGTCAAATAAATAATGCTGAGTTTCAAACAAAACTTTTGTTTACGGAATTGAATTTGTTTAATTTGTGACAAGAAGAATCTAGAAATATAAACAAAATGTGAAGTTATTACTATTTTGCGACTTGGGACTAATCCTACCCTCATTCCTACCACTGTAACTCCTGTATGTCAGGCGGGATCAACAATGACCCACGAACACATCAAGTACTTATTGACAATCGAGAAGTCCCAGAGAAAGTTAAATTGTCTTGGAACCTGCATCGAAGTGATAAGTAAATGGGACGAGTTAGAAACATAATAAATCTACTTCCATCCATGGCAAACGGGAGAAAGTTATTATTTCAATCGGAATATTTTCCACATTGGTGTGTTTATCGAGTTTCCGATATCTCGGCTCTGTTATACGTGCCATAGTAGTAGGTAGTAGTACTAATGACCATATCAGTCTAGTCTAAAGTCTTACTATATTCTTATAAATGCGAAAGTTTGATACAGAATCACGCCATAATTGGATCTGGATGAAATTTTTGGCATGCAGATAAAAACTATAATGTGGAATGTATACCTTTAGCACATGTCATTTCGCGAAAGTTTTGCTGATATTTGTTACACAATCGCGCCATAACGCCTGGACAGATCTGGATGAAATTTTGCCCACAGATAAAAACTGTAGTCGGGAATAGCACATGGGAATGTCATCCCCTTGTTCCTGTGGGTTGTGGGTCGTATTAGAATTCATGGGGAAGCCTTCTCATCAGTTCTATATAAAAGTGGAGTTGTTACACATGAGATCTGTCTAACATCGACAAAACATTAAACCGTTTACAATGATGATGTGATTAATAGCGGATAGCAATTGAATCGTTTAATAGCACGAGAGGCCGCAATTTTTTACGATAAGCCAACAAAAACTTCGCTGTGATTACAAAGGTTGATTCGAAGTATCGGTGACCGGCGTTCTCGTACTAGTATAAACTATTTCCATAGTTGCGATTCCCTTTTTTAAGGGACTAATCCTACCCTCATTCCCACTACTGCAACTTTCGTACAATAGGATCAACAATAGTGACCCCCGAATACATTTCAAAGTCTCAGGGAAATTTAAACTGTCTTGGAACCCGCATCGAAATCTAATCAGAAGTAAATTGGAGTAATTAGAAATATAATAAATCCACTGCCCTCCTTAGCAAAACGGTAGACAATAGACATAAATAGGCTAAGTACCTATAAATTCCCTTTTTTGGATATACCTTCTTAGATCCCTTGCGGCGCCCATAACGGAATACAGTGTATTTTAGCCCTTCGATTCTGACATACGTACTCCATTGCTGGACCTCGTATAGTGATATGCGTACCTATTTATTTGACTGTAGGTATATAAGTGATTGTCAAATAAAGTAAATATGCCTAGTAAGTGAAAACTAATTATCCTATGTAGCGGGTGCCTATATAGTTTTACATAATCATTTATATTTAAACATTTAATCAGAATACAAGAATTAACATAATATTATATTTCACTAAAGGAAACTTATCTCCTTAATAAATAATTAATTAATTTATCTACTTTACAAGGCACACGAAACTAAATTCAATGTTCTAGAAGAGCTACATAACCTTGCCTGTATGCCTGTTTAATGAAATAAGTGGATCTCTCTAACCCGTATTCAGACATCCAGATTCAGAGCATTATTTTACCGATTATAGCTGAATGGATAAGGACGCGGTCTTTACTCAGAGGTATCGAGTTCGAATCCGGCCGGACAGTACCAATGTCATTTGGAAAGTCAGTGTTCTAGAAGGGGCTGCCGGCAACAATTTTTTTTTTTTATAATACGTAGGTGGCAGACAAGCACACGGCCCACCTGATGGGAAGCGGTCACCGTGGCCTATGAACGAGGCAAAAAGATGATCATAAATCGTCTTTTTGCCTCTTTTCTTTGCCGCATCATACGTAAAAACCTAGAATTCTTGACCAGCTATGTGTTTCCTACCTCCTACAGTCTCGGGTTCTTTGAGTGAGGCGTGAAAAAGTATTTGATGAGGCCGTCAAGCTGAGGGCCACTACTGTGACTCTATCGTTGTTTGTAGTGGTGTACGTTACCCACGCCACGTGATTTCTAATCACGTATATGAAATTTCTTTTCAATTTTAAAGGGATTCGAGATTATACCAAAGACCAAACCCCATTCTCCCCAAACTCCTCAAAAGATTTGGTGAAGCGATTTTTGTGTTTCTTTAATAAGTATCATTTGAGCTTGTCAAGAAGTAATCGGAAAATTAGTAGTTTAGAAATTTTGAAGTTGATTGTTTCCACTGTGGAAAAACAGTAAATTATCAAGCACCTCGAATGATCCAATATCGTCACTTGGGCCTCTGGAATGCCTACTTTTTTTTTCACTATGTTGAAGTTTTGTTCTGTTATCTTCTACGCTTTAGGTTATCTTGCCTCTGGCCTCAGTTATGAATGATTTAGGTAATCTTTGGAGTTTAATGATCTTCAGTTAATACACAGAATTTTGGCATCGTGTAGGTACATACATATAAATAACGCCTTTTACCATTGGGGTAGGCAGAGACAACATTTTTCCACTTGCTACGATCTTGGCATACTCCTTTCGCTTCTTCAACTTTCATAAAATGGTTTTCATATACTTACTACCTATCTAATTTGTAATAGTTAAAAACATTTGATTTGAATCTACTTAGGTGAAAATTATAAGCGTTTGCGTATTATTATGTATTTATTAAACTTCTTCTTCAACCTAGCGTTAATCCCAGTCGCATCCAAAGCTTTCACCTTGGAGTCTGGGATCCGCTTTACCAGTCTTAACTGCGGATTTGGCTGGACCTCGATATTTTCCGTGAAGCGACTGCCATCTGACCTTCACAACCCAATGGTGACATTAGGCGACATCGAAGCATTGCAGCTAGACCGTTGTTGTTGGACTTTTATTTGTTAATAATAATTTCAAGGCGGACTTAATGCCATAGGCATTCTCTACCAGTCATCCGTATATAGGTATTGAATTCATAAATAACGAAAAATGTACCTATGTGAATATACGTAATACAAGTTTAAATATTAATATAATACCTAGTCTGGGGATGGGCACAAATAGAATCTATTACCATGTGATTTCTTGAGAAATAGGTATTTTAAGAATTTACTGTCACACATGAACTTATTTTATGGATGGAACGCGTTGAAAATAAGTCTGTGTAACCAAAATGGCGATGGTTAACCATGTACGAGTGAATTTCGGGTTGCAGTGTTACCCAAATTTGAGGCCACAGTAAATTTTTTAAAACTTAGGAAACCTTGAAAAACTAAAATTTCAATATACATCATCATCATTCTCTGAACCTTTTCCCAACTCAGTTGGGGTCGGCTTTCCAGTCTAACTGTGATGCGGCTGAACTTCGATATTTTACGTGGAGCGACTGCCATCTGACCTCCACAACCAATGGCGATATCGAAGTTCCAAGTTAGACTGGTTGGACTTTTGAGGGCTCCAACTACCCGTAACGACTGCCATAGATGTTTGTATGGCAACCGGGACCGACAGCTTAACGTGCTTTCCGAGGCACTAATAAACCTGCGATAAATACACACATAACTTCGAAAAGCATCGAAAAGTCATTGGTGTGTGCCATAGTGAACCTGGGATCGAACCCGAGACCTCGTCTCAACAGTCCATTACCCAAACCACTTTACTATTTCAATATACATCTAGGTAATTAATTAATTACCCTCCTTCCTTCGGCTGTCGGGTAAAAACAAATAAAACTATGACAATTATGAGTGATACTGAAAGTTTAATAACCTTACGAAAACGCAGTTAAGATTCGTTTTACAAGTTCTTACGTAGTAGTTTCCTCTCTAATCGAATTGAAATCACGCGTTTAGAAACCGTGGCGTGACTGAATCGGGTCCAGGGTTTTCCGAAGATTAGATAATTAAACTTTCACCATCCTATCTGAAAAATCCCGTAGGTACAGGTGATTTTGGCAGAACTTAGACTGACGAACTGAGACTTTACCTTTAGCTTACCATAGAGGCGAGGTGAAGAACTAGATCAACATTATCATCTTCACGTTAGTCCCGGTCACATCCGAGGCTTACAACTTTGTCTCCCGGATCCGCTTGCCGGTCATTACCCCTTACTATATAGCTACCTACCCCAATTAGATACTTAATTACGAATGATAATGGTATCTATAAACGTATCAAAACTTTGTAAATGGAAATATTTAATGAAACTTGTGTAAGTACTGTACTTACCTACTGTTTGATAATATTATGATAAATACTACTACGGTTGGTAATGATTAATGTTCTTTTAAGTGAATTCGCGATGTGGGACTTCACGTTTAGGAGTTTTTGCCTTGAATTGTATCAGCAGCATGAAAATTTGTTCTGCTCATGTAAAGCTATCATCTTATTGATTTGTATCAGAGTCGCGAATGATATCACGCCCTTTCCCCTCCGGGGTAGGCAGAGACAACAGCCCGCCATCTGCTTCTGTCCTTTTATATACTTCACGCGCTTCCTCTACCGGCATTAAACCTTTCATGCAAGACTGCCGGTTTCGAGTTTTATACAACTCAATTGAGACTAAACTGAGATTGAATTTTCAACATATTTTTTTTTACGATAATTGGCCCGCAACCGGCTTGCGCCTGTGAAAAAAAAATGGTCGCGTTTGAGAACCTCCTCCTTTTATGAAGTCGGTTAACAATTGAAAGTAGAAGAAGCGAAATGTGTCAGGATCGTAACAAATGGAAATGTGTGGCTTCTGCCTACCCTACTGAGTAAGAGGTGTAAGTGTTTGTATGTAGAGTCGAAGTAAAAAATCATTTATGTATTATGTATAGACCATTAAACGGCACTTATAAAACGTCAAAAATAAAAATGTTTCAAACTAGGCAAGCAAATGGTTCGAAATGCGGCCCAAACCGCCCAAAGACAAAATTCCGGCAAGAAACTCAGCGGTCTTTTTTTTTGTTTTTTTTTTTAGAATAGAATAGAACAGAACTTAAAAAAAGCAGTGTTATTGTTGTGAAACCATAGATAATAGTGTAGAAGTCATGTTGTAAGAGTGCTTATCGGCACAAAACGGGCGATCTGCCAACTTTTGGTTATTAGGATAAGTACTCAGTCGGATATAAAGGGATATTGTCAGTATTATTGAATGGTCAGGCTTGGGTGGATGAGATTAATGCCGGCTATCTAAGGCTCAGTTTGGAAGCCAGATATATTTGAGGTTGGAATAACAAATGGTTGGCTTTAGCATAATTGCATTTATAACGGATATGGATGCCTCAACAAATTGTATCGGTTGTTTTAAATATAATATGTTTTGATTGATTGTTTGAAGAGATGATAGATGTCTCTCAGTCAGATAGACTAGGAGATAGGCTGGCTATGGAAGGCGGAGGGTCGGACACAATTAAATTTCTCATCTAAAACATAGTCATTAAAGCTTAAAATTTCAAAGTATTAGGGGTTTTTTGACTATTTTTTTTTTTAAATTCTATTGGTCACGTTAATAAGACGTCACCTCGCTTGATGGTAAGCTAAAGGTAAATTTTCAGGAATGGGGGGTCACTATTACAGACACATAAATGATAGGCCTTAGCTTGACGGCCTCATCAGATGCTTTTTTACGCCCCGCTTGGACAGATGCTTTTACGGGGGCGTGACACCTTTCTTCCCTGAAATCCAAAATATTATAAAAAGAACTGCGAGTTAATTTCGCGCATAAAGGATTCCGTATTTATATTATGCGAAAAAACGGTAAAAAATATCGTTTGTTGTAGCGTCCAATAAATATTAGTTTTGTTCTGTCAAAAATATTTTTACTTTATCACAAAAAAAATAAATTTTAACAAAAAAAAAATCTATTTTTAGCATTTGTTGTACATAATAGCGGGCACAAAAATAAATATTTCATCTGTGAAAATTTCAGTTGTCACGGTTCATGAGATACAGTTTGGTGATAGATACACAAACAGATAGACAGTTCAGTCTCAGTAATAGGGTGTAGTTTTCACCCTTTGAGTACGGAACCCTAAAAATCAACCTTCAGTTGCTTTTTACATGAATATAATTGTCATCTCATGCATATTTTTGTGATCTTAAAACATGCTTCAAAGTACGAACAGCTTTCCATATTATAAGTTTACAGAAATTAATATAATAGCAACCCTATTTATCTATAGGGGAATACAAAAGTTGTTTGCTAAGTTCTGTAGTAGGTAGTTGGTAAGCTTTAGTGTTGTCAAAAAAATAGTAAACATTGCGGTTTTACCCCACTCCTTTCCTATATAGAACAACACATGCAGGGCTGCGATATCACCCTCACACGGTGCAAACAACTCCATCTAGAATCAAGCGGTTCGGAGCCTCTTTTCTTTACCGCACCATAAAGACTTGGAATTCTTTGCCAGCTCACTTGCTTCCTTCCTCCTACAGTCCCGGGTCTTTTAATCGGGGCGTGAAAAGCATTTGATGAGGCCATCAAGCTGAGGGCCACCGTTATAGCACTATCGGTGTTTGTAATGGTGACCCCTGAGACTTTACCTTTAGCTTACCATCAGGCGAGGTGAAGTCATATTATCGTATAAAAAATATAACGATCGAATTTTGACCTCTGGCCGATCACTAGAATTACTAAATGCTTGGCTATTTAGCATAACAATACACCTTACTACTGAATGGTAAGTTGGTATTTTTCTAATGTTGTGTAGGTACTGATTACATAAAGTTGTGAAAATCAAAGTGGCATGTTATGGAGGGGCGAGGTGAGGCAAGGGAGGTGGAGGGCGGGCGACGCGCGGGGAGTACCGCGTGCGCCGAGCAAGGTCAGGGGCCCCGGCGCGGGCGCATTGTACCACGAACCTTCATATTCGCCGCGTTTGTCCATCAAATACTATTGACCCAATGCGTAAGGCCAAACCCGCACTGCGAAATCTCGCCGCGCGATTATTCCCGCGGGATTCTGCGTCATACATAAAGCGTGCGAATTTTTTTTTTAATATGTCGGTCACGTCAATATGACTTCACCTCGCCTGGTGGTAAGCTAATGGTAAAATCTGGAATGGGAGTCTCCATTGCAAACACCGATAGTGCCTAGTGATGATTTAATGGTAAGCTATGGGTCTTGGGGTCACCACTACACAAAGCGATAGTGCTACAGTGGCCCTCAGCTTGACTCTCTTCTTAGTGGTTATGAAAACGACTTTACGAGCGAGAGGTCCCGCGTTCAATTCCTGGCTATTTACACTACCGACGTGAACCCAGTCCTAACTTGGGCAAATTAGCTTAGCTGAAGGGGTTAATGGAAATACTCGTAATTTCGGCTAAGTCCTAGCAACCTCTAAAACCATTTTGTGTAGAGCTACACGCATAATGCGTAAAAAAAAAGCGCGAAATTAAATCCGCTATCGAATGAGCGTTTTGCTACAGAATCCACCTCCCCGTAGCGCGAATTTACTAGCTGAAATCCGCGACTCTACCTTTACGGAGGTCGGCTATCGCTTAATGGTTATATCTCCGCTTCTACTCAACCAATGGCAATCACAACATACAGTAAATTTTAAATCTGACTAACGCATTTCTAAAAAAACCGCATCAAAATCCGTTCAATAGTTTTTGTGTCCATCGCGAACAAGCAGACAAGAGATGCAAAGAAAATATATTTTTGTGTTCAGAAAATAGTTCATTTAAGTTTGAAATCTATGAAATAATCAGCAACTTTTGCCGCTTACTGAATCTGCCTTAATTTTGCCACTAACTGTATAATCTGCCTTATTTTTACCCAACTGCGCTAGCGAGGTCAATCGAAAAAGTACTAGGATACTTTCCGAATCGGTATTTTTTTTATTCATGATAGGCTTACGTTTGACCTCAACATACGCTTGCCTAGAAGGAACCTATTCACTCGTGACTTGAATACTCCCAGTCGGTAAGAGTCCGACATAACCTGCCCCGCTGGCCGCGGGGTGGGTATCCATGAGGATTTCCGCACGGAAAAAAAAAAAAAAAAGGTTATAGCTTTCCGGAAACCCAGACTCCGGCAAGGAATTCCACTCCTTAGCTGTACGCATGATGAACGTGTCAGCAAAAATATATAAATTATTCCCGCCCTACCCAGAAAGCCTGACAATATATTTGTGCTAAACAGCTTGTCTTGTCATACACAAACTAAATGAGAGATGACACCCGTTGTTTATCAAATGAAGTAGAATAAATATGGTAATTAACAGAATATGTTAAATATTTCTGAGAAGTTCACATACATTAAAATGATTCTCACAGTATCTAATGGGCTTTTTTTTGAACGACCGGCTTTCAGAACGTGGGTCACACGCATAGACTTTGGCATTTTTACGGTCAATACACGATTTTCCTTTTTTTCTACAATCCCTACGTTAAAAAGCAACTGCAGGGTCGGAAGGGTTTTTGTTACGCTACTAAGGCATAAGGACGGCCTCTGTGGCGTAGCAGTAGTACATGTGACTACTACGCAGGGGGCGCCGCGCCGGTTCGATTCCCGCTCAGTGCAAATATTTGTATGCATGAATATATCTATTTGCATTGGTCTGGGTGTTTCTATGTATAATAAGTATGTATTTACAAAAAAAAGTATATATAGTAAGTAGGTTTATCAGCATTCTAGAACTCATAACACAAGCTAGTTAAACTAAGCTTACTTTGGGTCTAGGGAGCGATGTGTAGAATGTCGTAGAATATTTTATTTATTTATTATTTGATCCAATGATATTTTTCTGATAAATAAATTTAAAAAAAAACTCTTCGCGTGTCCCTCTAGCGAGCTGAGGGCACAGTGGAGGGCAGGTGCGTGGCGGACTGGCTTTCCGAGTGCAGACAGGTGGTAACAGATAGCCCGCCTATCACCCTGCACCGTCAGTGAGGCGGTGCAATGCTCGCCCCCTTTTCTTTCGAGTTGAGGGGCCAGCTAAAACCGTAGATGGCCCGGGATCAGCTGGGGTGCTAGGGATATGCCTATTGGGTAACCTTACTTGAGACCGCGGCGTGCGGTTTTAGTCGATTCGAGGCTATAGTCGGGTGGCGGACAGTCCTTAGGCGTCTTATACGACACCCACGAGTAAGATGGGGTATTCCTTACCCTATATTTCGTCAAGCACGATTCTGTATGTAGTGAGTGTCAAGGAATTAAAAAAAAAACAGTTTCCAGCACTGGTTCCACTAAGTCTCGATGGTTGTCTAAAAAATGAGATTGAAAAAAATCATCGCACGAAAACATAGCTTAATTAATATTTATTTGCAAACAAGTCTGAGGAATCTCGTCACCTCCTTTGAGTAGTTGGAAGTGTCTTTTTTATACTACTAAGGTGGCAAACAAGCACACGGCCCACCTGATGGACAGTGATAAACCGGATAGTCGTCGACGTCGATGGTCCCATTCACACTATGAAAGTTAAGTAAGGGGGCCTCCATAAAATACGTGAAATGTTCAGGGAGGGGTCGAGTCAAATCTCATCTAATCTTACCTTGAAGAGAGAGGGGTTCTCGGCAAATATCACGCAATATTTTTTCTGATTGTAACAAAAAAAATTATAAGTACCTACTATTTTGGTCAATTTAATTCAGATTGTATATGCTAAGATTTAATCTTAAGCGTTATCGTTACACGATTAAGTAAGATCATTCACTAATTCGTTCGAAAGAAAATAATTTCATTCATACTTCGACGTTATGCATCAACTGACTGACAAACCAGTCGTAAATAAAAGCACGAAGCAATTTTTTTTTCAAACAATCCAACGCGTTTACGTTAGAAACCGACAATTTGAAGTCTCATGTGAGATTGGGGGATGGGGAAGGGGTTATTTTGAGTCAAAGTCAAAGTCAAAAATCATTTATTCTGTATAGACCATTTTAAGCGGCACTTACAAAACGTCAAAATCAAAATTATTTAAAACTAGAAGTAAACGGACCACACCGGTTCGAAACGCGGCCCAGACCTGAGAAGACTCCGGCAAGAAACTCAGCGGGCTGTTTTTTTTTGGTCTATTTACAACAATTGCCTTAGTCTAGATACAGTATTAGTTCGAGTAACATAGTTGAGTGAACAGTTCATTTCAAAGCTTCTTTAACATCCAAATAATCTTGAATTTTATAGTACGCTTTTGGTATAGTTTTCTTTTAACAACATTTTTAAATTTACTTACATGTAAATCTCTAATTTCGCTTGGGAGTTTACTATCACAGGCTACAAGATTGTTGAGAGTATGTGGCAGGCCCCTGAACTGCTTAATAATGCCCTACATTTGCGTAATGCGTAACTTGTTTACGAGTATCATGCTAGTGAACATTTCCTGGTGTTCCATTGATTAGAAACATTCGCTCACGGGTCAAATGACAATGGTGTTATGATACTTGCCGCGCAATGGATAGTGCATTATTGTGTTTGCTTGTTTGTAGTACGGCCGCAATAGTATGACACTGATACTTTTAATGTAAGTTTGTATGGTTCTGTATATCATCATTCTCTGAACCTTTTCTCAACTCAGTTGGGGTCGGCTTTCCAGTCTAACTGTGATGCGGCTGAACTTCAATATTTTCCGTGGAGCGACTGCCATCTGACCTCCACAACCAATGGCGATATCGAATTTCTAAGTTAGACTGGTTGGACTTTTGAGGGCTCCAACTACCCGTAACGACTGCCATAGATGTTTTTGTATGGCAACCGGGACCGACAGCTTAACGTGCTCTCCGAGGCACTAATAAACCTGCGATAAATACACACATAACTTCGAAAAGCATCGAAAAGTCATTGGTGTGTGCCATGGTGAATCTGGGATCGAACCCGAGACCTCGTCTCAGCAGTCCATTACCCAAACCACTAGGCTACCGCGGTTTATATATTTCTGCACGGTTCTGTATATATCGTGATTATATACCCGGTGTTTTTTATACCAGTAAGGTGGCAAACAAGCACTTGTTTTTTTTATCTTCTACGATATTCTACACTGCGTTATCTAGACCTAAAGTAAGCTTAGCTTAACTAGCTTTTGTTATGGGTTCCAGAATGCGGATATACCTACATATACTTCGGTAAGTATATTTATTTTTGTAAATACATACATATTATACATAGAAACACCCAGACCAATGCAAATAGAGATTCTTGTACAAATATTTGCGCTGAGCGGGAATCGAACCCGCGCCCCCTGTCGTAGCAGTCGAATGCAATACCGCTACTCCACAGACTAGTGAGGCCGTCAAGTCTTTTTTTGTTTCTGAAATAAAAGTCACTTACGTTACCAGGTTACTTACGCCTTATCAGCCGTAAATGATAAGCCCGTCAAAACCGGCCAGCCAATTAGGAGATTAGTCGAAACAAACAGACAGACAAACGAGAGTTGTAAAAAAAGGATTTTTTGTTACATTTGCTGTTGTTTTAACATAATAAACAGAGTCACACTTAAATTTTATTAATTTGTATATAGATAAGACTTCATTGTACAAAGTTTATTTATCTAGTTTTAAACACGGGGTTTACACATGAGAGGTTTTATGTAAGGTGCCTTAATAATGTCTAGACTAGACTGAGTATTTAAATAAATAGATAAAATCGCTTAGACATAGCAACAGACTACGGAGGTACTGAGCCGTCCGACTGGGGTAGTACCTCCGTCCTACAGAACACCGCTCCATAATAACCTACCCCCCCCCCCCCCCCCCAACCTCCCAATCCAAGGGAGGAGGCCTCCAGGGTCGGCAGCGCGAGTGTGACGCCCCCTTTTTTTTTTATCGTGCGGAAATCCCCATGGATAGCACCCCCGTCGGCCATCGGGGGTAGTTATGTCGGGATCCAACCGACTAAAACCGCACGCCGTCTCGGGCCTTAGTAACCGGGGTGTAACCCAATGGGCATATCCCTCGCACCCCAGCTGACCCCGGGCCATCTACGGTTTTAAGATGGCCCCCTCGACCCCCAGAAAGGGGGGGTGGGGCGAGCATCGCGCCACTTCGCCGACGGTGGGGTGTAGGGTGACAGGAGGCCGTCCTGTCACCCAACCGTCGGCGCGCAGACAATCAGCTCGCCCCCCGCTCGCTCCCCACTGTGCCATCTGCTAGTCCAAGGGACACGTGGAGAGCCTCGGAGCAGCCCTCTAGAGGGCCACTCCCACCCCGGCCGGATTGGCCGCAGGCAGCAGCGTCTCCCGTGGCGAGTGGGAGGCGCTGCTCGCCTCCGTTGCCCAGGTGCACCACGTGGAGGTTCCGGCCCGCACCCAGTGTGACGCCCCTGCTGATATTGCACACGTCCATAGGCCACGGTGACCACTTCCCATCAGTTGGACCGTGTGCTTGTCTACCATCTAATTGGTAAGTATAAAAAAGTGCAAACAGGAGTCAAAACTTGAACAATTACGATTGTTTTTTTAATCATTAGAAAATAAATGGGCGAGCATGAAATTTCTTTCAAACAGTAAGCGTATCGTATTCGTAACGAAAGACTGTTCGCTACCTCAGTTAGTAAGTATAAAAATATTTGACAAATGGGATGTAGAAATTAGTGACCGGGTGTACACTGTAATGTAACATACTGCACTGAACCGGAAACGCATCCAATTGAAACAGGTCAGTGTGACATCTGTGCCACTAGGTCAATACAACTGCAATTTAACATTAAGCATTATGTTTTGTATTATATGTCGTACATTTACCTATTAAAAAATATTTATACACAGTGTACACATGTGTGTACACTGGAAAAGTATAAATAAACTTTGAAAAGGGTCGTATTAGCTTGTTACATGTACACGCGCCATCGTTTAATTAATATCAATCCCTTTTGTGTTCAAATGTTGTTTTAAATAAATAATGTTAGACCTTTGCAGTCTAAAAGCTTCCTTTTGGTTTAGTTTATATAGATTTTATGGGAGCGACTCCCGTCTAACATACCAACTCTGAGAGGAAAGCCAGTGGTGTACCAGCTTACAGTTAAAGTTGTTTTGAATCCCGAATATCTCGGTGGGGACCCGTCCATCGCTCAGTTGTACACTGGTGTTTGGTAAACAAATAAATTAATTGTTCGCCATGATATTTGTAGTTAAGCTCACGTACGTCCGGTGACCTTGCGCAGTACTGGGTATTCTGTCAGGTCAAGGATTGTGCAAACGAACTACCTATGTTTAATATGATATAATGACTGTTAGAGTTCTGTGCCCTTTTATAAATATCCTCATAGCGATTACACGTTTATGTTTAAAGTCAAAAACATCAAAGTTGTAAATAAATATACGTTTAAAGTTATTGTTAAGTCAAAATAAAAAAAAAGTTGTAAGTAAAACGTTCTGAAGTCAAAACATCAAAGTTGTACATTCAAAACCAAAAAACTAAAAATTTAAGTCAAAGTCAAATTTAAAAAAATTCTAAATTGTAAATCAAAAAACAAAAAAGTCTTAGTTGAAAAATCAAGTCAAAAGTGTTTTGCCGGGCTCCAGGATGTTATTATTATTACATTATTGTTATTATATTAATCTGGTTTCTGCGTCCCGTTTCAATTCCCAAATTTTATTCTAAACAGCTTAACAAAATCACAGGTTGAGATATGCGTATAAACATTAGCAAGCTCTAAACACCGTCTTTGGTCCCGTCTAAGTAAGTACATAAATAACGTTTCGATCGAATTTCACCGATTTCGTAGTAGGAATTTTGACCTAATTTCATCGAGACTCGGAATCCGGTTCAAAGGACCAGTTTGAAAGTCGGTTAGAAGGTACAGCTGTTAAACTCAACAGATTTATTTAACGGACCATAGAGTAGTGATATAAATTATTTGAAACTGATAAATTTATTATTAGATAGATATTATAATGAAGGTGTACCTATACTCGAATTCGATCGTAAGGTAAAGGTAATTTACAATTTGAAATTGTAAGTATATTGGAGATATTTAAAAAATATTTACTACACCACGATGGCAACAAAGAAGAATGAACGATTCCGAACACAATTCTTTTTTCGAATTTTTGTCTGTTTGTTTGTTCGCGATTGACGCAAAAACTGCTGTACCTACAGCTCTTAAAGATATTAATCTTAATTAGACGTAAAATCTGACATAATTATATTTGATTGCAACTGTGTGGAACCGGAGATATAACCATAAAAAAATAGATCTCCTAATATATCCGATCACCAATTTTTTTTATACCACTTAGGTACACAAGCACACGACCCACCTAACGGAAAACGGTTACCGTGGCCAATGGACCTATAATATTATAATAGAACTATGAATATCCTTCAAATAAAATAAACCAGGGTTATGTAAAACAGCCCTGAAACAAACGCTGACAGCAATGGCTTATGCTCACAGCCCGAGGATACACCCTCCAGGAGTCCTGAACCCTACTAGGAATTACTAAACAAATTTAGGAAGCCCTATGTTTGCTTTTAATTTAGTTGTTGATTTAGGAGCGAGACAGCTTGGCATGTAATAAGACGGATCGACAATTTTTTGCGTAAATTCCTGGTTAGCCTATCTGTTGAAAGTTCGTCTGATACATCAGTCGTCGCGGGTTCAATTCGCGCTCATTGTAAAAATGTTTCTTTTTTTTGTTTTGTTGTCTGTTTGTTGGTGATAGACGCAAAAACTATGGAACGTATTTTGATGTGTTTTTTTTTGTTTTAAAGGTTTTGGTCAGATTCAATACCCTACGCATGTTTGATCACAATCGGTTGAGTAGAACCGGAGTCCGATCCGGACGTCCAGGCGAGCGGAGCCGCGGGTACCAGCTAGTATATAAAAAGCTATTAAACTATCAATCCAGTGTACGATTTTTTTACGTCGCGTCGGTCACGTCACTATGGCTTCACCTCGCCTGATAGTAAGCTGAAGCTAAAGTCTCTGAAATGGAAGTCACCATTACAAACACCGATAGTGCTATAGTGCACGGCATCTAACTTGGCAAGATTTTGGAGTAGTGTGGGCCCAGTGGGGCCCACACTACTCCAAAATCTTGGAGTGCCAATTTAAAACCTTGCGATATTAGATGCCGTACACTATTATTTATACTCGTTTGTGGCAAAATGCGTCGCATATAAACAAGTACCTAGGTATAGTGTACGGCATCTAACTTGGCAAGGTTTTGAAATAGTGGGGCACACACTACTCCAAAGTTTTGCCAAGTTAGATGCCGTACACTATACAATAGTGGCCCTCAGCTTGACGGCCTCATGATTTTTCACGCCCCGCTTAAAGGACCCGGGACTGCAGAAAGAACTCTCAATGAAACCAAACTACGTAACTCTCGTTCTTCGCCCCGAGTGACGGCAACGTTTCAAATAAAGTCGAGTACTGTAACACTATCCCATTGACCCATCTGCCAGAAAATATATTTTCTCCATAGCAACAGACTGGGGCTTGCGGCTCTAATCCTGTTAAGTACTGACCTAACCCTACACGACCGTGATTGCAGATCTTTGTTGAGTTCAAATTCAAAGGGCTCGACTTATTCAATGTTATTCCCTAAAATATTGTGAAAGGCCCTGTCGCTATCGAGGGGACGAGTAATTCTGTATTAGAATGGATAAAGTTAGACTAGTATCGTGAGAAGATTTAAGTAATTAGTGGATAAGGGTGGCTAAGGTTGTTTGTGTTGGAATTGAAAGGTTTTGAGTTTAGAATCGATCGTGGACCTATTACCACTATTACTATTAAAGTAGGTCACAGTACCGCCTTACAGAAAACCGCGGCCATAATAACCATCGTGTTGTGTTTCCGCCGGTAAGTAGGGTAGCCAGAGCTCACTGTACCCCTTCCTAGCCTCCCCACCCTTTTCTACTCCCGCCCTTTCCCTTCAGGATCGGCAGCGCGTGGGCGCCCTTGGTGTTGCACACATCCATAGGCCACGGTGACCGCTTCCCATCAGGTGGGCCGTGTGCTTGTCTGTCACCTCAGTGGTATAAAAAAGTAGGTATCGGCTTATTAATCTTAAAGAAAAAAAATTTTTTTTTTAATAATTTTACCATTCTCTGTTTTGCGCAAAAATTTGATCATTAGTCAGTAGTATTGTAATTTTTCAACAAATAAATTAAACTTAAATTAAATATTTGCCGAAATTCTTTCCATATTAACGCAATTAATGACAACAGGTTGTGTTTTTTTATCAAAATCAATTGGTTCAATTCTTGGCTAGGAGCTTCTATTGATATTTTAAAAGTTCAATGATGCATGTCAATTTCATTCATTCTAGTTAATACTTTACTAAATATTATCATCTTAAACGTTTTTATCTTATAGGAAGTCATATCCGTTAAACATCAGATTTAGTTCCTAGACGGGAGGCGTTTCAAATCGGCCCAAAGAATTCGCTGTCATTTGTATGGAAAAGCCAATCCAGATGATCCAATCAAACTCAATCCATCTTGAAATTTTTGTAAAGAATAATGAAACGGTATTTCATGTGAAATACCAAAATTTCTAAATTTTGCATCTAAAGAGACACACATAATTTCGTAACTTTTGTAACCTAAATACTTAGGTGACCTGCGAATCAAATGACAACTTTTAGTTTTCATCAAGATCGGACTTCTTGGAGCATTTTTCGCTACTCCTCATAGTTTCAGATTTGGATAACCACGCTTAGTTGAAAAAATCATCCTGTATACATACCAACGATAGTAAATTTAAGTAAGTACGTGATTTACTTCCCTACTACCAATGTTTAACAATATTCTTTGTAAGCCAAATGACTTGATGTAGGTATCACGATATATCTGCATATTAGGTATTCATCCCACATCCTACACCTACCTAGAAAGATCTCCGCAATCGTTAAACTTCATGATTCAAACAAAATACGTACAAAAGCGAAATTTTCGATGTCCCTCATCATTAAGTATTAGAACACACACAAACGCACATTATTCTCTACCGTCTGGAGCATACATCCATTGAAATATTTGCACAAAGCCCCTAACATTTAGAGATGTGCAAATGTAGTTTACAATATCGATAAAATTATCGAATATGATTTGGATACATGAACCGCAAATAATAATTTACATTTACATTTGCATATACGCTAGCAGTACGATAAAAAATGTTACTGGCCTATAAGAAAAAAAAAACAAGCCCATAAAAGCTCACGGCCTTTGATTTTTATTCGCTGAATTACCTTGATAATATTCATACAAAAAAATCACTGAGTCAAAAAGTAGCGAAACACCATGATACCGTAGTATTAAAATAATAAATTATGCCACTAATTGGTACTCAAGGATTTTTGCCCTACGATGTTCTTGGGAATAATTTACGTGTAATAATAATTATAGGTAAGTCTTGTAAAATGGCAAACTAAGAATTTATAAATTTTTAAATATTTTTGTTGCGATTATAGTGAACTTATTGTAGGAATATAGTTTTTTTTGACATGATAACGTCTTATAAATTGATAATACCAGCAACACTCATGAAAAATAGTAACGTTCCATAGTAACGTTCCACCTGAGCTTGTGCGTGCAAGCGAGAGCGCGCAACAAGCGATAGAGAGGCCCAAGCAGTGAGGCCAGAGTCAAAGCGTTGGCTTGTGACACATGTATCTCTCTTCTCGCGTGAAATAGTAAGGTTCCGCTTCTGTAGTGTATTTAATTTAGTATCAGCATTGCACCCGTGCGAAGCCGGGGCGGGTCGCTAGTATTACATAAAATAATGATTATGACGTTATCACGTAAATCTATCGTCCGTAAACCGACTTTACAGACAACCAATTTTTTTATATAGGACACGTCTACATAATTTTACCTCGCCTTCGTCATCGTTGAAACAGGTGAACATTTAAACTCAAAATGGAGACTTTATCACGAAGCATTTTTTTGCGGATATGACTAGCATCTCATATTAACGGAACGAAATAAAAAAATATTATCATAGTAAGTACATTACAATTAATTTCCATCAATTTTTTTTCGCATACGTTATATTTTTATCATTTTTCATTACTATAATAATGCCATTAGGTAATAAAACTGTCTCAAATGTATTTAAACCTTTGAATAAAATTACTTTTAAGTTTATTATATATATTTTTACTAAAAATAAGTGGACATAATCCGATCCATCTTGCGATATGGCTTCTTGTTACACGTTCCTTTTACTACACGCGTGCGTGAAAAAACAAAAAAACATTGTTAGTTAATCTAAGCATTTAATTTTATGTGTAACTTAATCAGCCCATGTCTCATAATGTATACCATTCATGTGATTTCGCCATAGATAATACGAGAATTACGCAATATTATTCATATTACGTCCAACTATTAAGTAATCTGTGATAATAGGTACATCTTAGCATTTTTATTCATACTTTTTTATACAAAAACCATTATCGACATGAATTCTTTTCAGGAAAAGTCCTGTGTCTATTTTCGGAAGTACTTCGTTTAATCATTCAGGAAAAGTCCTTTCCGGACTCAGTAGATATTTCCGGAATTAATTATTTTAAGAATTGGTCATTGTAGGAATGAGTATAAATTTATGGGAATAGCTCATTTTCGGAAGTAGTTCGTTTAGCAATGGATCATTTCAGGTATGAGTCCTTTCCGGACTTACGGGACTTAGTAGTCATTTCTAAAATAAAGGCATTTACATACTACACTAAACAGTTGCGTGGTGGTGGGTTTATTGGTCCTGTGTCCTATATTTTCACATCAAGCGCCTCCTTATTTGAAATATACTTAAAAAATAACGGTATGTATAGGTAGTATATACCTACCTAGTATTGTATTTAAAGTATTTTCGAACGGAATTTCACGGAATCAATTTCGGTGTTAAGACATTTGTGAATACTCATAACATTTGCAAAAATTGTCAAAGTAGATACTTAATGGAGCATCAAGTTATTGAGTAAAATAAAATATTGACAATCCGCCGGCGGTGTATTCTCAATCACAAAGTGACAGACGATATCGTTTGCGAGACGTTGACGTGTGTCAAAGAATACTTACGTGTTTGGAAATTTTGTCTTAGGTTTTTTATATTACTGAAAACGTTCGTTGTCAAATGTTACAGACATAAATTAGGTTACATACAATTTATGCAATACTTACTTACTGGAATATTATGCTCTATTATTTGTATTTACTTTTGATTAACTCACAAGTAGTTTTTGTATCAAGAATTTAATATATTATACATATTTTATAAAATATATGTTCAAATAGGTATATTATGTTGATTTCTCTGAGGTAAGTCATTTCTTAATGAATATTTTCAAAAATCAAATTAAGCAAATCTATTCCTAACACTTATTCTGCTTTTGATTTACCTACTGCTTTCATTATGGTCTTCATGGTCATGGTGTTTTGATGTATCGCGTATTCCTTTGTTTTTGCGAAAATACGGTATTTGTATTAGTAATAATTAATCAAGGCTGTGACGTAGGAATATACATTTTATTAATCCTCATTTTAGCCATTACAAAGCCACAAAAAATACAACTAAATATATAATTTTTAGTACAGATAGCATCTTTTATTTATTTTGTTGTCAAACAAATCATTGTTCAACCAAACTCCACGATCGTTTACGCGTGATATCAAAACGTATTCAATAAAACAAAAGTAAAAAAAATCCATATCACGAACATAACAATAGATTCATTGTTTTTTAAATATCTTAAAACGTAACGTCCGTTTGCGTTTGTATAATTAAATAATATAAAAGTTTGACTCATAGCTAAGAAGTTTATTATACGGTATCCTGCTTTTAATATCTTATGTCTACGACGAGTTACAGAGCCACCAGTTATGGTAATACTAGTAGAGGCCACGACTTTATTCGAGTAAAAAACAACATCAAGCACACCTTTCGTATAATCGTGCGTTAACGAGGAATGCATTCATTTGGCATAATGTCTATAAGTATTTAAACGATGACAGTTGTAAAATGTGACGTATGTAAACGTCAAATTTGACGGTAACCATTGTTGCTAAATTTACGGGTAGTTTTAAATAGATCTATTTATTTATATTGTTTAGGAATGATAATAATAGGGAATTAATTAGTATGGAGATTTTTATGGCATTATGTTTAACGATATATTTTTTTAAATAGACTGTGCCTATTACAAAACAAAATTAAATAGAACTAGATAAAATTTATGAATGAATTAATATTTTTATAGGTGGTATTCCAATATGGGTTATTTGACCTTAGCTTTAAGGGCAACTGGCAACACTGTATGCAGTAGTTGCATTCACTACTTTTCGCACTTTACGAGCTTTAAAAGAGCTAACTTGAAGAAATTTGCATAAACACAAGAGCTTTCAAGACGTTAAGTATGTCTTAAGAGACAGTATTTCTGGCGACAGCAGCTGTGAGTTATCGTAAGTAATTTTAGACATTTAACTGAAATATACAATAATTAAACCTTAAAAAATGTGTTATTTAGCGTATTATGTGTTACTGGCGTCATTAGGGTAGTGTAGGCATATCGGCGACAAGAAAAAAAACATCGATAATTTTTTTTTCGATAACGCTAATCACTAAATCGTAGCTAGATAGACTGGTTTCATCGAGAGGGAGAAAATCAAGTTTCGCAAAACGGCTTTGTCTACCATTCAGACGAATTTTTTTTTTACCAAATTGTGAGAATGTGTAGGTATCTCCTCTGACGAAAAAATGTTGTTTTTGTAAAATTATGAGAATGTTATTCGTTATTTTATTACACTCGTTAACACCATTTTTTTGTTAATGAAATTAATAAACACGTGTATATTTGCCTATCTGTATTGATAAAATATTAATATTATGTTATGACTGAAGAAGTGGACAAAATGAACAAATTAAATTTTACTTCATTAATGACCCCACTAGAAAATTCAATGTTCACATAAATGCCGTACCTATATGCCAATTGAAAAGATGCAACCGGGATCAACGCCAAGATGATAATGAGCTCTTTAGTCAACTGGGCCCGTTGGAACATGGTCCGTGGCCCAGTTGACCTATCAATTATTATTTATTAATTATTATTTCTTTAATAAAGTGGGCCTGAATGGGTGAGAAAGATACTATTGATATTATGTTTATTACATTATATTCTTTCTAAAATATAGCACGTGTACCTTCAAAACTAGTTATAGCTGGCGTAAGAGTTCACTATCGCAGTTTATGGCGCATGCGCAGGGCTGCCACGCGTACCCACTCTAAAATATTATTATTATTGTTTTGTATTTTAGTTTTGGCGCTTTTTTGTTTTACTTAATTTTATGGATATTTCCGTTAATTTAATATAGGTACTATGGCCGTGAATCTACTAGTTAGAGGGGTTAACGGGTAAAGCAAAAACATAATTAAGAAAAGAATTACAGTGCCGCGCTAAAAAATTACAACCCACATCTAAGTACATGCAGACAAAGTTGCCGGTATAGCTAGTTTTAATAAAATCATTTCGTGTGGTAAGTATTAAGCCTATAGTAGGAAATAGAATGTCCAATGAACTTTTATTGTTATGTACAACGTGTGGCAACCCTACACATGAGGCTCACTCGAGGTACGCTACATCATAAACAACTGTTTATATCATTTGGATTTGTTGAGTGAGTCGCAAGTGGCTACTTTTTAAAAGCAGTTAGCGAAATCTACTAATAACTACTTGTTTAAAACTAATGTTCTAAATGTTCTAATACATCATTCAACTTCTGAGGGCGAATGTACATGAATGTCTGAGACTGAGGCATTTTTCTTCAATATAATAAAAAAAGTAAATATAGTAACTTGTCATATCATTGCCACCCGACCCAAATGTAAAATGTTGGTACATTTTAGATTAAATTAAAAGCAAGCAATCTACAGGATGTTACCAATGACAATTTATTTTTTAAACATAAAAAAATAATTTAAAATGTTTTTATAAGTTCGCTTTTTATACTATATTTACCTTCCTATTTATAGTGTACATAAATAAATTAATATTACATATTCACTAAAAAGCTTGGATTTTCATAATATACGCAGTCTTCAATTTTATTGTAAAGATAGAGATTACGGAATATTATTGCATATATTCATACATTTAGTTATATATTATCTTCATTATTATATGAAAATAAATGAATTTAAATGAAACCCTATCAAATGTACGATTATCTCATGGAACGATTTTATTTATAACGTCATGAATTTGAATCGCCCAACCAGTCCAATTAAATAGGAGTACTAGTATATTTGAATTTAAAATTTGAAGGCCATCCAAACACGACGGCTTTCAATACTACAAATTGCTTATGTATTTTCACAGTTTAAATAAAATATTGCACTCTTATATCTCTCGAAGAACTCTTGCATTCGCGGCAGCCTTCATGTCCGTGGCATTGCAGGCAATATACAGGAAAGTCACCTTCGTTAGTTTGGCCACTTTCTGAGTTTACGTGGATAACAAATGACTGGATATGCCACCTCTGCAGGGCCCCCGTAGGAGAGGTAGCTTCGAGAAGTGTTGACTTTTCATCGTAGAAGATAACATGTGTGCAATCGTCTCAATGCCAGGGATGCCCAAGACGGTGCGAAGTGGAAGACGAAAAACCGAAGGTGAACCCGAGCTCCAAGGTGAAAACCTTGAATGCAACAGGTTTAAGCTTTTCTGTCGTAACTATGCCTGTGCTATCAAAATTGTTATATAGTATAGCCTTCAGTTAAAGCGGTATTAACGAAAAGTGTGCAAAAAAGGCTTGAAATAAAGATGGCATGCCATTAACACTGACTTGCAGTTGTCCTCGAGAGAGCGTGGGAACGAACGTAAATATTATTGTCGGCAATGAAATATAATTGCGTGAGATGATCATAGGTTAAACATAATACTATTTTATACTATTACCAGCTGACCCGTCCCGGTTTCGCATGAAACATTTTTATTATACGCAATAGAATATGATAGTGTCGGAAGTTTACGCGAATACTATTAAAATTAAACTATTTTTAACGGACACCTGCCCAAGATGATCCATAAGGCTATGAAAACCAAAAAGCATTATAATTTTCATAAAGAAGATGTTTGGAATGTAGGCTCATAGCTTGGGTCCAAGTCACAAAAAAAAAACAAAATACGATAAGATGTAATGATTATTGTACACTCATTCTGCGTAAATAGTAATAAAAACAATTTTTGAGATAAGTACCACCATCTTTAGTGTGACCATAGCTGCTGAAAAACAACAGAAACGTATCAGTGTAAATAATAAAATAACATTAAAAACACGATAGAAGCCGTTAAAATAGGTTGTTTTATTTCCAAATTTCTAATTTCTTAAAATGTAAAAATATTGTTTTTTTTTGGAATTGAAACGGCACTTGGGCTTAAAAGCGATAAAAAAGGCTAATTCGCCTCAAACGAAGCGACAGTACATAAATCAATTAGTGAATGCACTTTTGACATCGCTATAGTACCTATCGAGATAACATAGTCTACTTTATATGAAAATTAAACAATTGTGAGCATCTCTAGATACTTTAAAAGAAAAAAAAAATACGAAGGCTCTGGCTACACTACCTACGTTAAAGTAACTTCACTCTAATTACTCGCCGGTAATGTGTATCCGAATACATAACAAGCCGCGGCCGGAAATAATAAAAATAAAACAAGTGATATAAAATTAATTCTGAACTTAAACAGATATTAAATATCAAAGTTTATATGATAAACGAATATTAACTGAAACAATAAAAATATAATACTGGAAAATACATTCAGACAAAAAACATAAGACATACCTAAAATGGGTAAAAAAATGTATGAAATGATTTAAAATCACCTACTGCGTATAATCACCAGATACGAAATTAGCTTAATAAACTCGTTAAATTTGCTGGTTTATAATAAAAATCATCCTGTGTTTTAGCTGTGGTAGACTGGGACCATAATAATATTTTATGTACCTACCTAACTGTAGCCTTCTTAGGTGCTTAAATACACGACGCGTGAGGTGTGGAGTAGAAATTATCAGTTAGCTTCAGCTCTTTAGGTTTCTAACCTCTTTTTAGGGTTCCGTAGCCAAATGGCAAAAACGGAACCCTTATAGATTCGTCATGTCTGTCTGTCTTTCCGTCTGTCTGTCCGTCTGTCCATCCGTATTTATCGGTTAAGTGATGCCACAGGTCTATTCCGAGCGTGTCCAGTTGACCGAAGATTCATAAAAAAAATTGTCAGGCGACTTGTTCACTTCTTAGAACGTAATGTCCGAAAAGTAACGCCACGTTTTCAAAACGCGTGATTTCAATTCGATTGGAAAGAAAAATACCCATCTCTGCACTGTAGCACTATCGGATCGGTGTATGTAGTGGTGGGCCCCGGTCCTGAGACTTTACCTTTAGCTTACCATCAGGCGAGGTAAAGTCATGTTGACGTGTCTAACTTTAAAGAAATAAAAAAATACTAATAATTTTTCGGAAAAATTTTAAACCACACGTTTTTTCGTAATTTAAGTAAATTGGGCCTAGCCGTAGATACTTAGCAGACGTTCTCAATCTTCAACGATTAGATTTCTAACTGTGTAAAAAAAAAAAGTGTTGCCAACAAAGAATGTTCAACTATCTCTAGTTAAGGTACGAAACAAAGAAAGGCATTAGGGACCCCCCCCCCTCCGTCCTCCCAACCCTGGATAAAGTGAGACTATCTAGTTCAATCTGCCTTAACGACTTGAGCTCACAACTTACCTTCTGGAGTTTTTAAAGGTACTTTATAAAAGTAAAGATAAATACATTTTTCATCCTTTTTTATTCGTTTCAAAGATATTTATCTTATATCCTTTTTCTTTAGTACGGGTACCTATGACAATCGTTTATGAAAATCTCTTACCTTCATCATCTAAGCTTTCACCTTGGAGTTTGAAGTCCTTACTGTTTCTCCGGCTCCTTCTCTTATACGGTTTTTATAGGAGCAACTGCCCTCTGACCCCCAATTACGAGAAGGAAGCCAGTAGGTACCAAAGCGCTGCCTACCCTGAAGGGAAGCGAGGAGGGCTGGGAAGGGGCGGGGAGGCAGGAACACAACACGATGGTTATTATGGCCGCGGTGTTCTGTAGGTAGGGCGGTGGTACTACCCCAGTCGGACAACTCATTTCGGACGGGAGATACCATAGTTTCCTACCTCCTTTACTTGTGGTGGGTCTTTTTGCCTTTTATTTATTTATATATTAAATAGTGACTAATATCTAGGCTTGGTTATGTTTATGTGCACTTTAAAAACTAAACATAAACGCAGGTATTTACACTTTTTTTTCGTGTGGGAATCCGTACGGACATCACCCCCGCGGTAGGCTAGTCGGTTATGTCGGACTTCAACCGACTAAATCTATCATCTTCATCGATAATAAACAAATTAGTTCCAAACACATTTTAGTTAGTTTACCTATCAAATTCTATATAAACAAAACCTTGGCACACTTCAAGAATTATAACTATAAACAACCTTGACGCCTTATGTGTAGATATTGCACAATATTGAAGCAAATAATGGCTTCTGAAAACTCATTAATAACATAACAATACTTTTTTATACCAACTTTTTAACTTTTTATTACTACTTTTTAACTTATTGTATTTTGATAAGGTTTCACAATTTAACATTTTTGGGGGTTTTTTCGGAGATTAAACGCGTTTTCGGAGTTTTCGGGGACCAATATGAATGCATTAGGTCTGCCCCGAAAAAACGTGTAAAGCCACCCATGTCTATTTAAAAATTTAGATTCACAGTGTGATTTTGACGTGACAACGTCTTATAAATTGGTTTGCCGGGTGACACTTCAAGAAACTGCGTTACGCTCCGCTCACGTTATGCGCTCACAATGAGAGCGAGTGAGAGGCACGCGTCCCTTCCACTCGGGCATGGTTAGCCCGCCTAAGAGCGAGAGAGACAGACATAAAAATTATTTTACCACTCAAAGTCGTTGTCACGTAAAACTTTCGCCCGTATACCGACTTTACAGGCAACCAATTTTTTTGAATAAGTTAATATTGGGGGTAAAAACATTGGGGGTATAAAAAATTGGGGGTTAATTTATCATTATTTTAAATTCACATTAAAATCATATTAAAAAAGGTATTCTTTCGGTCATATAAATACCTATTTTGACGTCTGGGAGGTCGACAAGAGATTGAAACTAGACTAAATTTTGAATACATTTTTTTACGAGAATTGGTTATCAGAAATTATACTATCTAAACAAATAAAAAAAAAGAAAATGTAGCAAATTGCAACACTGAATTAAATCATATTTTAGTAAAATAATAAGATAAAACACTAAATTATTTTAATTTATGCAAATATTATTTTAAATTAGTTCTAATGACACTATACTAAATCATAAAATGCGCCTAATTCGGCATTTATTTGCATTCATAAATAAAAAAAAAAACAACACGCTTGGGTTTACGGGGCCTCAATATGATTTTGCGGCTTGCAAACGAACCTCATCTGCAAGCCGGCGAGGCTGATGACGCAGACTTGCCTCTTGGGGTTGGGTTGGGGGAGAGACGGCAGTCGCTAGGGGATTGTGATAGGGTGTGTAGGGGATTGTGAGCTCTGACTATCCTACTTACCGCCGGGAACACAACACAATGGTTATTATGGCCGCGGTCTTCTGTAGAGCGGAGGTAATACCCCAGACGGACTGCTCCAGTTCGGACCGGAGATACTGTCGTGTTCTACCTCCGTAAAAAGTGACTGAATTTAAAAAAATGAACGAAAATATATCCCATCTTGTGGAATGCCCTGCCCGAGTCTGTGTTTCCTGTAAAGCTATAACCTGAGAGTCTTTAAGTCTAGAGTGAACAGGCTACTTCTAGGCAAGCGTGCTCCACCGTCGATCACATCGTCACTTACTATCAGGTGAGATAGTGGTCAAACGCGAGCTTATCGACTATAAAAAAAGATGGGTGAAGGTCGATCTGAAGAAGTTTCCCGAAACATTGGCCCCAACTAGGTTGATAGCTTTTTTTTACTCTTACGTGTGTATATAATTTCTAGTTGTACTAATGTTATTTCAGGCTCTCATGTTGTCTACAATCCCTGCTTATAATCGCTGAGTGCTGACATACGTTAGTCAGAGCACTGGTCTATTAGTCTGTAACACTCTGTGAAATCTAGAAAACAGTTTACCTAGTATAATCAATGTACCTGTCGACAGATGGAAACATGTCGGAGTTAGGTGTGAAGTAAATTATGAGATACTTGCATTTGACTGCCTGGAAGCGCAGTAGTGTTAAATGCGACTGTTGAGCTTGGACTACAAGGTACCTACTCATGAGTTGTCATAAGCAGTAATTAGAATACCTGTTTGGTTGTCAAAGTCAAAAATTATTTATTAAGTATAGGCAAACGGAAGGCGGAACACCCCCAGCCGATGACCTGAAAAATGTAGCTGGGATGGACTGGATACGGAAGGCGGAGAATCGGGTGGTATAACGCACATTGGGAGAGGCCTATGTTCAGCAGTGGACGTTGATAGGCTATTTCATTTTTTCATTTTCTTTATTTTTCAAAATAGTGCAACATAATTACATCTTTTTGACGTCAAATTCGTTGATTGATCAAATCAAATCAAATTGATTGATTGATTGATTTTTAGACCATTAGGATGGCACTTACAAAACGTCAATACCAAAAATATAGACTAATGTTCACTTATTTAGCAAATCGACCACCGCCACTACCGTCCGCCTGAAAAGACTAAATTCGGAATCTCCTCCACAAAAGGGAAAAATCACGCCCGCGTCGGTTTTCCCGTTTCTAGTTTCGCGGTTGTACTCAACCGATTGTGATCAAGCAAGCGCAAGATTTTAAGTCTGACCAAGACCTTTAAAAAACAGCATCAAAATTCGTCCCGACAAACAGACAACGATTCCAAAAAACTATTTTTGTGTTCAGAGCCGTTCATATAACATTACCCAAGTTGAATATCTCCAATGTACTAACACAGCTACTTTACAATTTCAATTTCAATTTCTTTATTTCTCAAAATAGTGTACCTAACGTAATTACATCTTTTTGACGTCAAAAACTACTTAATACTAAGTTTACCACCGCTTCCTAGGCGCTAGTGGAGAATAAACGGCGCAACAAACTCCACTGCTGCATTTTGAGACGTCAGGTTATACATAGATATCTTAAGACTAAAAATATGGACGAATGTACATTTTTGTCTCGTGTCAATATAAATAAAGGTATATAAAAAAAAATTTGAAATAGTAATAGATGGAAGACAGTTTGAGTGAGTTTCGGTGATATTCGTCTTGGCGAGTGTAAAACTTAACTTTTTTATGGAACATAACCGATGACCTTCGCGTCTTAACTGTACCTACCTACGAGTGTAAATTGGATTATCCCCTTAAAAAGCAAAGAACGAATTCCTCCAAACTTGAACTTAAGTTACTAACTTCAGTTGTTTAACAGTGGAAATTTAAAGAAACTGACTTTTCACATCTATTTGAAAAAATCATCATATTCTGCCATCGCGATAGTAATACGATAACATAAACGTATCTACCTCATTTTAATATAAACATCATTGGATTTCGCCTCTTATAGCTAGTGAAACCTACACTTAAATTCTCCGAAAACAATTTCTATGCATTATAATATATAACTGCGTAATTCTACGAAGGAAAACACACCATAGTACGATATTATCTGTGGTTTTAGTAGGGTTAGTTCGCCTGTTCGCGTCCATCGCCCTATTCGCGTCCATTTCACGGACCTCTCTTTGAAAACTCTCGAAATTAAGTATACTAACACATCAATTAGTCGAAAAGTCATTACCACCAATACCTCTTTGTATAAGAGCCACGTACGCATAGGTAAAAGTTCTGTGCGCCCAACCAATCCTGTGTAAAAAAATAGTTAGTGACGGCTGTTCAACGAGAGAGCGCGAATCCGCGAAATTTTAAGAAAAAAGGTAGTGGACAGCGGTGCGTTTGAAGGCAAGTCTTTTATTGTTTTATGTGTATTTTGGCTACATAGCTGTTTCTAGACGTCGATAATGATAAAAGGAATTATATTCATTATGAATTTGCAATTTTTTTTGATAATTACCAATTAAAATAAGGTGGACGCGAATTACTACACCGAATTTATAGAACTTCCAGATTGCGTCCGCAATGGACGCAAACTATACCTGCAGGGAATAATGACAAGAACAAATCGCGTCCATTATTAAAATTAATTTCCTACTGCTAATATAAGCAAGCAGGATAAAGAACATACACAGAAGACGATTTAAGGAAAGCATTGAGTGAAATTCGAGAGAAGCAGAAATCGGTAAGACAAATATGCTATTCCCAAAACGACAATATGGACAAGACAAAATCAGTGGGCGCAGACCAGATGGAGTAAAGAAACCGGGCACAGAACCTGCGCTAGGTTTAGTAGGTGACCATCATAAGGACTGGCTAGAGAGCCCATACGGGAGCCTCTCGTTACACCTGACGCAGGTGATCTCCATGAACACATACTTCGGGGATCACTTGTGTCTGATCAGGAAGCCGTTGGCTCCAACGGCTGAATGTCATCACTGTGATGCAATTTAGAACTTAGGGATGCACACACTGGCAGAATGCAGGGCGTAGGAGGTGTCGAGGCGAGCCCTCGTGGTGGCCCTCGAAGTGGGAGTCCTCTCACTGAGAGTCTGACTCATAGCGATGCTGCAGAGCGGGCGGACGATGCCGCTGCCTCACTTTGCGAGTAAGTCATGCTCGAGAAGGAGGCGACGAAAAAGGTCCAGGAGAGGCGACCACAACAGGCGCAGGCGACTCAGGCGTCAGAGGTCATTCATTCATTCAACGAACTTTGTCCTCCATGAGTGCAGGGTTGGGGATGACGCGTGGAGCCACCTCTCAACCTAGCAGAAGCAGGCTGAGGTGGCGGTGGCGACACCCTGGCGTTAGAAAACCCGAGATGGCGTACGGTTTTAATCAGTTCGATTCCAACATAACGCCCCCACTGGTGGGTGGTAACCGTAGAGATTTCCGCGTGAAAAATAGGAGTAGATGGTAAAAAACAAGGTTGTTTAATGGCTTCTTAACATTTTCAAATGTGAATTTCCAGTGAAAAATTCAAATTTCCTGTGAAAAATTCAAATTTCCAGTGGACGCAAACTGGTCCAGCAGGTGGACGCAAATTGGATTTTATGGACGCGAACTGGGTAAATCGCCTATTTCTGAAGTTTTTATTTTTAGAAAAAAAACTACAAGATATTTCGAATAAAACTAAAGGTTACCTTAAACTAGACTAATATTATGAACAGATTAAATAAACTTTTAATTGAAATTAGTACTGGTACATTTTTATTTTCTCCGTCAAACTTGCCAACTGCGCTAAGTGGACGCGAACAGGCGAAATGACCCTACCAGCAGGTTGTACTAATCGTTACTCGCTCGTTCGAGTCGTTTGGGACATTTTGGGCGCCCGCCACGCGCCTTCGGTCATCGACACGGCCAAAGAGTAAGTAACATCTAAACACGAAATTAGCAATCATAATATGCCCAACAGCGCTCGCATAACACAATTTAACCTTGTGAATTAAATGTGTAGGTGGAAATAATATTTCTAGTAATATAAACGCGAAAATATAGATAGATGTTTGTTACACGATCGCGAACGGATCGGAACGGAAGTAATACGGATCTGGATGCAAGTTAGCACGGATTTTTATCCCAGGTATATATTCCAATGGGACGAGTAAAAGCTGGATAGTGGATCCTGACCTTCGAAACGGTAGCCTCTCATGTGACCGGGATTAAAGCTGATGATGAGATCCCTGTGGGTTGTGTGATCAGAATTTAACGCGGGCGGAGATGCAGGTATCACCTAGTATGGCTAACAGTTTTGACAACTCTAAGCTTAGCTGAATTATTGTAATACCAAAATTTTATGTAAAAATAAGTTTCTCATGAAAACTCATTAACATTTTTTTTTATCACGGAGATAAGAATTATTACTTCACATGCGAATCGCGTTTATTATCGTGCTTAAATAGTACAAAATTTCATGCGTAATGATGAAATATATATAATAATTAAGGTTGTTAATATTTTTAATAGGTTAATTAGTGGTATCGTGTCATGATGAATGCCCAGACTTTAATAATATATCTAATTTAATTATAGAAACGGGTACTTGAGACTTGTGATAATTAAAAAATTGAAAAAAATATGGAATAGTTTGAAGTGGAAGAAGCTTAATACTTTACTACGTTGGTGAAGTGTTGATGTTTTATGATAGTTTTGCCGTAACAGAAACAATACTTAAACTAAACTGGTACATAACATTATTATGAATGAAATATCATACAACTTTATAATAGCATTAATTGGATAAGTATATACTTTGTATATCGTAGTGTCCAGAGTTGTAGAATATAAAAGCCCTCCTATTTTTTCAATGGGTGCCATTGATAGTTATCTGGTCATGCCACTTCCACCGGGCTAAGGTAGAAAGGCAGACCCAAAAAGACGGCGTAAGATCTATGTCAATGGTCAGGAAGACTGAAATCGTGTGAAATTGCGACGAATGAGTAGGAAAGTGGGCAGGCTTCAAAACTTTGGATGCAACTGGAAAGAAGTAGCAGTAGGTTTGTTTCATTGAATTTTAATGCTTAAATAAATCGATATTTTAGCAGTGATGAACGACTTACATGAACCGACAAAATGGTTTATGTGATCTGAAAGGTATGTTTTATAAAGGACACGTCAAAATGACTTTACCTCGCCTGATGGTAAGCTAAAGACAAAATCTCAGGACTGGGGTCACCACCACATACACCGGTAGTGCTACAGTGGCGGCCCTCAGCTTGACGGCCTCATCAAATGCTTTTTTACACCTCGCTTAAAGGCCCTGGGACTATAGGAGGAAGGAAACACATGCGCTGGTAAAAATCCAAGTCTCTATGGTACGGCAAATAAAAGAGTCACCGAACCGCTTGGTTCTTGATGAAATTATTCCACTTTGTGAGGGTGATACCTCAGTCTGGCACGTGTAGTTCTGTAATACTTGTATAAATAGGAAAATTTTGTATACCAATGATTCACTGAGGTCAGTAAACTTGTATTTGTGAGATAAAAATCACCAGAGTTTGAATTATCATAGAGTAAATATTTGATTTCACCCAACAAAGACAATCGAAGGGGCGGAGGGAATTCCTCCCGCATAATATTTTATGTATTCGCGTACGTTACTAGACAAACCAAGTTTGTTTTCGTTTAAGCAAAGTTTGTGTTTTTATAGTGAGCGATGGGTAGTAATTTCTGATGGATTGGTCGAAAATATTCTTTTACATCAAAATGTGAATACTAAATGTGAAAGTGTAAATAATAAAATGTAGTTTCTTTTTCTTTTTTTTTTCTATTTTAAAAAATAAGCATATAACATAAAAACATTATTCTGTCATTTATAAAATTTTAATAAAAAAATTCAAAAGATATCTTTATTTGTATTGTGGATTTGTCAATCTAAAAGTTATTAATATAAGAACAACATATTAATTAGCCAAATGTTGTTCATGTATTAAGTAACCCCAATATTTCTCCAATAATTTTTAATACGCAATTTATTTCGTATATATCAATCATGTCATAGTCTACAGTCTTAGTCATTTATTTAAAACCCGTTATTTGAACATTACAAACAGACACTTAAATTTTATTTATTTGTATAGATAGATTATAAATTAAACGTCATATCAATCGATTGTCGCAACCGCCTCATAATCTTTGGCCACCAAACGTCACGCATTTGATCGTTAATGAAGTATTTTTTTCTAGTGTCTTACGCACGAGTGTAACACCGATCGGCCTTGCTCGCCAAACCGGACAAATATAGAACGTCGACGATTACTCTCTAACGTAGTATTGCGAAATGTTATATTGAATTTAGGTAGGTTATGAGGCGCTGAAGGGTGTAGGGCAATTCGCGCCACTGGCTTGATAATTATAGGAGTTTGCTAGTTTCTATTTATATTATGTATGTTTCCTCTTTTATGTTATACGGTTAAACTTCCAAGAAGTACAATTTGCTGTTTTCTTTATTATGTTATCTAGAACGTATTATATTAATATGTATATTAGGGCGAGTAGCGTGTAATATGGTTACACAGGATATGTGTTATGGGTTTGTGTAGATTTTCGTATCGGTAGAGTAAGCAGAGACCATATTAGGCAGAAATGTAGTTGTTTTTTTATCTGATTAATTTCCTTATCATTTTAAATTTCAGTTACTCACTAAAGGCACTCATAAAGAAAAATGAAAACATAGGTACTTATAAGTAGCTGTGTCTGTAGAGTGTCTGTGTTTGGAGAGTATATAAAAAAAAAATTGGGTTATGATTATGTACGATTCTGAACATAAAAATATTCGCGATGGACGCCAAAATTACTGAACGGATTTTGATGCAGTTTTTTTTGTTTGAAAGGTCTTTGAGACTTAAAATCTTAAGCATGTTTGATCACAATAGTTTGTGTAGAACCGGAGATAGGTACCTAATATAGTCGAAAAATGCGAAAACCGTCGTCCGCGCAGGCGAAACCGCGGGAATAGACTAGTACTGAAAACGAATACCTACAACTTGAGTTACGATATATTTATATAAAATTTCTATCATAATAACCTCGATCGTGAAATATGGAGCAGAATGATGATAAATTACTTTAGGTACGGTCAACAACAAAAGTTGACTAACACAAATGTTTACAAACTTTTTACGAAGTAATATGGAATTCTAGATTGACATGGTCATTTGAATTACTATTATAATAATTCATGGAATATTTACCATGTTTGTTTGTTTTGTTCCGATATTTTGGCGCTGTTGCACGCTACATGGTCACGGAGGCAAAAAACGCCGGTCAGATTGCAGTGAGCATACTATTGCCTATCCTGCGATGTGACTAAAGCGACCAGGTGGACATAGTGAGGTTTAGTGGGTATGCCCTTTAGGGAGATTCCCACATAGGTCTACGGGTTTTCCCCAAATTCGGAGGCATCATGCATAAGGACGCATTCATTCCTCACTTAAAAAAAAAATCACGGACGTACTCAACGGAACCAACAAACATCGTAAATATACCCTCAACTATTATGGAAGTATAAGAATTTGTTTAGGTAGGTACATACTTACTTTATAGGTAAGCTTAATATAGGTACCGCAAACTTATACATTGTTGTGTATTTTTTAACCGACTTCAAAAAGGAGGAGATTTTCAATTCGGCTGTGTTTTTTATGTTTGTTACCTTTCGACGGGGTGAACCGATTTTGATGATTCTTTTTTCATTTGATAGCTCTGGCGCTTGCCGTGTGAGGCTTTCTAATAAAATTCTAATGTTAATATTCTAAATTCAAATATCATAAAATAAATAATTTGTTATACGTAAACGGGACTTAACGCGATACACGTTAAAGGTATGTATATACCTTTAACGTGTATCGCGTTAAGTCCCGTTTACGTATAATAAGTTATGGAACGCGAAAGTTTAAAAGTTAATAAATAATTTGTGTATTGTTTTCAGATATCACAAAAACAAAAGTGTTTCGATTTTTCTGATGAGAAGTGTATCTATCTACTTTTTCGTTGACGGTACTATAGAAACCATTTAGAGTAAGCCAACACTTTAAAGTTATTAGCTATTTGAAAAATCTGTAATTCTGTTATTCCAACATTCTGTTCAACTCGATCGTTTATTATTTCGGTGTAGAGTTCTGTAAGTATCATCTTCCCGTTTCTTGGCAGAAGATCAAAGTGTATTTGGATTGATTCGTTTTCGTTTGGAGCATTTAAGAAAATACGCTCAGTTCTGTCTAAATTGAGTCGGGTTGATCAAAGATGTTCATGCGTGGCTTGTCACGCTTGTATTGACTTGAGATTGTGAGCGACTTGGCAAAGATTAAACGTGAGTTTGAGATTGCGTTTGAGATTAACGGAATCACATTAAGTAGCTAATTATAAGGTTTTTAAATATTTATTAATGTGTTAATTAGCTTAATTATGCGGTTGCCTAAAAACGTGAGTGCGTTTACTTCATCACTAGCTGTTGCCCGCGGCTCCGCCCGCGTGGACTTCGATTTTCGCGTTTTTTTTACTATATCGCCGGTTCTAATCAGCCGATTGTGATCAAATATGCGTAAGATTTTGAGTCTAACCAAGACCTTTCTAAAAAAAAAGTTTTTTTTATTAGAAAGGTCCGTATAGAACCGGCGATATGACTTGTATAAAAAGTAGCCTATTTACCTATGTTGCCTAGAACTATGAACTATAATCATACCAAGTTTGATCAAAATCCCAAAAGTCCGACAGCTGGTCTAACCACAGAACTTCGATATCGCCAATGGTTTCTGGTTGTCAGATGGCAGTCGCTTCAGTGGGTACAGTGAGCTCTGGCTACCCTACCTACCGGCGGAAACACAACACGATGGTTATTATGGCCGCGATGTTCTGTAGGGCGGAGGTACCTACTACCTCACACGGACTGCTCAGTTCTGTGTGTGACATAACTGTGTTACATAAGCACTTTCCTGAACAAATACTACATGTCCACAGTCGTTCGATAGACATGTTTATTATAGCGTAAACGACATTTTAAATACACGTCCAAGAACCTTGACAAACTTAACTATTTATAATCATTTGAATTCTTAAACGGCGCTTTTCAGAAAGTAACTTTTTTCAAGTTGTTTAATTTTCATGTTGTATTGTTCTGTAATTTTCTATATTTTGTGTAGTGTCATGGGGAATAAGACGACTCCCACTGACACCACCGGGGTATAGAGGGAATAGGGGATTCCCCATGACACCACTGGGGGATATCATTGATATGGACGAAATTCAATAACTGTAAGTAGTAATTCATAGAAATAGGTTTCCTTAGAGTCAAAAGTTTTCACTGTTATCAGTCTGTTGACAGTATGTTGTAGACAAAGGAGATATTTTTTCACAAATGTATGGACCTTGGGCCCGATAATTGTACACTACTTAGAAAAATAGCTTCATTAGGCAATATAGTTTTCATTTTTCACTATTCAATTCTTATAATATTGCTTCGTATTATGGGTGGAATCTAACTAAATAAACACTTTCTTGCAACACAACAAACATGGCGGACTAAAACTATAAAAATGTACTCAAATTTTATTAATTTATGGCCTTGAATTTCGGAAGCGAATAAATATAATTGTAGTTTTGCCAATAACCGGTATTATTTCTCTTTTTGTCTGTATTGTGTACAATTAGGGGGCTCAAAATGAAATATTTCATTTTACGTTAAACAATTTTGTGTATGTAAGTCAAAAATATAAGAAACAATGAAAAAATATGATCATTAAATTATAGTAATATTATTGTAGATAGATTAAAAAGAATTACTCGCTAAGGGTTATAAGTAAGCCTCTTATCAAAGCTCTCAAGTATTACAGAGCTGGTTGGCCCGCAAACTTGATACAATTGAATCCCTACTCGAAAATAAGAGGGTACTTGTTCTATACGAGCTTTAATAAGCTCGGGTGGTCTGTGAACTTTGATAGGTATTCTGTTAGTGGAATATTTGTTCATATATATTAGATACTGTACTAATTAGTTTTAACAAGGTTTCAACTAATTGATGAGGTATATTAGTGTTGCTAATAGCTAGTTTATCCACGACTTCACTCGCTTATAACTTACTAGCTTCCGCCCGCGGCTTCGCCCGCGTTGATGTCGGTTGTCGCAACCAAACATAGTCTATGTTCATTCTCGAGGTCTAATCTACTCCTATACCAAATTTCATCAAAATCGGTTCAGCGGTTCAGGCGTGAAAACGTAACAGATAGACAGACAGACAGAGTTACTTTCGCATTTATAATATTACTATGGATTTAGTGTAGAAAGTTTCATAGTGTTATGGAACCCTAAATGATTTTGTAAACGAAAAACAATGTCTCGGAATTAAATAGTGAGTGCAACTGCTTGGTTTTGATGATGAGATTTTGGTTCGATGCTCGGGTTGAGTAAATAATGTTTTTTATTCACACTCAGTTTTGTTCACAAGGTGCCAAATCAAAAGAGGAATACTGTATGTTTATCCGCATTCAAGAACTCATAGCTAATTAAGCTAAACTTACTTTGGGTCTAACTAGACTTAACTAGATAATGCTGTGAAGAATTATCGTAGATTTTTTTATACCACTAAAGTGGCAGACAAGCACACGACCCACCTGATGAAAACGGTCATCATGGCCTATGGACGTGTGGAACATCTGTTGGTATACAAGCTTCCGCTCGCGTGGAATTCCTCTGTTTCCGTACTTGCCTTCCATCATCCATGAGAATCTATTATTATTGAAAGTGGTATGTTTTATTCCAGACTATAATCTATCCCGTACCCAATTCCAGCCAGATCCGTTCTGCAGTCTTTGCGTGAAAGAGTAACATACATCCAAACCATACATACAAACTTTCGCGTTGATAATATATGTATTAGTAGGAAGTAGGATTTGTTTATAAAGAAAATCATTGGTGTACCTACCAAACCCGTGATTGCTGCCCAACGTGAGCCTCTTTAGGTGTCGATAGAGGCTCTTAGCAATCCATCGGAGCGATACGACTATCTACTTAACTGTTGTTATTAAATATTTCAAAACAACACCATATTTGTATATAATATGTTATCAAAACCAGTTTTACGCATAAAAACGTCAAAATTACGCCCAGAAGCCTTTCTAAAAATTAATTTCTATTCATAAGCGCAAAATATTCGCGGAAACGTGTTGTAGACTTGTAGATAATGCGGTGTGTGTGATAAATAACGCTATTACGATAGCGCACGTCACGGCGCGCGGCGCCCGCGCAGGGCGGTGAGGCCCACCGCAGCCAGCGTAGTACGCAGTAGTGAGGCACATGTTATTTTTAAACCTACTAGTACCCACTGTTTTGCTTGCGTAGTAGTGAACCTTTACGTTCTCCGGCCATCGATAGGTTTTTTTATATACGACATTTTTTATATTTAGTCCGCCGGATTGACTGCTCCCCGCCTGATAGTAAATTGAGGTGGAGTCCTAAAAATAGTGGTAACAATTCTACAATTAGCCAGAGCCCACTGTACCCCTCCTCCTCCCATCCCTTCCTAGCCTCCCCACCCCTTCCCAGCCCTCCCCCCTTCCCTTCAGGGTAGGCAACGCGTGTGTAGCACTCTTAGTGTTGCATACGTTCATAGGCCACGGTGACCGCTTCCCATCAGGTGGGCCGTGTGCTTGTTCGCCACCTAAGTAGTATAAAAAAAAACATTAATACTGTACCTACATAGAATTCGGGGCCCATTTTTTTATACCACTTAGGTGGCAGACAAGCACACGGCCTGCCTGATGGGAAGCAGTCACCATGTCGTATTAGCTTTTTGCCTATTGTATCCTACCATCTGTGCTATTGAGGATCTATTAGGGCAACGGACAACGCTCTGTGACTGTGCCCAGGCATTAGACCGACAAAATTTAGCAAAAAGAAACAGATTGACTCGATAAAAAGAAGAACTAAATAGAAGAAGAGAATAAAAAGAGGACCGCGCTGCCGTCCTTATCATAAACAACGCACTTGCTTGGCGGTAACTTTCGAGTAAATGGCGCCTAAAGTTTTTTTTCGTTTTTTTATTGTCCCTCTAAAAGTAAAACGAATATTACAAATATTTTTGTTTTGTTTCGTGCCTTTATATGTAAACTTTGCATGGGCGATCCTATAATTATAAATTTAGTTAATTTAAATATTTTTAAAGACGAAAAATTGTTTAAGACTAGAAATCATGAACTGCAATAATATTACTTTACCAGGCATAAGCAACTCATGTGTAGCAAGTGAGTGGTTTATGTCTAGAAAAATGCCTTTGTGATGTTTATGCCTAGCAAAGACAGTGGAATTACTTACATGTAAGTTCACCTTTGTAACGTATATGTTGCAAATACGTTTAACATGACTAGCAAATAATGGTAAGAGCAGTCCACATGCGTTTAATTTTATGCAACTGAACAAAAAATAAAACTACTTTCTAGGTATCATACCATATTTATTAGATAAAAAAAATGAAATAAATGCTTGCAGTAGGTGGGTAGCACACTGTGAACAGTACGTTATTAACTTAGTTATATTTAGTTTATCACAATCATTTTAATCGCAAATCTTAATATTATTACCTATACAAAAATATTGAAATTAGGTTTTCTTTGAGTATCAATATAATTTTCTTAGCAATATAAAACAATCTCAAAATAGAACAATGAATCTGTTAAATCTGTAGTTTACTACAGATAAAACTTTAGGCTTTAACCCACACACGCTGTCCTAATTACGGGTTGGTGCATCGGACAGGTCGTTAGAATTTTTTCTAGGACATGTGGGTTTTCTCACGATGTTTTTCCTTCACCGTCAGCAGAATAATGGTAAATTGTGTGGTTAGCACATATAAATTCCAAAAATTCACAATTGTACTGTCAGGCCAGAATCAAACTCGATACCTACATTTAAGTAGGTATCGAGTTTGATTACAAAAATGTAAAAGTTTCAGAATCTTGATTTTTTGCAAGCTAGAGTGATAAAATCACAGGAATTTTCTACAGTTTCTGCAAAGGTACAACCATTACCATTATTTCAAAGCTTGTTCCTCTAATGCCAGAAAATTGAAAACATTTTTGGTATATTCATTTGTTTTAGATGCCAAAGATTTAACTCAAAATGACCGGTTTTTTTTCTATTCAGGGACTATATTTTTTAATTCCCATTTTAATTTGTTATTCAGGTACTTAGTAAATTGTTATTCTTACGTAAAAAGTAGTAACCTAGAGATTTGACAGATTTATTGTGCTATTTTTAGATTGTTTTATATTGCTAAGAAAAGATAATAACCTATATTAATACTCAAAAAAACCCTGATCTCAATATTTTTGTACAATATATTAAGATTTGCAATAAAAACGATTGTGATAAACTAAATACCTATAACTAAGTTAATAACGTACCATCCACAGAGTCCTACCCACCTACTTTAAGCATTTATTTCAATTTTGTTTTTCTAATAAATATTTTATATGATACCTTGAAAGAAGCCTCCCATGACTCCCTCACTTTACCCCGGACTTGCCCATACTCTGCCACACTTTACTATTCATAATAGTCGCAAATGTAATAATTGCGTTACTTTTCTTATTGCTATTTAGTTTAAATTCATATCAAATACTTATCATATATAGCGCAAGTACGTTTATGACCTGTTCACATTATTAAAAATATTTTACTTTGCTAATTATAAACATCACTAGTACCGCATGCGTTATTTATGATTAGTATTTTCATACATCTAAATTCTGACTGAAATAGTCAAGAGAAACGCATAATTTGCTTACGATGCTTGTGACTAGTAATAGGTTTAGAATGGTGCAAATACGCTGTTTATCAATAACAAAAAAACTAAAACTATAAAAGATATCGAAAAATGAGTGATTGATCCTGGTAGATCTCGTTTCCGTGATTCCGAATATACTAATAACTCAATTTCGTAAAAAATGTCGATTGCGTTGTTTATGATAAGGACGGCAGCGCGGTAGCCTAGTGGTCTGGGTAATGGACTGCTGAGACGAGGTCTCGGGTTCGATCCCAGTTTCACCATGGCACACACCAATGACTTTTCGATGCTTTTCGAAGTTATGTGTGTATTTATCGTGGGTTTATAAGTGCCCGGTTAATGGCAATAGGCTCGCCACCTATTACATTGGGACCTAAACATAAACTGGCGAAATGTGGGTGCTAGCACCTCTGCCTACCCCTTCGGGGATATAGGCGTGAGTTTATTTTATGTTATGTTAAAAAGAAGGAGATGAATTTGGATCTGGAAGGAGAGGAAAATTTTGTAGAGAGGCCCGGCCGGTTCATGCTGGGGTAAACATGACTACCGGTTACCAAAAAACTAAATAAAAACGCTCACTAAACGAGCTACTTATTAAAACACGTGACGAGGCTGCGCGCACGCACACTGAGGCCCCTATTGTACACTGTTTATTTGTTTTGCCGCTACGCTGATACTGCGTCTTGTTTTATTAGTGATTGTAGTAGAATATCTTTATTGCTTTTTTATTTATTTATGGCGGTGGTAAAACTGTGTGAGAGATGAACCGCGGCCCACTCGGTCAGCAGTGGAACCTGTAACAGATCGTAATGCCAGAGCTATAAAATAAATACCTAGGTACAGAATAAAAATCACGACCCGTGACATTATGCTATGCTAGCTTCCGCCCGTGACTTCGCCCGCTTGGAAGTCGGAATCGCCACCAAGTCTATTTTAATATAAATTATGAAAAAATATTTTTTAAGTTAAACAGTTAAACACTTACCATCAGGTGAGATTGAGGTCAAACGTAAGCCTATCATGAATAATAAAAAAAAAACAGGTTTAAATTGTATTGTCATCAGAACTAAAGACTTCTGCCAAATATCAGACAAATCAGACAACTGAAAGTGGTTCAAATTTCAATAACTGGATTTGACCCAAACAAACAGGTCGATTTAAAAAAAGCTGTTTAAAAACGACTCTCCACTCGATCCTCCCTCGACTCTTCAGTCCACGTTGTCTCATACAAACTTTGCATCCCTTTTTCACCCCCTAAGGGGTAAAATCCGACCCAGTATAAATATTTGTATGCTTGAATGTCTAATTAAGGTCTGGGTGTTTCTACATCTACTTGACAGCTAGTGCTTTACTAAAAAGTTGTGCTTAGTTTGAGTCTAGATGGTGTGGTGTAAAAAATGTCCTAGAAATGTCAAGATCGTAGCAAGTGGAAAGATGTTATCTCTGCCTACCCCAATGGGAAAAAGGCGTGATTTGTATGTATTATTTTTAATACTACGTAGGTGGCAGACAAGCACACGGTCCACCTGATGGGAAGCGGTCACCGTGGCCTACAAACGTGTGCAACACTAAGGGTGTCAAACACGCGCTGCCTACCCTGAAGAGGAAGGGAAATGTATGTAGGGATGTAGGCATTGTAGGCGTTTATAATATGTAATCTTTTGGAACATGTCCAATGTAGGAAAAAGGAAACAGTATTACTATACTTTAGCTTCATAACTCATATTCTTTACGAAGATGACGAACTAAATTGATTTTCTATACTCACGCTAATAAATTATCCCATATGATATAGTTACAGTTATATAACTATATCGACAGCAGGCCCTACGCGGCTACGTGCAAACGGACATGTCAAAAATCACAATTTTTTAAATTAAGTTACCTATTTGGAATTTAATTTTTGTGCTTACTGATGCCCGCGACACTGCTCGCGAGAATCGGTTATCGCAACTTTTAGACTTATCTTCGGTTCTACTCAACCAATTGCAATCAAAAATACGGAATAAAGTCAAACATATCAGATAAAAAATACATCAAAATTCGTTTAGTAGTTTTTGCGTCCATCGCCAACAAACGGACAAGAATTCCAAAAAAAAAAATTGTGTTCAGATTCGTTCATTTTGACCATAATCCAAGTAATTTTTTAAATATCTCCAATGTAATTTACTATCTGTACCTATACATTTCTTGTCTATACTTCTATACTTACTAATATTATAAAGAGGTAAAGTTTGTGTGTTATATAACCGCGGTAGCCTAGTGGTTTGGGCAATGGACTGTTGAGACGAGGTCTCGGGTTCGATCCCAGGTTCACCATGGCACACACCAATGACTTTTAGATGCTTTTCGAAGTTATGTGTGTATTTATCGCAGGTTTATAAGCTCGCCACCTATTACATTGGAACCTAAACATAAACTGGCGAAATGTGGGTGCTAGCACCTCTGCCTACCCCTTCGGGGATATAGGCGTGAGTTTATGTTATGTTATGTCATGTTAAAGTTTGTGTGTTTGTATATTTGTTAAATTGTAAGGGGTAATCTCGGGATCTACTGAACCGATTCAAAAAATTCTTTCACCAGTAGAAAGCCACATTATCCGTGAATGTCATAGGCTGAATATAATCACGCTACTGCCCAAGGGAGCTGAGCAATAATCATAAATGTGAACAATTCCGGTAGATTCTCATACATTTTAGGAAAACTGATAAATTATGAGCATATTATGTGAGTTAAAAAGGGTGCATTGGGGTTCGAAATGCGCCACGGGCGAAGCCTGGGTGGGTCAGTTATTGTACAATAAAGAACAAAATAAATAAAACTCACCCCCCCCCCCCCACCCTCTCAAGGAAACCTACTATAGAAACAAGTGCGGATAAATTTCCAAGTACAATTTGGCTCGTTAACCTACATTCTGGCAACTCAAAGAATAATCTCCAGGAAATAAACAGTGACATAAATCGATGATCGTATTTCCGTCCTTGAACCTTGTCCTTCCTACAACCCACCCCTACGAGCCCCTGTACCTAAGGGGTGGCCCCGTTATCGATCGGCCCACAATGCTTAGTTGTCACGCAACGCCAAAATATTACTTGGCATGCTACAGATAAAAAATATTATTAAATTGAAATTGAATTAGCGTAATGAGGTACAGGGGAATATGGTTAGGCTAAACAGGTGCGAGTTTGACCAGCAAAAGTTCGAATTTTTACACGCTTACAGCTTTTATTTAACTTGCTCTGTTGTTTGTTAGTGGGTATGCTACAAATGATTAAAAGCGATAGTAGCTGAATGGATAAGGACGCGGCCTCTACTCAGAGGTATCGAGTTCGAATCTGGGGCCTTACTCTGAAAATCGAACATGAACGTTTCGGATCGAACGAAAACGGACCATTTGTCAAACAACGACAGCGAAAACGTCAAATGTATTTTGGGAGTAGGAGGCGTACTGATAACGATCGACAACCTCAATGTCAAACGATCGAAGACGGATCTGAAATCCGAAACGAAACACTTTCGGGGTAGCTAAATGGTCAAAACGTCAACGGATACGAATATTTTCGTTATTCGGAGTAAGGCCCCTGGCTTGACAGTACCAATGTGAATTTCACTTTGTGGAATTTATATGTGCTAATCACATGATTTACCATCTGCTGACCACCATTGTAGCACTATCGGCGTATGTAGTGGTGACCCCGGATCCTGAGATGCCTTTAGCTTACCATCAGGCGAGGTGAAGTCATGTTGACGTGTCCAATACCTATTTACAAATTTTAATAAACATGCGAGTAATGATACTGGCACTGTAACACTATCGGTGTATGTAGTGGTGTCTCCCAGCCCTGAGAGTTCACCTTTACCTTACCATCAGGCGAGGTAAGTCGACGTGTCCATAAAAAAACAGGCAAGTAATGCTACGGGTAACAGCTAGTCGCAAATAAACCTTTTTACAACACCTGTATACTTCATAACCCACACATGAGTTAACGCGGTGAATATCGAAAACCCATCGAGATACGTCGTTTCACGGCTCATTACCCTGGGCTGTCGATAGGAACGAGTGTGTAATCCATTCACCAACAAAAGGGTGTTGGTGAAAAGGTAACGCTATTGTACACCGCCTGTTAAATGATCTGTGATTTTATATCGTTATTTGTCAATATTGTATTTCTTTTTCAAGTTGTGGGTGTTTTAAGGAGGTTTCTTTTTACGTATTTACGTCGGTGATAAACTGATTTTTTTTTATACCACTCGGGTGGCAGACAGGCAGAGGTTTTCCCTGGCGGCTACAATATGGGGCTCTTCAAGAAGCGCATTAGAAGGTTTTTGCAGGGTCGGCAGCGCGAGTGTGACACCCCTGGTGTTGCACGCGTCCATAGGCCACGGTAACCGCTCTCCATCAGGTGGGCTGTTTGCTTGTCTGCCACCTACGTAGTATAAAAAAAAGCCAGCAAGGCGATAAACCGGCTAATTCTTGATCGAAGCTCGCATTTTTCTCAAAGTTCGAGACGGCAGTCGCTCCTATAAAAGTCTAAGCCAAATCACAATGAAAAAGTGGATCTCACTCTTAAGTGAAAGTCTAGGCAATAATCAAGAACAAAGCTAAGATGATAATGACAATAATTTTATTATCTCGTAGAAGTTTTTTTTAAAATACCTACCTATTTACTAGCTGATGCCCACGGCTCCGTTCGCGCGGAGGTCGGTTATAGTTTTTTTGGCTTTGACTCCGTTACTACTTAACCAATTGCAATCAAAAATCGAGGTTCTGTAGTTATAGGACTTTTTATTCGTATAGCCCTTTTTTCCGTGCGGAAATCCTCGTGGATACCCACCCCACGGCCAGCGGAGCAGGTTATGTCGGACTCGGACTCTTACCGACTAAAAACGCACGCCGTCTAGTGTCTTCTGACGCCAATAAGGTGGCCCATAGAGCATTTATCTCGCACCCCGCGTATAGCAACCCCTACGGCTTAAACGTGTTCTAAGACATTATTATATCATTTGAATGTTACATAAATAAAAATAACAAATCGATACACCAATTAGAAGTTGTTACAAAATATCCAATCTAAAAATACCGTCACATCTATTTTAAGATGTACCTCGCCCACGAGACGCAGCCTCCCCTCACAAGCTACCATTCAGAAGCAATTCGAGATAATGTTTCCCTCCCGGATCCTCACCGAAACATTGTGTAATCGAGTCTTATGTAGTCGTTTTGTTGACAATATAAATCGATTGCTCCGGTGTTCATGTTTTAGTAGGTGCTGGAATAGTAAGGCTTCGCTGATAGCCAAGTCAATCACGTGGTTGACAACAAGATTTCGACAGATTAAGTGTGAAATACTGATCAATAGAGGTTGTAGTCAACTAGTTGGAAAGAAAAAAAGTACGTTTATTTATAACTCTTATTTTATACATAGTCGATAGGCCCGTGTTTGACCACTACTCACCCTGATGGTAAGTTACCATGTGGTCGACGATGGAGCACGCTTGCCTAGAAGCAACCTGTTCACTCTAGACTTAAAGACTCCCAGGATAGAGCTTTCCGGAAACACAGATTCAGGCAGGGCGTTCTATTCCTTAGCTGTACGCATAATGAACGTATTGCTGAAGCGATTCGTACGTATTAGCGGAATGTCCACCATATAACGATGGCGCATCCGTATACGTCTGGTCGTTCGGTGATGAAAAGGGCTTGGAGGAATCAGATTATGCAACCCCAGAGCACATTCCCAGAAGTGCAAACGATAAAAAATCGAAAGGCTAGCAACTCTGCACCGATGCTCCAGACTATGAAAGTGCACTGATAAATCGATTCCTGTGTGATTCAAACTGTGCAGTTTTAGTTGGCATCAGCGGTTTGCAGAGGGTCTGATTGAAAATCAGCGCTGGGCGCCAGTCGGGCAGATGCTGAACCAGGCCCTTTTCAGCACGCCTGCGAGGTACATGCCTGTTCTTCATTCTTATTTTTTAATCTTGTAGGTTAGGTAACTTCTGAAATTTTTTTTTCTTTCTTAGTCACATACATAGTTTTATTCAAGCACACATGCATTCTTATCGGCGCAATTTGAACAATACAGTGCGATTGTACCGATTTCTCGTAGCATGTATGCCAACCATTTGACTAGCCTCTTTTTTCAACGTAGTATCTAGCTTTTGGTGTCCTATTCAGACCATAATCTCTTTACCAAATTTTATACAGATCTGTTCAGAAGTTTTTGCGTAAAGTAGGTAATAATAAATATTCACACATCAGTACACATTTTCGCGTTTATAATACTATCCACATTACTTGCACAGTGTGAAATATGGATTTCGCAATCAACCTGCCAAAGCATTAAAAAACAACCATAACATCATTAAAAATAACATTACGTAAACTTGCAAACCACGGAAAATAGTGAAGAGGCAATTTAAATAAGTGCTCTTGGGTTTTCCGCATCCGCCATATTGGTGCAAACGTCAAAAGTGCATTCACCCCGTGCCACGGCGATGCATTCTGAAATGTAGCTATTTAATCAGCCTGACACAGATATTCTTGTTTGGCTATGATTTTCATTCGGAATTGTTTTGTTTCATGATTGAATGCTGTCTGCGGATGTAAGGAAATGTTCTTAAATTACGCCTAGCAATTTTTTTGTTTTTAGATTGGCTCCTAAGAAGCAAAATTTTGCTTTTCCTTTTCGTTATGCCGTGATACATTGTCACGATTTTTGAGAGCCTCAGGTAGCGTAGCGGTAGTGCTACGTGTTCGATGCCCGCTTAGTTTAAATACTTAGGTATATGTTTGAATATCTATACACCTAAACTGACAACTTCATCCGACTTGAGGCCAGATTCAGTAAAATAACGTTTTGCAACGCGCGATTTCGAAGCTTGCGAAAATTCCTAGAAATAATTTTTTAAAACCTAATTGAAAATGAATCAAATTATGAGTGATTTTAACCTAAACCTCATGAAAGTGTAGGTAGATTTTATTTTGATAGTTCCGTTCAGTACACGTTTTGCAAACGTGGCGTTACTGAATTGCCCCCTGTACCGAACCCAGTCATGCAGTCGTACTTTTTTTTTTTCGTGCGGAAATGCTCATGGATACCTCCCCCGCGGCCAGGCGGGGCAGGTTATGTCGGACTACTACCGACTAAAACCGCACGCCGTCTTGGGGCATAAGGCATTTCCCTCGCACCGCGACTGACCCTCTACCATCTACGGTTTCAGATGCCCTCCTCAGGGGTCACGGTGTCCTCAAGCTGTCCAGAAAAGGGGTAAGGGGTACCTACTTGTCGCTTGTCACATGTGTGTAGTCTGCCATCAATTTGTCAAACAATTGTTCAAAGTACTTTCACAATGTTATTCAGGGACGAAACACGATATTTAGTAGTTCTCACGATCGAAGGACGATCGCAGAGCCCTCTGGGAAATAAGACGTTTCTTTTAGCCGTTCTTTTAGCAATTGATCTGTCTTTTCTCCTTTTCAATATTCCCTTTAATACTATAATGCTAAAGTTGGACTAAAAGTGTTTTAGAGTTTTTCGGTTAGAAAATTCTCGGTACAATTATTTAGTTTTCGATTTTCATATAATTTACTGGATTTTACCAGTGCCCTTTTGTTTGGGTAAATGGCCAGTTTTCGAAAGATTGCGATTTAATAAAGTCTAAAATTGAATGATATTTTGTAGAGCGAGTAAAAAAGTTTAATGATTTCTTTTCATTTGATTTTAGACTTTAACTGTATAACGGTTAAGTCTAAACGGTAAATAAATAGCATTTTGAGAGTGTCAGTGGCATGACAGTGGTTTGCTTTTAGCAGAATCGAGGCCCAGCTCACGTGCTTCCTTCCTCCTACAGTCCCGGGTCCTTTGAGCGAGGCATGAGAAAGCATTTGGTGAGGCCGTCAAACTGAGGGCCACCATTATTGCGAGGGAAATGCTCTTTGGGCCACCTTACACCCTGGCGTCAGAAGACCCTAGACGGCGTGCGGTTTCAGTCGGTAAGAGTCCGACATAACCTGCCCCGCTGGCCGCGGTGTGGGTATCCATGAGGATTTCCGCACGAAAAAAAAGGGCCACCATTATTGCACTATCGGTGTTTATAATGGCGACACCCATTCCTGAGACTTTACCTTTAGCTTACCATCAGGCGAGGTGAAGTCATATCGACGTGACCGATGTAAAAAAAAATCATGAAACTTGAACTCATCAGTCACAAAAATCTCTGTTTACTATGATAGTTACGTTCTATTGTGCGTACGCATAGATCTAGTTTACATATGAATACTACAATAGGATTCCTTCATGTTATCACTGGTCTCGAAGAGATTAATATCAGTGTTGGTAGACAGGTGCCAGACGAGATGTATTACCATACTTATTATATTTCGATATAAATACGTACCTAGGGTTGCTAGCTTTTTGATTTTTTCGTCCGTTTTACGGAGTTTTTTTTTGTTTACTGTTAAGGTGGCAAACAAGAGGATAGCCTGCATAATGGTAAGCGGTTACAAAAGCTTGCGATCGCTACTAAAGTGTACTCGTAGTCGAAAATAAATCGAAAAGTAAAGTTGCTAACTGTTGGTTTTTTAAATGTTCATTTCACCTGATGGTAAGCTAAAGGTAATGTCTCAGGACCAGAGGACACCATGGATATACTGCAACTCGAAGTTTAAAGTGTGAGAAGGTACAGTCGCCGTCGGTATTAGCATAAGTTACTAACTATCGTAGCTCCAGAATTCTAGAAACTTATGGTTTTAAATTATTGCTGATTATAATATTATAATAATAAGCAAAAATTTTAAAACCATAAGTTTCTTTTCTGAAGATAGTAAAAATATTTATACCTACATTATTTTTTTTCAAACGTAAACATCGGTTGTAAAATTGATATCCAGTAACTTCTAAGGACCACTATATTTATGTACAGTCCCTAAAATGCTGCATATTTTTTTTCAAGTCACTCAAAAATAAAATTTTGCAAAGTAAAGCTGTAAAAAAGCTAAATAAAAAATCTATAAACTGTACCTATAAACTATTCTCCGATGATTGAGTGGGAGCATCTGCTTACAATAAAGTTAAGGTAAAAAGTGATAAATTTGTAGTCGTCTTAGGAACATAAATTTAGCAAATCTGTTAGAAGGGGTGTACGTTAGTGAACTAGACGGTACTCTGCCTCTTTGTGATAAGGGACGCCTGTGTAATTTGTCAGGTTAAGTTGTCACCCTAAGGCTGAGGCTACACTAAAGCGTGAAGCGATTTTAATTATTCAAATAAAATCTAAATAAGTAATTATTGGGACTCGTGGCTAAATGGTAACTGAGCAGCCTAAGATTGGTGACCATTTATTTGAAAGAAAGAAAGAAAGAAGAAAGAAAGAAAATACATTTATTAAACACACTACATGCAGGTATGGTTTAGAAATCAAACAAAATAATAAAAAATAAAAATAAAATACAAATAAAAATAACCTAAATGTGTCAGTGAGGTGTGTGTGTTTAAAGGGTTACAGTTCAGCTAATGTTATATATATAATGCTATCTGCAACGCTGATTTTCAACTGCACCCGTTGGAGCTAGGTAGATGCCTATATAGGTTCGTGCATTATATAGACTCCATAAATTGCTACGTTAATGCTTATCGAACAATATATTATAATAAAAAAATATAATATTTTTTTTAGACATGCACAAAGTCCCATATTTAAAAATTACACACAATATACAATCAAATATCATCATAAATCACAATCATAATCAATATCAAACACAATTTGACACATAAAGCCCTCGCTAAGCCGTTGGTCCCGGTTGCCATACAAACGTCTATGGCAGGACAATGAATTGGTGTGTGATTCCGAAAAGTTATAACCTGGAAGTCTTAAAGTCTAGAGGGAGTGAATGGGTGTTTCTAAGCAAGCGTGCTCTACCTTCGACCATATAATCATTTACCAACAGGTGAGAAAGTGGTCAAGGGTGAATCTCGAATTTTGCAGTTCAGTTGATTATCCTTTGAAGATTTTTAGCAAATAGGGATAATGTGTTAATTAATTCCTATTTATTAAAAAACTTGAAAGCAATAGCCGCCTCCCCTGGCGCCCACTATTTTAAAGAATTTTACTTAATTTTTTTTTAATCAGCCTCAAATGTGGGTAAAAAAATATTTTTTCTTTATGCCAAATGACAGTCTCTCAATATCTGTTTCTTGCTCTAAATCACGTTTAGCTCGGTAAATCACGTTTAGTGTAACCTCAGCCTAAGTGATAGTTGTTAGCTATCGGCGATTGAAACTCAGACCTAGAAACGGAGACCTCTGTTCACTTAAAGGGCTCGTGTTCACAATTAATCGAGGTCCACTTAGCAGCGGTGTCACAAACCACTTCCAGAGTTCGACTGCGGTTTCATTCTTTTGATCATAGAATCAATATAGTCATGCCAACCCTACGTACAGTATGGTATACAACAAATAATATTATTTCTTTCCATTCCCTGCCTTCAAACTTAAAGATTATTAATATTATAATATGTGAAAGTTTTTGAAAATGAACGGATTTGTAGACAAAAGCATATGTGGATGTTTGTTACTCGTTTTTAGTCTTTAGCATAAAGTTAAAAATAATATAGTCTGGATTGCTATTTTATATAATATTCAGACCATATTTTATCTCTATTATCATAGGCTACTTATGGAATAGGTTTCCAGGAACAGGATTATTATACCACGCGGGTGGAGCCACGGGCAAAAATTAATTTGTAATGATATTTCAAAAGTAAATAACATTTTCTTTTATAATTTCATGCACAGGAGCTCCAAGTACTCGTCCTTATGAGTTGATATTCCCGATACTAAATTATAAGGAAACAACATTATATTATGTTTTTAATGCTTAAGAAGCCACACATGCATATCATTGGAATAAAATATAGCTTACTTATGTAAGGCCGCATATACACTGGACGGTTTTGCGCCGGGGTTAGTTACGTCAAACCGGATCCGGTCGGCAATGCTGTACGGTATATTATGGAGTCAATTACTTCACGAAATATATCACGAGACACAAACGAGACATTAAAAAAATCCTCGACACAAAAAAAACTTTAAAAAGTGAAAAACAAAATCGCGTTGGTTTTTTTTTCATTTAGCATTTCGACGTGTTATCCGAATGATCCGAGGTCTGTCAATGAGGCTCTGGGACAGGTTTTTCTCTCGGGGTTGGACGGTTAGACTGCAGACAGCATTACCTTTTATTAAGGTCAAAACAAACCAATAAAATGGAGAGTAGGAGAGCTCACCTCGGGTTTTAGAGTAAGAGCCTTAGTTGGCGCTCGGATGAAAGTGTTTCATTCCCGACTGACCCCGCCGGGCCGGACATAAACCGTCTCGTGTAAATGCGGCCTAACTCTTGAAGCCGTATCTGTTTTGTTGGCTGTTTGCCTATATCTCCTCTTTTATCCAAAGGAGAAAAATGAATTTTTGTTAGTTCTATTCTTCCAATTTACATACATATAGTCACGCATGTTTATTTCCAACGGGGCAGGTAGAGGTGTATTAACGCTCAAGTTTTGTCAACCATGTTTTGTTATTCAATGATGATTTTTGACTGATTTGTAATAATAATTTTGCTATCGGAGAATTTCAATATACCTACTTATCTAGGACGTATCCAAATAACTTAGTAGTTCAGAGTATTCCTCCTGTAAGGGTCTGGTCGCGGGTTCTGGTTCAAATTCAAGTTCAAATATATATTGACTGTCTCCATTTATAGGACACGTCAAAATGACTTCACCTCGCCTGATGGTAAGCTAAAGGTAAAGTCTCAGGACCGGGGTTACTACAAACACCGCTATAGTGCTACAGTGGCGGCTCTCAACTTGACGGCCTCATCAAATGCTTTTTCACGCCCCGCTTAAAGGACCCGAAACTGTGGAAGGATACTATGATAATATAGGACTATACGCTTACTATTCGAATGTAATTTCATGCTCGCCCTACTGTTCTATATTCGAATTCCACGAAAAAGTGGCCGGTGGACAGCACCTCCATTATGACTGTATTTCGGCCGCATTGTCGTATCTGTTCCATTTTTGAAATTGAATCGTTATAAGAATTTTAATATAATAATACACTTCTGCCTATTCCCTCAAAGATATTCTACCGTGAGTAAACTATTTACAGTTAATATTCCGTTCCAATAATTTTTATTCGTACTTTCGACAGCCCTACAAGATTCTGTCGAAATGTTTTATTGATAGTCTAGTATTTATGGTGTACATTATAGTTTTATGTGTTTTATATTACTTCGACATATAAAAGTTACTGGCTGTAGTTCGCGAGTTTGCGGAGCTTGCTTTTATTGCTGACGACTAAATGACAGTTTATAACGCACTTCGCATGAAATAAAATAGATTTTTTTTATATCACTTAAGTGGCAGACAAGCACACCTGATTTGAAACGGTCACCGTGTATATCGAGCTCTGGCTACCCTACTTACCGCCGCCGGGAACACATTCTTTCTTTTTTCTTTTTTTTTATTAAAAAAATATGGTTACTTTTGAGAAAAGAAACATGAAAATATTATGATTTTTTAGTGTTTTTGCCCGTGCACAAAGCCCTAATTCACTAACGCAAACTTACAATTTTGACAGTTTTTTTGTATACTTATTCAGTCCGTCAATTGACTTTAACCCCGCTGGATGGTAAGAATGTTGGGTAAAGTCCAGAGGGTACGGGCCGCCATTTTAGACACCTTCGTCCCAAAACCGCGGTCCCTACCTTGACGGTCTGGACTACTTTTTCGTTGTAAACAGTGTCTAAGTAAACCTTGTATTCACCCATTAGGGGGTGAAATAAATTTCCTCTGTTATATCATATTTGCATATACAACACTCACTCGGTGGAATCAATTCCATCAAGAACCAAGCGGTTCGGTGCCTCTTTTATTTGCCGCACCATAAAGACTTCGAATTCTTTACCAGCGCATGTGTTTCCTACATCCTATAGTCCCGGGGCCTTTAAGCGGGGCGTGAAAAAGCATTTATCTGTAGCACTACCGGTGTATGTGATGGTGACCCCAGTCCTGAGACTTTGCCTTTAGCTTACCATCAGGCGAGGTAAGGTCATTAAGCTACTTAACAATTCTCCCAGGGAGCATCCGCCGTGACCACACTCACAAACCGACGGTGACCACACCCTGAATAATACATGAATACGTTAATTAGCTGGTTTTAATCGCCATATTCTATGCATGAAACGTGCAGTACTGAAAATTGGTATTCTAGTAGAAGAGGAGCTGGTGAACATCGACCTTCGCCCATCTGATAATCTGTCCTTTATTTATAATAAATAGCTGTTGCCCGCGGCTCCGCCCGCGTGGAATTCGGATTTTGTTCCAACATTTTTTCGTGCTATTAGTAAAGATGTATGGAAATCTGCCCGATTTATTGACATTAATGCTCACTGCTCCGCTCCCTTTGGTAGTAGCGTGATGATATATAGCCTATATTACTCCCAGATAGTGTAGCTTTCTATAAGTGAAAGAATTATTGAAATCGGTCCAGTAGTTTCGGAGCCTATTCATTACAAACATACAAAAATAGGTACAAATCTTTCCTCTTTATAATATTAGTATAGATAAATAAATAAATAAATATTCTACGACATTCTACACAGCGCCCTCTAGACCCAAAGTAAGCATAGTTTAACTAGCTTGTGTTATGGGTTCTAGAATGCTGATAAACATACTTATATACTTTTTTTGTAAATACATACTTATTATACATAGAAACACCCAGACCAATACAAATAGACATATTCACGCATACAAATATTTGCACTGAGCGGGAATCGAACCCGCGCCCCCTGCGTAGCAGTCGCATGCACTACTGCTACGCCACAGAGGCCGTCAAATGTGGTATACAATAAAATATCTATCCATCTATCTATCTATCTATCTATCCAGTAACAATATTACTCATTTGATTACTGTATCTATATAAACCGAGAAGAAATAAAGACTTGGACGAATTCTCCGAACCTTTTTCCCAATTCAGTTGGGGTCGGCTTTCCAGTCTAACTGTGATGCCGCTGAACTTCGATATTTTCCGTGGAGCGACTGCCATCTGACCTCCACAACCAATGGTCATTATGACCAATGGCGATATCGAAGTTCCAAGTTAGCCTGGTTGGACTTTTGTAGGCTCCAACTACCCGTAACGACTGCCATAGATGTTTGTATGGCAACCGGGACCGGTGGCTTAACGTGCTCTCCGAGGCACTAATAAACCTGCGATAAATACACACATAACTTCGACACATAAATCTGTCTGTTTGAATGACGTAAGCTCGGAAACGGCAGCGCCGATTTTCACGGGACTTTCGCAGACAGATAGGCAATATTATAAGACGTAACATGGACTACTAAAGAATCGCAAAAAATTAAAATCTTGGAAATCTAAATTTACGTGGGCGGAGTCGCGGGCACAGCCAGTAACAAGTAAAAATCTATGTTTAATTTTGACCAAGTGTGACTAAGGTAAGTAGGGTAGCCAGAGCTCACTGTACTCCTCCTCCCCCCACCCCTTCCAAGCCTTCCCCCCCTTCCCTACAGGGTAAGCAGCGCGTGTGTGATACCCCATCAGGTGGGCCGTGTGCTTGTCAGCTACCTACGTAGTATTAAAAAAAACTTACCCTGATGTTGTGTTGCCTTATGCGTTCAATAAAAGTATACCATAGACAATGGAGTGTCTACCCCATTAAAACGTCAATTTCCCATTTTGTCGACTCTTTTGTCATTTACGCGAATGCGATTGCGACAATTCTTTGCATAAATGACGCATAGTGGCCTAGACAACCTGACCTGGGCCAAAATCTAGACCCAGACTAGCGAAAGTGGGGTCACCGACCGCACCAGCTATTGTGGTGAACTCCAGACGATATTGTCATCAACAATGACTGTCTGCTATTTATCGGTCATAATGGTGATGACCTTTGTTGGTAGTGTTTAAAAAAAAGACAGGTTTTGTGTCTGTGGTGTGTAACGGTATGCAATCTTTTTGTTTACTGTTTTATATTTAACTAGCTGCGCACGCGCAGACTATTTTTTGGTTTACAAAGTAACTGGTCCCCGAGGCTTCGCCCGTGATATATTTCATCCCCGTGGCGGTCACGTTAATATGACTTCACCTCGCCTGATGGTAAGCTAAAGGTAAGCCCACACTCTAATGTGAGGTGGGACGGCCCACCTCACATTAGAGTGTGGGCTTACCTTGTCTGCCACCTAAGTAGTATAAAAAAAGGTTGGAAATCTGTACAATCGTAGACTTTTGCCGCTGACTGTACTCGTAAATAATAAGTGTACTTAATTAAAACATTAAATTATCTTATCTGCATAAATTGTCTAGCTGTATAATATACTAAGTGCATTGGTATGTTAAACAGTGGAATTATACAACGGCGTGCTGTAAATACCTGGGGTTCGGTTCCCGGTCCGTTATCTGTCATTGTAGAGGTATTTGTTGGCGATAAAGTCACCAGTCGTGACTCGAACCGCATACCAGACAACAGGCCAGCGGAGTGGTATAGCATAAGGACATTATAAAATTGTAAATTTGTAGTTGTGTCTACATTGGAGATATTTGACTGCCTTTGTGGTGTAGCGGTAGTGCATTCGACTGCTACTACAGGAGGCGCGGGTTCGATTCCCGCTCAGTGCAAATATTTGTATGCATGAATATGTCTATTTGCATTCGTCTGAGTGTTTCTGTATACATATAATATGTATTTTTTACAAAAAATGTATATATATAAGTATTATTATCCGCATTCTAGAACCCATAACACAAGCTAGTTAAACTATGCTTAGTTTGGATTAGACTACGCCAATACCCATTGTTTACAAGTGCTGCGACAACCATCACCTTTTTAAACGGTTTTATTTAACTTGACCTGTTTGTTTGGGTCAAATCATTCTAGTAATTGAAATTTGACCCCCTTTCAGTTGTCTGATTGGTCTGATATTTGGCAGATGTCTTTTAGTTCTGATGACAATACAATTTAAAACCGTTTAACTTGAAAAATATTTTTAAACGGTTATCTATACCTACTTCTATCTATACTAATATTATAAAGAGGTAAAGTTTGTGTGTTTGTATATTTGTTAAATTGTAAGGGGTAATCTCGGTATCTACTGAACCGATTTTAAAATTCTTTCACCAATAGAAAGCCACATTATCCGTGAATGTCATAGGCTGAATATCATCACGCTGCTGCCCAAGGGAGCGGAGCAATAATCATAAATGTGAACAATTCCGGTAGATTTCCATACATTTTAGGAAAACTGATAAATTATGAGCATATTATGTGAGTTAAAAAGGGTGCATCGGGGTTCGAAATACGCCACGGGCGAAGCCGGGGTGGGTCAGCTAGTATTTTAATATCTTCAACGTACAGACATAGCTACTGTATAATTTTATAATATTCTTACATACGCCGGTGTTGAAGTGCGGTGCACCTGACCTTTCTTAACACACTTTATAAGTTTAATAGATAATTCAATACGCTTGCAGAATTTCACGGTGTCTGGCTTGCTTGTCATGCAAATCATTTGAGTTTTCCTGCTTTATTTTTAGATTTACAGTCAAACAGTACATTATATTATAATGAGAATTTCCGCACGAAAAAGGTGCTTAGATAGATTTTTTTTTATGTTAAAGTAGGTACTCTGAATGATTAGGTAGTTTAGGAACCTACTAAAAGGAATTTGCAAATCTGGCCATAAATAAACGAGTTAAGTATGTTCTTCTTCAACATAGCGTTAATCCCAGTCGCATCCAAAGCTTTCACCTCGGAGTATGGGGTCCGCTTTACCAGTCTTAACTGCGTATTTGGCTGGACCTCGATATTTTCCGTGAAGCGACTGCCATCTGACCTTCACAAGCCAATGGTGACATTAGGCGATATTGAAGCATTGCAGCTAGACCGTTGTAGTTGAACTTTTTTTTTGTGGTCCAACTACCCGTAGCGACTGCCATAGATGTTTGTATGGCAACCGGGACCGACGGCTTAACGTGCTCTCCGAGGCACATTCAGACCAATGCAAATGCCCATATTCATGCATACAAATATTTGCACTGAGCGGGGATCAAACCCGCGCCTCCTGCGCAGCGACCGCGTTCACTAGGTACCGCTACGCCACAGAGGCTGCCTGTTAGACGAGTTAAGTATGTTATGAACGTAAAAAAATTATGAACAACTGAACAGAGTACCTGCTTTCTTAAAATCGGTTGAAAATAATTATAAATTAATTACTATGAAATGAATCAATCATTTCAATGTTAAAACCGTTACTTTTTTTTCTTCAGCATTAGTAATTCTGCAATTTTCAAGTAGAAATTCTAAACGTGATCCGTTGCAGAATGACACCGCAGGTCGTTACTAAAAGTGCATTCACCTCGCCACGCCACCCAGGTGGGGTTGTCGTAGCGACTTGATGTTACTATAGAGGTGTAGGCAGGATAATAATCGACACTTAGACTGTGGAATGATCTCACTGCTGTGGTTTCCTTAGTGTCTACCATATGGGGTTCTTAAAGAAGGGCATTAGAAGGTTTTTACAGGGTTGGTTGGTAGAGCGAGTGTGACGCGACTGGTGTTGCACACGTCTATAGGCCACGGTGACCGATTTCAATCAGGTGGGCCGTGTGCTTGTTACACCTAAGAGATATAAAAGAAACTATAAATAAATAAATATTCAACGACATTCTACACATCGCTCCCTAGACCCAAAGTAAGCTTAGTTTACGTAGCTTGAGTTATGGGTTCTAGAATGCTGATAAACATACTTATATACCTACTTTTTTGTAAATACATACTTATTATACATGGAGACACCCAGAACAATGCAAATAGACATACAAATATTTGCACTGAGCGGGAATCGAACCCGCGCTCCCTGCGTAGTAGTCGCATGCACTACCAACTATCATAGAACATTGTTTATTAACTGTACAATGAGTAATATTTATTAGACTTTAAAAAACTTATTATGGGGTACTAGAGGCCACAGAGAATTATGTACGAACAAACAAACAAATTCCTCAAGTTTATAATTTTTAGTATAGATTAAAAAAAAAAGTGGAACTACCATTGGAACTAATTAAACCTAGAACTAGGATGCAGTAGTTTCAAAAGCATTTGAGTTTACCGCACCATAAAGACCTGGAATTGTACACCAGCTCACGTGTTTCCTTCCTCCTACAGTCCCGGGTCCTTTAAGCAGGACGTGACAAAGCATTTGATGAGGCCGTCAAGTTGAGGGCTACCATTATGGCACTGTCGATGTATGTAATTAGACTTTATTTTTAGCTTACCATCAGGCGAGGTGAAGTCTTATCGACGTGACGATATAAAAAAAAAGTCGAAAACTCTACCATTACGCCATACAAGAACTGCTCCACTCCTATAATCTGAGTTAATAGCGTGATGTTAAGTTTAACACATGCATATCGAATACTTCACGATTCAAAATCTATCCACATTCTTTAAAATAACCTATAGATTATAAAATCACACACTGTTAGACAGAGATAGCGGTATACTCGTATATAGTCGTCTCGTTCTAGCATAGCGTTGATTTTTTTCATGGCATTTTACCTGTTTGTGAATGAATCATTTTGATTGTGAGTTGTGAGAAACGTAAATTTGATTTTTTTTTGTTAATATGAACGTTTAAATGAAACGCGTAGTTGTCGGTTAAATATTTTAAGTTGAAAATATGGAAACGTTTGTTTGGAATGTTTGGAACGCCATCTTGTTTTTGCTAATCATGGACTTATAAAGTCTATGGACGGAATGCAAACGAATACTACTGATTACAATAAATTCGGTTCATATATTGTACCTTAAAAAACCGCGGGTAAAATAAAAAAAAATACTAATTGATGTTTGTGATTCAGTCAGAAATCGTCGAATCTAGATAAAATTAAGTATCTTATGCCGAGGCTTTTATAGGGTAGCAAAAAATTCCATCAAGATCGGTCCAGTGTATCTTTTTTTCCCCACCATAAAGACTTGCAATTCTTTACCAGCGACCGTTATGTGTTTCCTTCCCCCTACAGTCCTGCGTCCTTTAAGCGGGGCGTGAAAAAGCATAGCCTGAGCTCAACCCCCCTTCCCAACCCCCATCTCTCCAATCCCACCTCCAACCATCTCCAAACGCCACAACCAGTGTCGGCAGCGCAACTGTGACACCTCTGATATTGGGCACGTCGACACGTCAAATTAGGCCATGTAGACTGCTTCCCATCAGGTTTCCCGTGTGCTTGTCTACCACCTAAGTAGTAATAAAAAATCCCTATGCCTTTAGAAGTAACCGAAACAGCCATCATACCTGGTTTTATACCTGGTTCTCAAGGATTCCTGGTTTTATACAAAAATCGTGAGAGCACGAGCAGTGTGGAGTTTGCGAATAATATCAAGTCGAGGTCGTTAAAAAAACTTGATACGACTAAAATGAGGCTTTTTGCGTACGTATAAACATGCCTACTAACTTATAATCTATCGTATGATATAAATACAGTTATGTTTATGACCACGCTTGTATATCCTTTATGGGGTAGACAGTGGCGTGTAATACATCTACTTAAATGTAATCAGTTTTCATGTTCCTGTCAATGGTCTGATTGTTCGAGAGTAGCCCCGGAAAGTGGACCTTGGTTTCCAAGTAGGGTTACCATTTAGGAATTTGATAAGTCCTGACAAAAAGCCGGACATTTCGATATAAGTCCGGACACTTCTATGCAGAACAAAGTTCGGACTAGTGCCTAAAAGTCCGGACATGTCCGGATTAATTCGGACAGATGGGAACCCTTATTCCAAGGGATGCAATCGGGACTAGACGTTGAGATATTAAATGATAATGATGTTGGTAAATGGTCGTTGTAGATGAATGAAGAACATTGGAGAGTGAGCAAAAGTAACGAACAACATGGTGTGTGTAACCCTTGAGTATGTGTGATTTTGTATACTACTTAGTTGGCAGACAAGCACACGGTCCAACTGATAGAAAGCGGTCACCTTGGCCTATGAACGTGTGCAACACAGGGGGCGTCAGGGGTTTTAACGGAGCTAACATTGCCATTATGTATATCGGAATTACACCGAACCGGGGAACCCCCGTCGGTATACCCTAAAAAGACCGGGGAAATTCTTAATAAACTCAATAATTTAAGCAACGAGCCCTGTGTTACTACAAAAAAATCAAAGATACAGATGAATTTTTCGACCATCAAATAAGTCTGTAATAGTCATTAGAAAACTAGCATGAAATTTAACAAAAAAAAAACTTGCGAGTCCAACATGCTCACGCGCACGTCTACAAACCGTAACCGAAGTGAATGAACGACGCGACGGAGGATTCAATGAATGGTTCTAACAAAGGAACAAATAACATGTAATTTTGTTATAAAATGTTATTGCTCATAGATTTGATAATGACTGATTCGCACGGCCGACTTAATGTAACAGAACGTGTGATCGTAATTGAGATATTTTGTTCCAATCGTGCGCATGTAACAAAACTAGTGTCTGAGGGCCAGGTTCTCGTAATTAAATATATTATGTTCAAAACATTTTTTCAGCCTACAAATAATATCAAAGTTGCTACTCAACATTACAAAAATTGTAAATTATTTGTTTTTTTTTTAAATTTTTTTTTCACGTCAGTGCCCTAATTTTATTCACCTATAAATCACAAGTATGATTTTCTAGCCATTTTGATCTCCAAGTCTGGCTTTAATGCAGTATTTGCGCCAAGTGATTGTCCACCTCACTGCCTTTTTTTGTATGTGCTAACACTGCTTTTGTGCAAATCGTATGCAGGGTGTGATTGTATGCTTAAAATTGGGTTACCGATCACGCTTGCCTAGACGAAACCTATTCACTTGTGACTTGAATTTTTGTGTTATGTTACATTCATTTATGATTTTACCTTAACCTGTTATTTTAATATTACAAACAGATTAACAGACATTTCAAATTTATTTATATGTATAGATTTATTATGTGGTTATGTATTAAGGATAGTTTGTACCTATCCTATACTGATCGGACACTAGTTTTCTTACATACTGTACACGCTCACATAGGTTACGAAACTATTTGAGTGTGTGTGTCTGCTTTTTCAATTAATTTTAATTGATAAAATTGTGGATGTAGAAATAGTTACATCAATTAGCATTTTTGTAGCGTTTTTTTATATTACTAAGCTGGTAAAGAAGCAAACGGCCTACTTGATGTTTAGCGATTACCACATTCAGACGGTTAGGGGACGCGTAGGTTGCAAAATCGTCCATTGGAGGGGGAAGGGGAGGGGGGGTTAAACACTGGCTTTAATTTTGTTGATCTTATGCTTATCAATTCATTCAATTGTATCTAACCAGCTGTTGCCCGCTGCTTCGCCCGCCTGTTATAATACTGATCCCGTTTTAACGGCCCGCCTAATCGCGGAATAAAACGTGGCTTGTATGTTGTTCCAGGGCCTCGATTCTGCTAAAGACAAACCACTGTCATACCACTGACACTTTAAAAGCTATTTCATTGTAGATTTTACCGTTATTATAGTTAGTCTAAAATATTTGATTTTAGACTAACTATATAACTGTAAACATAACATAACATAAACTCACGCCTATATCCCCGAAGGGGTAGGCAGAGGTGTTAGCACCCACATTTCGCCAGTTTATGTTTAGGTCCCAATGTAATAGGTGGTGAGCCTATTGCCATTAACCGGGCACTTATAAACCTTTTTTTTTTTTATCGTGCGGAAATCCCCATGGATACCACCCCCGTCGGCCATCGGGGGTGCGATAAAATAAACACATAGGGTAGTTTCGCCTGTTTTCGACCGACGCCAGTTCCCGACTTTTTTACCGACCTGTTTGCCTAATCGGCGTAGAACAGCAATACCGATACGATTAGAAGCAAAACAAAAATACTGTGGCAATCTCAAATAGTTCGGTTGTAGACACAAATAGATAAAGTGCATTTGTGCAAACAGAGTAGGGAGTAAAAAAATACTGAAATATATGGTTTGCTATTACATGACAGAAAGCGTGCTTCACTACGAAAAGAAAAGTGAGGAGGTTCTGCAGTTGACCCTAGATTTTTTAATTGTCGTTTTATGTTTTGGACTTGTTTGTTATTTGTACAGATAGGTAATGAAGTATAGTATCTATTAAATATAGGAGTTATTATAAATTTATTTGAAAAGTGTGTATAATTGGATGGTCGGTAACTGTTACCTCATTTTTGTAGAATACCTAATTCTCGACCCCCACCATCGAGAATTGGCGTCACCGAGTCCAAACACTTGCATGTTTTTATACATATTGTTAAAGAAATTACTGAACTTAGATTGTGAGTTTGAATCTTATTTACATGAGAATCATGTCAGCCAGTTCGCGACCAGACTTTTTCAAGCACGTTAACAATATCACGTGTTGTAAAACCTTCTAGGTCGAGAACAGGATAGTGCAATTAAATAGGCCTATACCATATTCCGACTACTATTTTCGGTGGGTACATATAGGTATGGACATTAACGGTGAGTATATCTCGCATCATCAGTACGCCGACGACATCATCATAGTTACAGAGTTGCTGGAGCAGCTGAGCAAATTGCTGCACAGCCTAAATGGATCCTCTCGGCGCGTCAGTATTGGTGTATACATACGCCGGAACTGGTTACACCAAGACCAATTGCCATTGAAGGGAGAGTTGTTAAAGAATAATGTCTACCTTGTGCAGGTTATCCAGCTCGGTAGAAACAACTTCGAGTTAAAAATCACCTTAAGGATTGAATTGGGTAACCTAATTGAATCCTTTTTGTGACTTTTATTTCACAAAGCATTTGGCAAATTACTTCGGCTTACCACATGGCCTCTTCAACCAGTGTATTCTATCTGATAAAATATACGGTGCCGAAGCGTGGACAACAGTAAGGTTCGTCCACAACATAGTCGTGCAGCGGGCTATGGAGCAAGCTATGATCCTTTGAAGGATAATAATCCTGATTCTTTGAAGGATTCGTTATGCCAATGGACTAAAATTGCCGAGATAACTCGCAGAATAAGTAAGCTGAAGTGGCAATGGGCTGGCTACATCTGCTGAAGGACTATTAATGATGTTCTATAGTGGAAACCGCTGATTGGCAAACGGAAGATGGAACAGTACCTAGGATGGACATAAATGACCTGAAAATGGTGGCTAGGATAGACTGGAGGAAGGTGAAAGATCGAGTGCTATGGCGCACATTGGGAGAGGCCTACTGCCTGCAGTGGACTGCAATAGGCTAATGAGTGCCATTAAGAAATAAACTTTAATTTTAGTTAGTAAAGGTTGATGATAAAGCAGAGGAAGAACACTGATTTGTAAATATTATAGTCGTGTTATCAACTTTATAATGATTATTTAACATCAGTTTATTGTAATAACATAATGTATATTAAATTCTGTCAAAATACGGGTTTCATTAGATTACAAATTTAATAAATACTAATGTTTTACTTCACATATTTGCCATCTCACCTAATAGTCGAGAACTGGCGAATATAACGTCGAGAACTGGAAATTTCGGTCGAGAACTGGCGAAATCGGCATTTTTGGGTTTATTATTTTCTGTAAAATTATTGCATGATCTTAATGGAAGATAAAGGATATTAAATGAAAATAGACTATATTTACTATGTATCAAAAATATTCTCTATCAATAATTCATATTAATTCAATTTTATTTTTCGTTCCGAAGTTGACAACTCCACTAAACGGTCGAGAACCGGCGAAATGACCCTAACTTCGAAAAGCATCGAAAAGTCATTGGTGTGTGCCATAGTGAAACCTGGGATCGAACCCGAGACCCCGTCTCAGCAGTCCATTACCCAGACCACTAGGCTAGCGCGGTTTTTTTTTTCATTTTTTTTTATAACTGTAAAATCTTGCAAAAAAAAAATGGATGCAAAAACTACTGAACGTATTTTAATGCGGTTTTTTTTATTAGAAAGGTCAGACCTGAAATCATACGCATGTTTGATCACAATCGGTTGAGTAGAACCAGAGATATGACTGAAAAACCATAACCGACATTCACACGGGCGAAACTGCGGACATAGGCTATTAAATAATATAATAACTGAGGGGTGGTTTCCCCTCTCTGTTTATTTTCCTCGCTAATAAACCCATGGAATCAATGGGCAGTGACCTGCCGAAGGTGACCTTTCACGCGAACACCTTGACCCAGGTTTATTTCCTCCCATTACAGTGTTATAACTTTCATGGGCGATATTTATGTTTGCCATTGAAAAAATTTTTATGATATGTTTTATGACTCGCTATATCGCGGTAACGACTGGCGATTGGCGAAGTTCCGGGGTTCGATTCTTGGGATTCTTGGAAGTTTTCTGCGGGTATACGTATAAAGTGTCCGTGGCTTAGTAGTTAAGGGATCGGTTTTTCGATCGATAGGTCCCGGGTTCAGATACGGATATACTGTAGTGCACGGCATCTAACTTGGCAAGATTTTGGAGTAGTGTGGGCTCCACTACTCCAAAACCTTCCCAAGTTAGATGCCGTACACTATACTTGTTTGTGGCAAAATGCGTCGCATAAAAACAAGTACAGGGTACGGCATCAAACTTGGCAATGTTTTGGAGTAGTGGGGCACACACTACTCCAGAATCTTGCCAAGTTAGATGCCGTGCACTATACCGACGTGAATCTACTGCTAGCACAAGCAGTAGTAGTCTCTATATATTGTTATTTCAGACCTCCGCCCTACAGAACACCGCCCTATAATAACCATCGTGTTGTGTTCCCGGCGGTAAGTAGGGTAGCCAGAGCCCACAACCCCACTTTTATTCCCCAATCCCCCTACGGCCTACAGGGTCGGCAGCGAGTGTGTGAAGCCCCTGATGTTACACACGTCCACAGGCCGCGGTGACCGCTTCCCATCAGTAGTATAGAAGCAGTATAAAAAAATGTATACCTACATCTATCTCTGTGCCAAATTTCAGCCAGATCCATTCAACCGTTTTTGAGTGAAAGAGCAACAAACATACATCCATCCATACATTCTTACAAAATTTCACGATTATAATATTAGTAGATAGGGTAGTTTCGCCTGTTTTCGACCGACGCCAGTTCCCGACTTTTTTACCGACCTGTTTGCCTAATCGGCGTAGAACAGCAATACCGATACGATTAGAAGCAAAACAAAAATACTGTGGCAATCTCAAATAGTTCGGTTGTAGACACAAATAGATAAAGTGAATATGTGCAAACAGAGTAGGGAGTAAAAAATACTGAAATATGTGGTTCGCTAAGAACATGACAGAAAGCGTGCTTCACTACGAAAAGAAAAGTGAGGAGGTTCTGCAGTTGACCCTAGATTTTTTAATTTTCGTTTTATGTTTTGGACTTGTTTGTTACTTGTACAGATAGTTAATGAAGTATAGTATCTATTAAATATAGGAGTTATTGTAAATTTATTTGAAAAGTGTGTATAATTGGATGGTCGGTAACTGGTACTTCATTTTTGTAGAATACCTAATTCTCGACCCGCACCGTCGAGAATTGGCGTCACCGAGTCCAAACACTTGCATGTTTTTATACATATTGTTAAAGAAATTACTGAACTTAGATTGTGAGTTTGAATCTTATTTACATGAGAATCATGTCAGCCAGTTTGCGACCAGACTTTTTCAAGCACGTTAACAATATCACGTGTTGTAAAACCTTCTAGGTCGAGAACAGGATAGTGCAATTAAATAGGCCTATACCATATTCCGACTACTATTTTTGGTGGGTACATATAGGTATGGACATTAACGGTGAGTACATCTCGCATCATCAGTACGCCGACGACATCATCATAGTTACAGAGTTGCTGGAACAGCTGAGCAAATTGCTGCACAGCCTAAATGGATCCTCTCGGCGCGTCAGTATTGGTGTATACATACGCCGGAACTGGTTACACCAAGACCAATTGCCATTGAAGGGAGAGTTGTTCAAGAATAATGTCTACCTTGTGCAGGTTATCCAGCTCGGTAGAAGCAACTTCGAGTTAAAAGTCACCTTAAGGATTGAATTGGGTAACCTAATTGAATCCTTTTTTGTGACTTTTATTTCACAAAGCATTTGTCAAATTACTTCGGCTTACCACATGGCCTCTTCAACCAGTGAATTCTATCTGTTAAAATATACGGTGCCGAAGCGTGGACAACAGTAAGGTTCGTCCACAACCTAGTCGTGCAGCGGGCTATGGAGTAAGCTATGATCCTTTGAAGGATAATAATCCTGATTATTTGAAGGATTCGTTATGCCAATGGACTAAAATTGCCGAGATAACTCGCAGAATAAGAAAGCTGAAGTGGCAATGGGCTGGCTACATCTGCTGAAGGACTAATAATGATTGTAGAGCAAACGAGTTCTATAGTGGAGACCGCTGATTGGCAAACGGAAGATGGAACAGTACCTAGGATGGACATAAATGACCTGAAAAAGGTGGCTAGGATAGACTGGAGGAAGGTGAAAGATCGAGTGCTATGGCGCACATTGGGAGAGGCCTTCTGCCAGAAGTGGACTGCAATAGGCTAATGAGTGCCATTAAGAAATAAACTTCAATTTTAGTTAGTAAAGGTTGATAAAGCAGAGGAAGAACACTGATTTGTAAATATTATAGTCGTGTTATCAACTGTATAATGAATATTTAACATCAGTTTTTGTAATAACATAATGTATATTAAATTCTGTCAAAATACGGGTTTCATTAGATTACAAATTAATAATTACTAATGTTTTACTTCACATATTTGCCATCTCACCTAATAGTCGAGAACTGGCGAATATAACGTCGAGAACTGGAAATTTCGGTCGAGAACTGGCGAAATCGGCATTTTTGGGTTTATTATTTTCTGTAAAATTATTGCATGATCTTAATGGAAGATAAAGGATATTAAATGAAAATAGACTATATTTGCTATGTATCAAAAATATTCTCCATCAATAATTCATATTAATTCAATTTTATTTTTCGTTCCGAAGTTGACAACTCCACTAAACGGTCGAGAACCGGCGAAATGACCCTATCTTGTTTCAAATAAGTCTTATACTAATAATCCCTAAACCGAAGGTCAGTATCGAGTGCATTCACCCTGCACTAGGCTTTGCATGCTCGGTGCGCAGGCGCCGCCAGTATCGCGGCATTTCCGGAGGGGCACTGGCGGGGGTGTGGTGGGGAGGGGAGGGTGAGGGGGGCGCGGGGCGGTCGTGGGAGAGCCTTAGCTTAGGAATGTTGGTAAATACTTGCATTGGTATGCGCCGTAGATTGTAACGGTCTTCGTGTACGTATCGGACATAGCAGTTAGCTGTCTTTTAGACTATGTTGCTTGATGCTAATTTATGTTACAAATAAAAAATGGAAGTGTTTGCTTGTAATAGTATAACGAGATATAGTCAAAAAACATTACCCTCCTTTCTTCGGCAGTCGGGTAAAAACGCGAAACCCGACGTCCACGCGGGCGAAGCCGCGGGTATAAGTTAGTAATTTATATATTTGTTCAATATCTAAATTCTTGAACTTTCGAGCCGACCACCTAAACCTATCGACATTCTATCGGTTTCCACTTAACGGTTTTTTGGGAGTTTATCTTTAGGTACGGTCAACAGCAAAAGTTGCTTCACATTTAAATACAAATCTTTTTTAACATTGGAATACAGTGTATTAATTAATTTGATATAGATACTTATACATAATGGCAGAGCGGTCGCCTAAGTCAGAGGTCGTGGATTTGATTCCTACTTAGAGCAAATATCTGTGTGTGTAATATTTGTATTGGTCTGGGTGTTTCTATGTACAATATCTTGTACGTACTACCTATTACAAAAAAAAATACGTTTGTTTATTAGCTTTATACAAACTAAACTATGCTTACTTTGGATCTAGATAGCGCTATCTAGAATGTCGTAATATATTAAAAAAGTAGGTAGTTTTATACTCTTCAGAGAACTAAGTTAATATACTTAAATGGTTCATTTATTATGTTATTAGAGGTAAAAGAGCTACGAAATCTGTAATTAGTTTACCATCTTCAACCTAGCGTTAATCCCAGTCGCATCCTCGCACCTCGGAGTCTGGGGTCCGCTTACCATTTTAACTTATTAAACTAATTTTATCCTTGACTGTAGATCGTGATAGTGCGACATCACAGTCTTTCAGCCAGATATATTGACAACCTGTATAAGTTAGTTGGGATATACTGCATTCGCAAGGCGAAGAATCGGGTGCCACGGCGCACATTGGGAGAGGCCTATGTCCAGCAGTGGACTGTAATAGGCCAATTTATGAAATCGCTTTTGTTGCTGACGGTACATATAAATATGAAGTTTTTACACAAACTCCTGAAGGGCGTATGAGATTGTAAACTTGCAAATTACTTGAGAGTTTATCTTTGAAGATTCGTTTTATATAAACATGTAAAGCATTTGAGTCGGACTTAGAGATTTTATTCCTTTAGATAGCTTTATTCATGATTTGTTAAAGTTATGAATAAAGGAATTTTTTATACCACTTAGGTGGCAGACAAGCATACGGCACACCTGATGAGGAGCGGTATGGGGTTCTTCAAGATTCTTCAATGCGCGAGTGTGATGCCCCTGGTATTTATTGCACACGTTGATAGGCTACGGTGACCGATTACCATCAGGTGGGCCGTGCGCTTATCTGCCACCTAAGTGGTATAAAAAATAATTGACGTAGGATCTTCATCCGTTATTTTATAATGAACCGTAATACCACGAGCTATCAGTAATCCAAGCTTCGGATCTGTTATCTTCATCTCAAATACCAAGTGGCTGTTTAGATGTTCTCTCGCAGTACCACGTATCAGGATCGTATTGTTGGAATTCTAGTGTATTTGACGTCATCCGTGTTGCCAGCCCTTTAACTTATAATTTGGGCTAAAATGTTATTACATGAAAGCAATTTTTTAAAATTTTATGTCTGTCTGCTTATTAGAATTATTGATGAATGATTCCACACAAAAATATTAAAACTTAAAAATCTAAATCAATGCGGACTGGCATAGTTAGTTGAAAAGTTTATAAACACTATTGTTATTCATAAAAACAACAGAACACAGTTAATAATAGTTTGTAGAAAATAATAGTCTATGTTAGTACACATAGCAATTAAGTTAATTGTATAGATTTCAGGGAAATAGTAGGTACATACCCACTTTTTTATTTTTTTACAATACCTTTTTAAATTGCCTACTGGTTATTTTTTACATTTTCTACGAACACTCTTTGATTATTAAAATTAAAATGTTTTACTTTTATGATTATTGGTAAAATTATAATGAAAAAATAATCTATCAACTATAATAAGTAATCTGTAGTCAAACTATGGACCGCCGTTTTATACATTGTGGTTTTAGCATTTAAGCTATAAAAACTAAATAATAAATTTAAATCTCACAAAAAAGAACAATAAAAAAACCTGTAAAAAGAAAAAAGAAACTTTTATATTATGACCTATCTACGCTAAGCATTGAACCTTTATTATTATTATAGGTACAAAGCTATATTATTTAGGTACGTATTTAATTTGTATTTTTAACTAACAGTTTGTATCACAAAAACATGTAGAATCTTACATCTGGCAACACTAAACGTCGCGCGTTGCCCTTTGATATAATATCTATTATTATCTATGACTCCTAATTAAATAAGGTTTCCTTCGGGAAAATTTTATTGGGTACTTTCAGGTACTCTCTATTGCTATTCCAATCCGCATGGTGTTCTAAATGCCAACGACTCTGTGTGGTCGTTTTAATTATGTACCGACAGCAACAGAAACTGCTATACACACGTTTTATAACTCTACAATTGCCACTAAAGTTTAAATTATAGTGCAACTAGCTGTTATATATAGCAGACTATAATAAAACTCAAACAGAACTTAAACTTCCATTCAATGCGTGTTTGAGCGACGCACACATAGATATCGGTCATGGAAGCGAATCTCGGAATGCGTCGTAACCTGTACGAAATCTAGTAGGTACTAACCGTTAATGGCTGTTTAAATTAGACCGTCGAACCTGAGCAGTCCAACTGGGATAGTACCTCCACCCTACAGAAGACCGCGGCCATAATAACCATCGTGTTGTGTTCCCGGCGGGAAGTAGGGTAGCCAGGGCTCACCCCCCCCATCCATTCTTAGTTTCTCTCCCCAAGCCACCTTGCTCCCTTCCCCCTTTCAGGGTCGGCAGTGCGAGTGTGACGCCCCTGGTATTGCACACGTCCATAGGTCACGGTGACCGCTTTCCATTAGATGGGCCGTGTGCTTGTCTGCCATGTAGAATGAAAAAACTTAAAAACATCGTCGGTTCAAATTTTAACACAATAATAGAAAGTGAACAGTTACTTATAAATAAAAAAGAAACAAATAACAAAAGCCATGCTACGAATAAAAACTCGCTTCACGGTAAGTTCAGTGCGAATTTCCCGCGCGGCCGGTCAACGGTCCACTCCTGCGCAGATGGCGGTGCACCTGTCAAAGATTCTACGATTAACTTACTGTAACGATTTGTAATTGAGATGAGCTTTGTACGAGGAATTATGTTTGCCGTTATTTTTATACTGCTAAGGCAGTGAATCAGTATACGGGCCATGCCTAGGTGTTAAAGAAATGTAAATATTTAAGTAATTGGTGTTAATATTTTAAGGTTGGGAGCGCGAGTGTGATACTCTGGTGTTGCACGCATCTATAGGCCACGGTGACCGCTTCCCATCAGTTGGGCCGTGTGCTTGTCTGCAGCCTAAGTGGTATAAAAAAAAACCAAGCCATCCTTACCTGCAGGTGCTTGGCTTGCTGACGGTGAAGGTTCTGGCGGAGGCGTAGGTACCTCTCAGGGTTGGGAGGTCGCTTCGCAGAAGAAGCAGCAATCAGCCCCCTTGCTCCGAGGCTAAAAACCTCGGATACCCCTAAAATATGTTGACAAAAAGGGATAGAGGTAGCTTCGTGTTGTTATCCGAAAGATTTTGTCATACGAGTCATTTCATAAGAAAGTTCTCACAAAAATAATGCCCGCTGCAAGTAGCACCATACCTTTACTATAAGTACTGGCATTGAACTGTTATTGAACCGGCCTATAGGCTAATCGCCCATGAAATTGGGGCCTCCCGCTACAATTCCTTGCCGCACTATCTATAAGAAGATCTGTGATTCCGTGCACCTATTACACTCTCTTTTCGGTTAAAGATTACCAATTAAATTATCATTTAATTTAAGGAAAACGTTTATTAACGTCTCTAATATTAAAATGTGTGTTAGTTTTGCCACGTGGTTTTTGCGAAAGTAGGACTTGTGTGTAGGACACGACGGTATCTCCCGTCCCAACTGAGCAGTCTGACTGGGGTAGGTAACTCAGCCCTATAGAACACCGCCCCATATTATAACCATCGTGTTGTGTTCCCGCCGTCCGGTAAGTAGGATAGCCAGAGCTCACGGAAGGGATTCGGTTTACAGATTAAAAAAAACGTTAAATAAACGATTATGGACATTTTTTTTTGCAGTTCTTGTTTGTTTGAAAGAAAGAAAGAAAGAAAGAAAAAATGTTTATTTTGGCATAACTGCAGCAGTTTGTATGTTCATTTGATAGGTAGGTAACTTTTTGAATGAAATTTTTAAGCAATTTCATGCTAACTATTCCCAATGATTTTCTGATCGGAAAAAATGATCACATGACCAATCCCTTACAGGGTGAATTCTCTAACCAACTGAGCTACCTCCTGTGTAAGGGACTGGTCACGGGTTCAAGTCCCGTCCCAGGTGATCATTTTTTTCGATTAGAAAATCACAGGTAGATAACTCTCGGAGTTGGGTGGTCAAACGGCAGTCGTCCACGGTAAAGCTATATACCAATCAAAATTGATAAATATACCCCGGATTTTAAATTCAACTATGAACTAGAAAATGGTTCTGAGAATGATGATGATGACTGAAAGTCAAGCCCAACTGAATTGGAAATCATCCCACGATGTTAGTCCAAGGTTTAACCGCTACCCACTCTCCGTAGAACTGCAGCCGTACCTTTGATTTATTATTGAATCGTTGTACAGCTGTCAAATCATCCATGAAATTGTACTTGCTTACAATGTTAACTGAAATATGACTAGTGGACTGCCATGGCGCCGCTCCATGATATAAAATAGTCATGAGATTCAGGGCACAAATAGGTAATCTATACATCTATCTATCTATACTAACTATCTTTATAATACTAAAATGGTAGGAAAGTCGAAACTGTACATTGAATTTTTTTTTTAAAGATACCGAAGCCAAATATATATATAGTTTTTAGAATTTTTATTTATTTGGTTGTCTGTATGAATGTAGTATGTAGTGTAAATTAATGAATAATGTGAAACTCACTGTTATTGATAATTTAAATTCCCCTTAGAGTAAAAACTTAAAGTAGGTAAATTATTTTGAGATTTATTAATTTGAACACTTAAAATAAACGTGAACCTACAATTTTTCGTTCACTTGTGCCTACATAAATTACGAGTGAGACTATTCGTCAAAGTTGACAGGTGACTCTTGTAACAATTTGTCATGTGACTGCTTAAGGGGTGGTCCCCCCTCTATACTCTTGAAAGCATAGCTACTCCCCCCCCCCCCCTCCACCCCTCCCTCCTAGTGTTGAGTCGTGAATTCAACCGGTGCGTTTTACATGAGCAACACTCATTGCGAACCTATGTTTTTCCGCTAAAGTTATCACTACCCACGGGAACCTAGTCCTTGGATAAAAGTAGCCTATTTATGTTATACTAGCTGTTGCCCGCGGCTCCGCCCGCGTGGATTTCGAATTCTGTTTCAAATTCCTTTTTTCGTGCGGAAGTTCCTTCATATATCATCCCTGTCAGCCAGCAGGCGCGGTTAAGTCTCACTCAGACCTGATAAAAACCGCACGCTGCCGTCTCAAGTCTTCAGTTGCCGGGGTGTAAGATTACTTAGAGCATATCCCGCGCTCCCCAGTTGACCCTTTTTTTTTATCGTGCGGAAATCCCCATGGATACCACCCCCGTCGGCCATTGGGGGTGGTTATGTCGGGATCGAACCGACTAAAACCGCACGCGGTCTCGGGCCTAAGTAACCGGGGTGTAAGGTTACCCAATGGGCATATCCCTCGCACCCTAGCTGACCCCGGGCCATCTACGGTTTTAAGATGGATGGATGGATGGATGGAACGGGGGGTGGGGCGAGCATCGCGTCACTTCTCCGACGGTGGGGTGTAGGGTGACAGGAGGCCGTCCTGTCACCCAACCGTCGGCGCGCAGACAATCAGCTCGCCCCCCGCTCGCTCCCCACTGTGCCATCTGCTAGTCAGAGGGACACGTGGAGAGCCTCGGAGCAGCCCTCTAGAGGGCCACTCCCATCCCGGCCGGATTGGCCGCAGGCAGCAGCGTCTCCCGTGGCGAGTGGGAGGCGCTGCTCGCCTCCGTTGCCCAGTTGCACCACGTGGAGGTTCCGGCCCGCACCCCCCCAGTTGACCCTGGGATGGGAATTGTTTGATATTATCATAATATCAAACAATTCCCATCCCAGCATGGCATCAGCCTATAGCTACTTTCTATCATCGCACCGCTCGCCACAGACAGGGAGTTCATCCCCACACGTTGCATCCGCCTGCAGTGCGTACTGTAAGGTATGAAAGAAATTTCATTCCGCGCACGCTTAGGCTGTGGAACGATCTCTCTGCAGTGGTTTTCCCTGGCGGCTAAATATGGGGTTCTTCATGAAGGGCATTAGAAGCATTTTGCAGGGTCGGCAGCGCGAGTGTGGCGCCCCTGGTGTTGCGCACGTCCATAGGTGCATAGGTCATATAGGTGGGCAGTGTGCTCGTCTGCCACCTAAGTGGTATAAAAAAAAGCATGATGTCCGTACCGAACCCCGGAAAAGAGGGGATGGGGTGACAGGGGGTACAGAAGACCGCAGCCATAATAGACATTGTGTTGTGTTCCCGCTGCCGGTAAGAAGGGTAGCCAGAGCTCACAACCCCCCATCCCATCTCTCTAATCCCCTTCTCTGAAGTCTGATTTCAATAACTCAAACAGTTTTTAAATAATTTTTACACAATTGAAAGTCTTGATTAAGATATAATTTATTTGGATGGGAATACAAAGATATACCTCAGGCAACATAATCTTAGATAGGTATAATTCGCGAGACAAACGACGTCCTGGCGCGAATGGATTGTTGCCCATGATTGGTGAATTTGAGCTCGTCCAGTGCTGTAGCACCCCAGTAGTACAGTGTAGCTGTAGAGTGGTTGGATCCTCAAAGGCACCCAAGAAAACTGTACTGCGTGTATAGAGCATAATTATTTTGAGCAAAGTTTAGATACCTACTTACGTACCTATGATGTCCCGAAGTAATATTGATCTGATTTACGTCCGCATTTCAACTTGCATTTATTTCGCCGCGCATTATTTTTCATATTGCGATAACTCTTAAACTATTTATGATAATTATATAGCGTGAATGGCAATTTTGATCTACATTAAACGTACAACGTATCTAACGTATTTAATTGGATATGAAATAATACTGTATTGTTAAAATTAGCTTTGAAAATGACACATGATTTTTTTGTAATTTGTAAAGATAAAAATGGTTACTGTGGGCTACCCTTATTAGGTAGACATATGCTATCGCGGACTTTTTTGTAGACCTTTTTATGTTATACATTTCCACAGTACATTATTTTGTTCTATCTTCAATAGTTTTCGCAGCGCACGCGATGTAAGTAATTTGTTTAGGTCATTTTTTTACACCTTGGGTTACATTATTGAAGTTTTAGTAAGGATCCCTAAATTTTTTGGAGATAAATTATAGCCTATGTTACTCACAGATAATGTAGCTTTCTATTGGTGAAAGAATTATTGAAATCGGTCCAGTAGTTTCGGAGCCTATTCGTTACAAACAAACAAAAAAACAAAAAAACAAAAAAACAAAAAAACAAATCTTTCCTCTTTATAATATTATTATTATTATTATTATTTTTTTTATTTTATTTTTTTTCCTCGATGTGTTTAGGACACTTCGGTAGATTTAATGAAATCACGGGCCTAGACCAAGTGAGTTTCATGTTCTGAGATGGATTGGTTGTTTAGGTCTTCTTGAAGAAATTTACGGACTATGCGACAGGTATTTAAAATGACAGCCTTTTGCATTGTCATGTAGGTACTTTCGGTTATGTCTATTGTTTTAAGGGATTGTAGCAAGTGTTTGGGTACAACACCAGTACTGGACAGCACCAGGGGTACTATGTAAACTTTATTCATTTTCCAGATTCTAACTATTTCTTCTTTCAGCTCTGTGTATTTGTTTATTTTTTCAGTAATAGTTCTATGGAGATTATGAGTGTTTGGAACTGCTATGTCTATGAGAAATACTGTTTTATTTTGCTTGTCAATTAGAGTGATATCGGGTCTGTTGTTGTGGATAGTTTTGTCAGTTAGTATTGCTCTATCAAAGTATAGTTTATGATTGGTGCTCTCCAGTACAGGTTTTGGGTTGTATTGGTAGTATGGTGTAGGTTTTTTGGATATGAGTTTATGATTGATGGCAAGTTTTTGATGAATGATGTGTGCTACTTGATTGTGTCGGTGTGTGTAGTCTGATTGAGTGAGACTGGGACAGGCGCCAGTAATATGCTGAATAGTTTCAGAATGACGGTGGCATTTCCTACATTTATCGTCCAAGGTGGTGGGATCTTTAATTATAAACTTCCTATAGTTTTTGGTGTTAATTATCTGGTCTTGAATACCTATCATAAACCCCTCGGTTTCAGGAAATAACGAGCCTAATTTTAACCATTTGTTTGAGGCCTGGGGGTCTATGTGAGGTTGTTCTAAATCGTGAATGTGTCGACCATGTAGTTGTTTAGTGCGCCATTTTGTCAGCTTGAGATTTTGTGTATTTTGTACACTAGTAAAGTCTTTGTTTCTGTCGGTTAGAGTTAGTGGTGTGTAATTAGTGTCAGTCTCTACTATTGCCTTGTGGATGTTACTAAAGTTAGATTTTTCATAAAAAAAGTTTCTCAATTTTTGTACCTGTCCTTCCCAGAGTATTTTCAAATCTATCATCCCTCTGCCACCATTATGTCTTTGTATTGTCATCCGTTCTATTGCTGACTTGGGGTGGAGGTAGTTGTGTTTAGTGAGTGTTGTCCTAGTTTTAATTTCCAGTTGGTTAATATCTGTGGAGGTCCATTTGACGATTCCGAAAGAGTAAGTTAGTACTGGTATAGCATATGTGTTAATGGCTTTAAATAAATTTTTTGAGTAAAGGGGTCTTTTGCAAATTTGGTTTAGTCTTCGTATGTATTCTTGGCTTATATCTTTTTTGATTTCTGTGTGATTTATTGTTCTTCCTTGATGCAATCCTAAATATTTATATGTCTCATTTTCTCCCATTGTTGTAAATCTAATGTGTTCAGATAAGTTTTCATTACTATTGCTTTTACTAAGTTTGCCTCTGTGCAAGTGGAGTGTTTTGCATTTATCTAATCCAAAAGTCATATTAATATCTGTGCTAAACTGTGCCGTTATTTTTATGAGCTCCTCCATTTCTTTTTCAGATTTAGTGAAGATTTTTATATCATCCATGTACATGAGATGAGTGATTGTAGTATAAGGTGTTAGTTTATAACCGTAATTTGTGTTATTTAAGATATTGGATAGTGGGTTAAGGGCCAGGCAGAACCAGATAGGACTCAGTGAATCACCCTGAAATATGCCATTCTCGATTGGGATTTCGTCTGTTGTGATCGATGTTGAATTGACGGTTAGTGATAGTGAAGTCCTCCAGTTAGACATGGCATCTTTCAGGAAATTTATTATGTTTGGATCTATTTTGTAAATTTGTAGGATATGTATCAACCATGTGTGGGGTACGCTATCAAAGGCTTTTTTATAGTCTATGTAAGTTAAATGTAAGTTTCTATTATGTGAAGTTGCATGTTTTAGAATTGTAGAGTCAATAATGAGCTGTTCCTTACATCCCATATGTCTCTGCCTGCACCCTTTTTGTTCTTCTGCTAGTATGTTATTCTGTTCTATGTGTCTATTGATTTTATGTGTTATGCAAGATGTTATTAATTTATAAAGTGTAGGCAAGCAAGTTATAGGCCGGTACTGCGATGGATCGGAGGTGTTGTTACTTTTAGGAAGCATGTATGTTACACCTTTTGTTACAAATTTTGGGAGGTCTTCTGATCCTTTTATGATGTTACAGATATTTTTTGCAAGGATGTCGTGGAGAACTGTTAGTTTCTTATACCAGAAATTGTGTACACTATCGATGCCTGCTGCCTTCCAGTTTTTCATCTTTTTGGTGGCCTCTTCAATGTCAATCTTAGAGATTTCATCAAGTTCCATCGGTTCAATAGTATTTGATTTCTCCGTTTCTTCTTTTATCCAGTCGGCGTTCTCATTGTGTGGAGTCTGCTTCTTCCATAAATCTGTCCAGTAGTCTTTGAGTTCAGTTTCAGTAGGCACACCTGATAATTTATTATTTGATTTTTCACTTAGAGATCTGTAGAATGATTTTTCATTAGTTGCAAATAGTTTGTTGTCAGTCTTCCTCTGTAATGATTTTTTATACCGGGCTAACCTTTGTGATTTTAGACACAGCTTCTGCTTTAACGTGTCCAAATACTCTTCGGGTCTAATATTGTTCTTCTCGTGTGTGGAGTGTACTTTTGCTTTTTCAAAAATTTTATTAACTCTATTGACTAATTTTTTTCCTCTGTTATTGTTCATGTATTGCGTTAACCTACCGATGTTAACTCGTAAGGTTTTGATATCATTTTCTAGTCTCAACTGCCATGCTGGCTCTGTAGGCGTTCTCTTTTGTTTTGAAGTGTAAGTGTTAGTAGAAATTTTATAACCTAACTGTGAGCAAATCACAGTAGCGGTGCAATATACCAATGTGTGTAGGTGAGTTATGTCTGAATCTATATTTAAATATTGTCCTAGAATCTCTGTATTGAATACATTAACCAGTTCGTATAGTTTTTTGCCTTCTCTAAGCCGAGGTAGTTTAGGTCTAGCTGATGGATCAGTTCCTGCATACAAAGCGAGTGTAGTTTCTAACTGCTCTTTTAAATCTAATATGTGAGGGTTCCTGTGTGTGTGTTGTATTGAGTTTTGTGTGTTAATCTCATCTAGTAATGCAGTAGGTGTTGGGAATGACGTAGTTTGTGTTGAGGCGTGAGAGAGGGTAAGTGTATTTTGAGTGGTCAAGGATTGAGGTGTGACTAAAAGTGATGATAATGTTGATTGACTAACTTGCTCGTGTGAAGGTTGTGGAGTTAAAGTGTGGGCAAATTCCTGCATTACTACATCATTGTCAGGGCTATCTGATAATGTGTTTGCTGTTACATTGTTTTCTTCTTGTGTTATTTGTTGAGCTACTTCTGACTTAATGTTATTTATTACTGCGTTTGGTAAAAGTTTATTTCGTATAATGACTCTCCTTTGATCTGCGATTCTCTGTGATGATACATTTAAATGTGGGTATTCTAATTTAAATTTGTCGTAGAGTTTGGTACAGTACATAGTTTTGTCTGTTTCTAACTTCGTTACATAAAAATATGTGCGTATGATGAATTTGTTAATTTGATCATCCCATTTCATACGCACTCTGGGTTTCCCAGCTTTGGTGGTCACAGGTTGGGTAACATTAACATTTGTCACCTGCGAAACATCCTCAGCTGGGGATGATAATCTGCTGCTACTCCTACTATTCCTACGCGCGGCTGTAGTCCTTGAGGACATTCCCCTACCCCCCGCGTCCCCGACTCCCGCCCAGCCGTCGAGCTGAGAGTCACTGGCTAGCATACTGTCACGCCCGTGGCCAGCTACAGACGTGCCCCAGCGATCACCCCCGGGCAGCGGCCCTATACGTAATTTACTTCTTCTAGTCTCCATATTGATGGGTCACCTTAACCTTGTTAGCCGTGTAAGTTTCTTTTGTACACGTTGCCTGTCCCCCACGAGGTCTGATGGTCGACTCAGGCGTAAGGTAGGATTTTGGGGGACTTATTATTATTATTATTAGTATATTAGTATAGACATAACATAACATAAACTCACGCCTATATCCCCGAAGGGGTAGGCAGAGGTGCTAGCACCCACATTTCGCCAGTTTATGTTTAGGTCCCAATGTAATAGGTGGCGAGCCTATTGCCATTAACCGGGCACTTATAAACCTGCGATAAATATACACATAACTTCGAAAAGCATCGAAAAGTCATTGGTGTGTGCCATGGTGAACCTGGGATCGAACCCGAGACCACGTGTCAGTAGTCCATTACCCAGACCACTAGGCTACCGCGGTCATTTATGTTTTATGTTATTTATTAGTTGTTTGTTATTTGTTAGTTATTTATGTTATTTGAGTCTATAATCTATCTCTGTACCTAATTTCAGCCAGATCCATTCAGCCGTTTTTGCGTGAAAGAGCAACAAACATACATCAAGACACGCAGACATTCTTACAAACTTTCGCGTTTATAATGTTAGTAGGAAGGAAGGAAGGATACTGTAGAGAAGTTTTGTTAGGAAAATTGAAAGAAATGAATGAAGTATGAATACTTAACCACTACCAAACGTGATATTATGTTATTTACAACATTATTTGCCCCCCTCCCTCCCCTCTGATCTGAATATTTCATGAGCTACGTTCACGTTTGTCGTCAAACAAATCGGTATATGAATTTAATTTTGAAGAAATTAGTTTTCTAGAAAATGAAATCGCAAATAGTTACACGCAGGACGGGACTTTGGGTAACCTTACACACCCGAGACGGCGTGCGGTTTTAGTCGGTGCAAGTCCGACATAACCGATTTCTGTACGAAACAAAAGTCCTTTTTGAGCGACCCTTAAAGGACCCAGAATTGTAGGAAATGAGAACACATGAAGAATTCAAGGTTTTAATGATGATGGGATGGAAAAATCGTCAACTTTGACTGAATCAAATGACGTCTGCCGCTTAGTGGCTATCTATTGTGTTTAGAGTGTGTGCGTGCCAACTTGTTATAAGCAAGCTGGCTGACTCTAGTCACGTCAGTTTATCCTCCATGCGTTGCATCCGTATGTTTTATTACATCCATGATTGAAAATCTACCCCTCCAAAAATCCCTTACGACATCTTCATCATAACCCTTCCACGTCCTCAGAACCCGTACTGGTCGTAAATGCAAATCCCTAGCATTAAAGGAAAGGCAACCCTTCGCGTAATGCCGGTATAAAGGGCTATTTGGTTTTTATTACTGAACGGTCCACGCGGCGAAGTTCGTGTCATTCGATTCTTGTTGGTGTATTGCGTCATCGGAGGTGGGGTTTCAGTGTTGGCGATCGTCAGTCTATGGTGTGGTAGGACAGTGATTAATTGCGTAGCGGGGGACTTGAAGCCTTAGAAGGATAATTTTCATTTAATTTTGATATAGATTTCGGAGTACAAAAAATTAAAAACGATTTGCTCTTTTCATGAGCAGTTAGGTTTTGACTGAGTTGAAAACGTCAGAGAGGTAGAAGTAGAGCAACTCTACCTTTATCTTATTTGTTTATTTTTTATTTAAATAATACTATTTTAATAATTCATCCTTCATTATTTAAAAATACGTCAATGCGCTTTGTTTTGAAATGAATGAATGTATTGTAATAAAATTTAAATAACACAGTGCTGTAATATATCAAAATCTATTTATCTATTCACCCTGTCCTTTCCTACACAGAACTACACATGCCAGGCTGAGGTATCACCCTCACACGGTGGAATCAATTCCATCAAGAACCAAGCGGTGTATGTGATGATAGTGACCCCAGTCCTGAGACTTTACCTTTAGCTTACCATCAGGCGAGGTAAAGTCATTTTGACGTGTCCTATATAAAAAATAAAATAAAAAAAATCTGTTAATTATTATATTTATTTATTTGAACAATTAAAAAACCTTTCAATATAAGGAATCAATATTACCTATTTTAAAAGTTCTAAATAAATACGCAGAAAACTATCAAATTACAAAAATCAATTTTCCGGCAGAAAAAATCGAAACACCCCGCTGGCAGTAAACACACACACCCACCCTCACACCCGATTTGCATAACACCCGCGGTACAGGGCATCACAAATTATCTGTTGACGTACGATAGCAGCGCTATACGTATTGTACAATGATATAGGCCAGGAGACGGGGGCAAATAAGCTACGGCTTTACAAATGATGGTTGAAGCGTCGGTGACATTTTTGACGTGTGATGAAAAATGGCTGACTTTTTAGGGTTCAAAGGCAAAATTCTGGCTTTGAACCTTTGAAATAACGATGAATATAAGAACGGTTAAGGTAATTTAATTTAAACGGATTTATATTGGTGAATTCTATTATATTATATTCAGTGGAATCAATTTCATCAAAAACCAAGCGGTTCGGTGCCTCTTTTATTTGCCGCACCATAAAGACTCTGAATTCTTTACCAGCGCATGTGTTTCCTTCCTCCTATAGTCCCGGGGCCTTTAAGCGGGGCGTGAAAAAGCATTTGATGAGGCCGTCAAGCTGAGGGCCGCCACTATAGCACTACAGGTGTATATGGTGGTGACTCCAGTCCTGAGACTTTGCCTTTAGCTTACCATCAGGGGAGGTAAAGTCATTTTGACTTGTATAAAAAAATAGGTTTCTAAGGCGCGAATTATATAAAAAAGGCAAGAGGCAAAAGGCGTAAGGCATAATCAAAGCAAAATCGTAAGTATGTATCAATGCGAACGCAGAGTAATGTCGCGTCTATGCGATATTGGTTTGATCTTTTGCCTCACGCCTTATGCCTCTAGCCTTTTTTGTATAATTCACGCCTTAGACTTAGACCAAAAATAAAACAGCCCGCTGAGTTTCTTGCCGGAGTCTTCTCAGGTCTGGGCCGCGTTTCGAACCGGTGGTCCATTTGCTTCTAGTTTTAAATATTTATAATTTTGACGTTTTGTAAGTGCCGCTTAAAATGGTCTATACAGAATAAATGATTTTTGACTTTTGACTTTTTTGACTTTTGACTTAGAAACCTAGATTTTTTTATCGCGCGTATGATTACGGTGTCTGTCTATCGCATGAACCGTTATATTTAGGCAGATAACATTTTGACAAACTGAGTATTAATTATATTATAACTCTATAGCTTCAAATAATACTCGGGGAATGAGGAATGATGACATTAAGAGGGATCTCCCCTTTAATGTTCTCCAACCCCTATCCATTTCCCCCATTTAAGAGAGTAATTTTATGCATTACATATTTTTATACCGGCTGTCATGTTTCTTTTATAAAAATACTAGCAGTTGCCCAAGGCTACACTCGCGTGTTATTCTGTTCCCGGGATGAAAAGTATCCTATGTGTTATTCCAGACTATAGCCTATCTATATACTAAAATTTCAGCCAAGTCTATTCATCCGTTTTTGCGTGAAAGAGTACCAGACATACATTCTTACAAACTTTCGCGTTTATAATATTACTTAGTGGGAAGTAGAATTTTATTTAAATAGTTTATTTTATATTGTGAGGTATATCTAGCATGACGGTACGGAACCCATTGTGTGCGAGTTCGATTTGCATTTGACCGTTGTTTTTATAAAGTGTTTTGACAGTTAAAGTCAATTGCATACTTTATATTCTTTGACCTTATATGATAAAAACTTCTATTTATACTAGACCAACTGTTTTGGATAAAAATTGTGCCACGGTTCCTAGAAAAGGCGGGAATAAATTTTGAATATCGAATTTAGAACGAGATACCTATAGATAATAAATTTTGACAGCTTTCTGTATACACAAAGCGCGCCTTTTTGTAATGTCATCTTTGTTACAGCAACCAAAAGTTTTTTTATATAGGTCACATCAATATGACTTCCCCTCGCCTGATGCCACCTGATGGTAAGCTAAAGGTAAAGTCTCAGAAGGGGGTCACCATTACAAACGTCGATAGTGCCTATAATGGTGGCTCTCAACTTTACGGCCTCATGAAAGTAGTTGGTCTTAAAATTTATACCAATTGTATATTCCGTATAGTCTTAGTAATATTAGAAAATACTTAACGATCAATAAATAAGAATTCGTTAAGTTACCTTTGTCCTTGACTATAAATAGAAGTCATACGCGTTACCGTTACGTCATCGAAACAGTCGTAGTAGTTTTTAGAGCACAATAATTACGCGTCTAGTGTGCAAAGAGGAGACCGTGAATCTATTTTAAGATTTCTGAACTGAAAGTCGTAAGTCGAATAGCGAATTGCTCTCTTAGATCGGTTGTTATGCAACCCGGACGTCTGGTCTCAACGTGCGGTAGGTCAGGCAAGTTGCAAATTGGAATCAGACTAGCTTATATGCGCTTGTATGTACACACTAGCAACGTATTTTAGAACGATACTTAGTATTTACGAGTTGTTGGTAACCCTAAAAAGTTCGATACAGGTCTAGCTACAGAATTTAGTATTGCCAATGGGCGTTGTGGAGGTCAGTGATGGCAGTCGCTTCATGGAAAATATGGCAATACGGCCACTTCATAGTTAGACTGAAAAGTTAACTAAAAACTAAGTTGGTTTGGAGGATGATGACTTGGCAATGAATCTCGACTTGAGTTCTAAGTAAGGTATTCTAGAACTAAATTTGAGTTAGGATTTTAAGAACGAGCAGTGATTTATGTTTATAAAATCAAACAGTTTAGTTATAAAAGAAAACTAAAGGAGTTCAGAATTTGTTATGCTCGGTGTTGCCGCGTTATTTATTCTACTAACCGAGAACAGTGGACAGCAAAGGAAGAAATACAAGATGAGTAGATTATAGAGTAACAAATAAACAGCATGCATGCATCTGTGCAAAATAATTTTTAAAATCTTATAAATTATTCAATGTTTAAATAATACATTCATCACATATCTACGATATATTTGGAGATAATAATCTCGTTAATAGTTCTTGAGGCAATTTTTACTACCCGACTGCCAAGAAGGGTTATGTTTTTTAAATGTTAAAACGTGTTTATAGAGGTATTAAAATATAATCAATATATTTTTATATGGCAATCGATAAAATCTATATGCGGCGAGTATTGCTGATCTCATTAAGTCCATTTACAATGTGAGTATGGACGTAAATAGCGATGCATATTGCGATGTGGGTCTCGTCCGACACTATTGTTCTTTCCGGAAGTCTAGAACAGTTCCTCTTTTTATAGAAAATGTTTTTGCGTTTGTATTCTGCGCGACAAACTTAGGGTTGGCAGGTGGGAAATTAAAAACTCCTTACTAAAATTCTGGTTGAAAATGAATCATGTGTACACTCACCCTTGTATTCGATTTTATTTTTATTGAAATTCCCGGTTGCTTCCAAAGTTTATATTTTGGAGCCTGGGTTCGCTTATTATTTTTGAATGGTTTTTACCTAGATTTTTAACCTCAAGAGTTGATTTATTCTACTCCTGAAAAATGCATCATATTATTTTTTTTTAATCCGTTGTAAATATATTGGATCGGTTCTTGTATGGCTATTTTACTGGGAACCACCGTCTGGTGTTCGAATGAGTGTATAAATATGAAATCCGGATACTGGCAACCCTAAATGAAGATAGGTTAAATACTTAGAACGACAATGCATATCCGTTGTAATCTTGCAGTTGACAAGTAATAGATAAATTGAAGGACTGTAATTTCTAGACTGACGGCTCTAGAAGTTTTCTAACGGTTTAATTCAAAAAGAGAGGGAAAATTTTATACCTATCGATTCCTTATAGAATAAAGGACAAATCGCAAAAAATATCACCTCACCCAAAATTACTGATGTGATTGTATTGACGTTCATAAATGTTACTTTTGACATTCATAAGTGTTACTCGTCACGTTCATAAGTGTTACTTTTTACATTAATAGTTGTTTTTTTGTTTTTTAACTCTCGTACATCGTATATATAGTCACATTGTTGGGCCAGACCTAAAACATTTTTTGCCCGACCTGGGCACCAAACCCGGGTCTTCATGCACATCAGTCGTAATAACCACTGCGCCATAATATCAATCAATATCGAGAATAACACGCCAATAAATCTAGATAAAACATCAGAACGCGGATATTAAACATAAAAACCATATTATACGGGTTATCGTCGAAAAAAAAATTGTAAGAGATTATGTATGAGGATTTTACGTAGATGGAATCTGATTGAATTGCATCAGTCACAGACAGCCTTGTGCGAGGACGTTCACGCCGCCTAATACATGCGTCTGCGCAGACCACGACTGTTGTTTTCGCGATCGTTCGCGCTTGTTCCGTTACACATCGTGTGTTTGTCTGTGCTCGACTCCGCGTCTATATGGACTTGGCTGAGTCGACACCTGAGTTTAAAAAAAATAAGTTGAGATTATTATCGGTGAGTAAGAAGTTTGTTTTAAATAGAGACTGATAGATACAACTATAAATAATAATAAATGCATACTATTATAAAATAGTAAAGTATCTGTACATTCGAGATATAAAAAAAATACTTGGGCTATGTTATATTAACGATATACTGAAAAAAAAAAATGATTTTTTGGAATTCTTGTCTGTTTGTTTGTTTGTGCGCGATGGACGCTAAAACTACTCAACGGATTTTGATGCGCTACCTAGTAGGTACTATTATTATAATTGTAACTCAGTTGTGTAACATTGGAGATATTTAAAAAAAATACCTTGGGCTATGTTAAGTGAACGATTCTGAACATGATTTTTTTTTTTGGAATTTAAGTTGATTTTTTCAATGTTTCGATAGTTTTTTCGATTAGTCTTCATTAGTCTTAGTCAGACTTTCCGTGCGGCAATCTCCATGGATAGTTTTCGCTGGCCAGCGGGATGGTTTCGACGGATTCAAACCGACCTATAGCGGTGTTAGTAAACTCTGCCTACCCCTGCAGGATTCACATAATAAGCCCTCCTAGTCCTATCCTATCTTAAATTCACTCCACATGCCAAACTGCATATTTCATATTCCATGGGAAGGCAATACAGGACGCTCTGACGTCATATCACCCCTCCATGAACGCGGCCTCTGACGTCATCAGTTATGAATAATTTATCGAGTCGAGAGTGCTAAGGAAGAGGTTATAAGGGACAGGCCATAAAATACGTTTGGAGTTATGCGAGGGGAAGTTGTTTAAGGGGTCTAGGGAAATGTGACTTTCGCAGCTCATTAAGCCAATTTTATTTTAGCTAACAAATTTTTTTAAATACCTAATTTGGTAATGTAGTATCTAATTAAGTAATAATATAATAATATCTGGTCTGCTTGGTTCCAGTACCCGATGCCGGTGGGCCACTATTTTTTATATTTCTTTTGTGGAATTTATTTAAAAATATAATCAAGGGAATAATCTACGCAGTAGCTGTAATAAAAGTTCTAATAAGTGGATGAACACACTTAGTATTTAGATAAATTTTATTCACTGTAGTAAAATATTTTGGCAAACAAATATTTCCCCTAAGCGGGAGACAAACTCGCCACCACTGAATTTTTATGTAAATATCTCAATTACTTTAACTATAAAATATCTACTTACGCAAACGCAATATTAATAGGGTCGAAAGGGGTCAAAAAGTTATTTCTTTACATGGCGTATTTTATGCACGGACCCTAATGTGTATCAAATGTTTATTATGTACGGCATGTGTTGAATTATATTCGACGTGAGTATGTGTGGGTGAAATGGCGATGATAGCATATTAATGATATATTATGTTTTTTCCGGGTTGTGTAGTTTTTAACATTTTTTTAGTGTTGACTGTTTTTTTGATCCCCAACCTAGACAGAAAAGCCTGTGTCAGAGTCTCATCTGTCAGGGCCTTGAGTCTTTTAAAACAAGCCACTGCCATGCCACTGACACTTCACAAAAATGCCATTTCATTTTGGACTTTATTGTTATCACTTTAAAGTCAGAAATTAAATGATATTTTGTAGAGCCAATAAAAAAGCTGGGCCAACTCTTGGGTAAGAAACGCGAAAATAGGTAACAAATAGATAGTGGTCCTCTGTCTATTTACTAGACCACGACCTTGCTTAACTCCAGTAAAGATGTACAGATATTATCAACAGATTGTATTAATAAGCTGGTTTACTCATCGCTGCGTGAGATGCGGTGACGTAACCACCCATCCGCAGTGCATTGATCTTGATTACACTGCGCAAGATTCGCCAATACGTATAACTTTTTGTATATGATGTTCTCAATGTTTACGAACATATGAGTAATGATGCACTTAAAATTATTTCAGTAGGGTTGTGCCTGTGCGTGCCTCAAAGCATATTAAGCCGTCAGAGCTGGTTGCCATACGAATATTTGTGGCATTCGTTACGGGTAGTTGGAGCCCTAAAAAGGCCGACAATCTATCGTTCCTGGAATGTCGACGTACCAATCGAAATCAATAAGTGAACCTTGGGCTCAAAAGTACCTACAGGCATTGGATGCTACTGAGAAATTCGCTACGAGGATCATGATTTACAAATTTAATATTTCAACAGTCGTTTTGTTTGTAAGTTTCTTTACATAAACGCGTACAGAGGATTTAATATAAACACATTATAAGCTCACACTCACACAAATATTTTTAAATATTTTACATGTATATAACATACTAGATATAGTTTCGTAGTGATCTCATCACTACTGCCTTGATCTAACTTTCAAGTTTTATCTGCCATCGTATCTTTTAAAATTACGCGTTTCATGATATACAATATACATACTCACGCTTTTTTACTGCGGGGTAAGCTATGCGACAGTGGACTGCCGATGGCCGGTGGGGCAAACAAGTCCTAGAGTGCAGATTGCAAATCGGTAAATGAAAGTGAGGAGGACACCCACTAAGACGGACGACCTGAAAAAGATAACTAGGATAGACTGGATGCTATGGCGTACATTGTCAGAGACTATATCCAGCAGTAGACTGACAAAAGGCTGGGGAAAAGAGGCTAGATACCGTTAGTAACTATATTCCTAACCTAACCTAACTGGCCAGTACCTGTTTTCTCGTTTGCACTAGTCTATATTCGGCCACATGATTCAAAATTCTCATTATAGCAATATGGTAATAATTTCCATCAGATCTTCTCCATATCAGCAGCCGATCACGTAGCTTGAAAAAAATCACACGATTTCAAACTCAGTTGTATAAAATTTGTCGTTAGAATCAACATAATGAATTCGTAAAATCTTAGATTAGTTTTTCGATCGAGAATTCGTGATGTGATCAGTCTAATGTAATTCGGAGCATTTTAAAGGCACATTTTACGATTATTATTCCTCTCGCACTGTCGCGCATTGCAATCATTAAACTATTGCAAGGAATGACGTAACTTACAAAGTGCATTGCACTCGATGACTTTGGAGGAGAAACTAAATAGTCGGCGTTGTCTAAAAGAATCTAAATAAGTACTTATCGAATGATATTCAACCTTAGGATGTTATAAAGTGTTGATTGATAAGTCGTTGTTATAAGAATGAGTGAATTGTGCATAGATAGAGATAGGAGGAGGCGGATGCGGCTTTTGAGTCAAGGGTTCATTGGTCTATGCTTTGAAATAAAATGAATGACATTTTGTTTGAGATAACAATGAAAGCGTAATGCATAACAGATATACACTTCTCATCAGAAAAATCGAAACACCTTAGAAGTTTATGTTTTCTAAGGATTATCAGAAAAATGTGTAAATTTAGGAATAAAATGTCAAAATGTCGTTTAATAGTGAATACTATGAGGTTTTAAAATTCGGGTGTATCCCATCTGCCCCGGTGACTTGGCCCGCTGCCGGGCCACATGGGAAAAAAGTTTTAACTGGCCCGTTGATATGTTCACCGGGCCAGATAACACAAATCAAGTGCCATCGTCCCCGATAAGGGAAAAATAGAGGATACGCCTCGTAATTTTTTTTAAATATTATATTATATAGGACTCGTCAATTTGACTTCACCTCGCCTGATGGTAACTTTACCTTCAGCTTACCATCAGGCGAGGTGAAGTCAAATTGACGAGTCCTATATATATTAAAAAAAATTACGAGGCGTATCCTCTATTTTTCCCTTACCGGGGACGATGGCACTTGGATTGTGTTATCTGGCCCGGTAAACATATCAACGGGCCAGTTAAAACTTTTTTTTCCCATGTGGCCCGGTACCGGGCCAAGTCACCGGGGCAGATGGGATACACCCTAAAATTCTAATGTTAATGTTCTAAATTCAAATTGTTTGTTGATTGTTTTCAGATACCATTCAAGTGTTCGATTTTTCTGATGGGAAGTATATGTATTTACGGAAGATATTTTAATTTTTACTTAAGAATTAGGTATGTATTTGCGATCCTGTCAAAGTATATTGACAGGTTAGGGGGTGAAAAGACCATGGCATCTGCGTAACGTAACTTATGGATGGTCCCTATTACTTCGATAAATCTTTTTTGGTATAAATACACATACAAATGTTGTATGTGTAAAGCAATTGTATCGCGTGCAACGAAATCCCATAAGGTAAATTAACGAGCCCAGTTTGGCATTGTCGCGAACTTATTGAGATCATTGCACTGAGCTCGCTTGCGTCATCTCTTGGAGTTGTGTGAATGATGCACTACTTAAAAACATGGTGGTCATTTTTAAATTACAAGTTATCATATTATTTGGAATTGATTTAGTAATATACTAGCGACCCGCCCCGGCTTCGCACGGGTGCAATGCTGATACTAAATTAAACACACTACAGAAAAACTATGAACGTTGTATATAAAAACATAGCGGCCCGCTCCGACTTTGCACGGGCATAAAATAATTTACGACATCACGTTAGAAACCTCTAAAATTAGCAATGTTGCCTTAGTATATGATGCATGTATTATACATATAAACCTTCCTCTTGAATCACTCTATCTATTGGAAAAAACCGCATCAAAATCCGTTGCGTAGTTTTAAAGATTTAAGCGCACATAGGGATATAGGGACAGAAAAGGCGACTTTGTTTTATACTATGTAGTGATAAACACCTCAAAACTCAACTATCCCTCTCCAGGACCCTCCGCTCCCCCTTCAGGGTCGGCGAGTTTGACGCCCTTGGTGTTGCACACGTCCATATGCCGCGGTGACCGCTTCCCATCAGGTAGCCCGTGTGCTTGTATGCCACTTAAGTGGTATAAAAACATCATTGCGATTGCTATTGCATCCGGGGCGTGAAAAAGCATCTGGATAAGGTCTTCAAGCTGAGGGCCACCATTTTTGGATGAATCGGTGTCTGTAATGAACACTATTGCCGAAACTTTACCATTAGTTTACCATCAGGCGATTCAGTCATATTGACGTAACCAATATTTAAACAAATACGCCAAAGAAAAATATTATTATGTAGGCATCCTTTGTAAGTTTTGAGGTGCGTATATCATAAAATGCTAGTGAAGTATAGTTACCAACATAGTACGGCTCCCAGGAGAATAGAAGGGGTGACCCTAGTACTCTAACTAGGGCAGGGTCACCTCACCTTTTCCCAGGGGTGTCATGCGTGCAAGGGCTGTTCTACTTCCGTCAGAAAACATGTATGTACGGAATATGAGCCCACCTGACGGCAAATGGATCACTCTCGGTTATATGGGACCAAGAGATATGCAAAGAAGAAAAGAGTGACCAGTATTTTTCTGCGTATTTTATCTATAAAAACTTAGAGTAGAAAAGGGTGTATAACTTACAAACTAATTAATGACAATTTTCTGGTCTCACTCTTGTTGATATTGGAAGGTTAGATAGCAGTCGCTCCCATAAAAGCCGAAAGCCCCGGGCTTCGAGGTAAAAGAATACACTCGCTCGTGCAAAATTTCCTCACGGTAGGTACAATGATTTTTGACATGGTGGCGTGTTAAGGGAGTCGAAACATTAAAAAATAATAATACTATAGATGTATTGGATAGAAATCCTTCTTTAAATTTTTCCAAAAAAAAAGAACCTGACATATGGTTTTATTGTTGACAACCCTACTAACTGATTGCCGCGCAATTTTATATTTACTAACGCAATAAAATAAATAAATACACAGCACTATTTTATTGCTAGACTATAAAAAAATAATTTCATAAGCCTGACTATGAATGAAATTAAATAGATTGGCCGGTTATTATTGAAAATAGCTGGACAATACAGACTTAAGTTATAACATCAACATTAACTTTATGTTATGAGAATTACATAAATAACTATAAGGAGTTTTGAATGTGTTTTAGGGTGCCCAAGGTTCTAAAAAAAATTAACGAGACCATTTCTCACGTTCCATACTCGTATAACTACTTCTAAGGGTTTTACAAAACGTAAAATCTCGTAAAATATTATAATAGCTTAGAATACTACTCTATTCAAATAGGCTTTAGCAAATATTAAAATCCTTAGATAGTTGCGTCCACAATGACCGCATATTTGCATAACTACTCTTCATTCTGATCGGTTACTTACAGGCTAATTGACGCTAGACACATCTGCGGCTATTGTGGAATGTGACCACTAATTCGTACCAAATTCCAGTACAACTCACACACATACTCAAACTCACGCACACAAACACAACGGACGCCTGCAACATTCCTTCCGCTCTGTGCAAAATGTCCACTTATTGATGTAGGTCAGTGTTGTTAGACTCTTCGCTCCTGTGTTGTTTTATGTTTTGTCTCTTTCGTACAGGGACTGGCCACTCGAAGTATTTATTGAACGAGGCGGTTGGTTAGGCACTGCAACTTGCATGAGTTTTAATACATTCCTATTGTTACAATATACTTTCAAGTTTACTGTAAGTAACATAATCTAAGCTTTTTATTTCTGTACTAAAACATTGAATCTGGAATTACAAATAGTTTTTGCTTAGTCATGTTTATGGATGACTTTTATTAGAGGGGTCTCACAAGGTGCTAATTTGGGGCCACCATGGAATTTAATAAAGAGTTTGAGGTCAGCTAGGTTGAAGACACGACAGAATACAAATTGACCTTACCCCAGTAAATTATGGATGAAACACAATATTAAAATATTGTGGAATGTTGGAGGAGAGAGCGTCAAAGTGAAAGAGACAGGGAAGAATTTATGAGGCATCGGAATGAGGTTCGATAGTGAAGTAGGTCGTGAACTTAGGCGCAATATTATGATTGATTGGGAATAACAAGGGTGTTTTGTTTACTACTCTCGCCAAGACACCGGAATGAGCTTTTCTTTTTCAAGAAAATCCATTTTATATTACTTGTAGATGAGAAATATTTTGTGCGTTTGGACGTTGGAAAGGCCTTTTGACTTAGGATTAAACTTAAAAGAAAAATAACACAACTAAATTGTTTAATGCAATATTTATTTTTCAAAATCTTTAAGTAAACCACTGCTGGAGCTATGCTGATAGAAATTGTACAAAATAAATAGACAAATATAACTAACACAAGAAATAAAATATGTACAAAGGCGAGCTTAATTTAAGGCGAGTTTTAATCTTATCAGATATTTATCATTATCATTTTCATATTAATTGAAATACTTACTATTATTATAATTTTACTAATAATAGCTTTCAAATGTCTCAAACTATAACAATTTCGATTCACATCACAAGCGGTAAGAAAAATCCGCACATACTGACATACTACGTAGGTACATATCTATAGGTATCTATATCAATAACAGTATCTAAAAAAAATAAGGAAATTGTGAGGAATAGGTATTGAAAAAGTCACTCAAACATTACTAAAAAAAAGAAGTCAACAGCAGGGAATCGAAGCATTTTATCAGAGTGCGCGACACAATATTGTCCTCCAATACAAAAAGTAGCCTTGACCGAGATCGCCCAACCCCGGCAAATTGTTATAGGCCATAATAACGCCGTGGCGGGTTCAGACGTTACCAGTGCGTAGCCCAAGTTAGACGGGAGAGTGGACTAGGAGACTCACACTGGCGAGCGCGTCAGAATAAACAACTTTAAGATTAAGAAGAAAAAGAGAAAAAATTATTAAAGAAAAATATTATTGGGCAGTAAAAAATATAAATTTCTGATTAAAATTATTAATGTGCAATAAAAAATATAAGATTCTGATTTAAGAACTATATTATTCTGATTAAAATTATCATTTTACGGTGTAAAAATATAAAATTCTGGTTAAAACTTTAATTGAGAAAAAGATATAAGATTCTGATTAAAATTCTTAATAAACAGTGTAAAATATAAAAATCTGGTTAGAGCCTGTGATTGTGCAGCAAAAAAATATTCTGATTCAATTATTATTGTGCGGTGTTAAAATAATATACCTACTTAATACTAATTTTAACGTGCAGTGATAAAAAAAAGTGAAAATAACTATAAAAAATTACCATGTTGAATATATTTCTAGTGTTTGACAATTATGTCCATTTATAAATTACTTCTGGCGTACTTCTGCTGCTCTTTCGTCTGTTCAAAAGGTAAGGAATTAAGTCATACCATTTACATAGTATACCGGTATTCAATTAGGTATATATTTTTGTAGTGTTATCATGCCCGATAGTGTACTTTAAGTTGAAAAATAGCCATGCTGTTTATCGATTCCAAAACAAAAAAGTTGTCGATAAGACGACTTTTAACGGATTCCTTTCACGGTTTCCGACCTTTCAGTTATATTTCAGTAGCCGCGGTCACGGGGAACTCATCAACTTAAAAAAATCCATTTTATTTGTCTAAAGCTAACAAGCATCCCGTTTGCATGTTGCCAAGTTTAAACTAAAATCTACTTCGAATAACCCATGGGCTATAATATGCTCGCTTCTCCGCCCTAAGGTTTACTTAGAAAACAGTTATGTACCGACTCTATTTACCGACAGAAATATATCCTAGCAGTGGAAATTAGCTACAGCTTTTATGGTTTGCCTTATGCCAGAAGAAGGTGCTTGTCCAACTTCCAAATTGGAACGGAAAATCCTGTCCTTTTTGGCTGAGGAAATATCTTGGGATATACCATATACACATACTTCTGTAGCATACATAACATATAAAAATATAAACTCACGCCTATATCCCCGAAGGGGTAGGCAGAGGTGCTAGCACCCACATTTCGCCAGTTTATGTTTAGGTCCCAATGTAATAGGCGGCGAGCCTATTGCCATTAACCGAGCACTTATAAACCTGCGATAAATACACACATAACTTCGAAAAGCATCGAAAACTCATTGGTGTGTGCCATGGTGACCTGGGATCGAACCCGAGACCTCGTATTAGCAGTCCATTACCCATACCACTAGGCTACCACGCGGTTCCCAAACCCGAGGGGGCCATCTCGAATCCGGAGATGGCCCGGGTCAAGCCGGGGTGCGAGGGAAATGCTCTTTGGGCCACCTTACACCCTGGCGTCAGAAGACCCTAGACGGCGTGCGGTTTTAGTCGGTAAGAGTCCGACATAACCTGCCCCGCTGGCCGCGGGGTGGGTATCCATGAGGATTTCCACACGAAAAAAAAAAAAAAAAAAAGGCTACCGCGGTTTCTTCTGTAGCATACCACAAAATACCGCGTATTATGAACACTAAAACCCTTCTGTATGCCATACTCTGCCCGTTATCAGAGGGTTTGTCACCTTCGCGTGAGCATGGGCAGTGGCACAGTCGCTTGCACCTGCCAAACATTCTTTCTCCTACATACTAGATTAGCTAACTTTCAAAGGTTCGTGGACTTGGGACCTTAGAAGCGTTACATAAACTCGTATTATCGTCACAAAACCTCGTGACAAGCATACGAGCTTATAAAACTCAAAGTTTATACCTTTGCGAAACTTTTTTGTACCTGCCAACGTATTCAAGTCTTGTAATTTTTATCAGTTCGCTGTGTGAGTGAGTTGAGTAAGTGCTGTCACCGTGTGTACCTACCATAATGTTTGCGAGTTGTACACGGTTGGCAGCCGGCAAGTTACAATGCCTTTGCGATCGTGATGCGAATATTATTGCGTAAAGACGGAGATAGCAAATTTGCGGTTGTACACTTTTTAGAATACAAGATTTTGTACAATGTACATATCCTGTGTGAGTTGCTTCTGTAATTTGTATCTTAGCTTTATTTTTTCTTTTTGAATATTTCTTTCAGTCTCTTAGGCATTTTTTTTATGTCGGTCACGTCAATATGACTTCACCTCGCCTGATGGTAAGCTAAAAGTAACGTCTCTGGGATGGGAGTTACCATTGCAAACACCGATAGTGCCACTCAGCTTGACGGCCTCATCAATAATGCTTTTTCACGCCCGCTTAAAGTACAGACAAGCACATAGCCAACTCTGGAGGGTGGTTGTAGTAAAAAATTCTAGACTTTCCCCTTTTTTCCCATATCTAAGGGTGGACTATAACTATGGTTGTTCAATTTTTATAAGTTTTTTATCGCTACGTGTATCTATGCTTCAATCCCGCTTCTCATGTTCAATCTCGTCTCGCAGGTGTGCCGTGTGCTTGTCTGCCACCTACGTAGTATAAAAAAATTATTAGACTATCGACGTCCACTGCTGGACATAGGCCTCTCCCAATGTGCGGTGCCATACCACCCGACTCTCCGCCTTCCACTTCTATTCCATCCTAGCTACCTATCTACTTAGATCTTCTAAATTACGCAACTTATTTTGTTGCGGTTTTTACTATCGTTAACATAAATTTATTTTTTATTTTTATTATATTGAAATCTACCGACTGCCCACGCTACGACTGTGATAATAAGCCCTTGATAATGAAAACTCTAATGAAATTTCGATATCGCCATTGGTCATAATGACCATTGGTTGTCGAGGTCAGATGGCAGTCGCTCCACGGAAAATATCGAAGTTCAGCCGCATCACAGTTAGACTGGAAAGCCGACCCCAACTGAGTTGGGAAAAAGGTTCATGATGAATGAAAGCTCTTATGAGAACAGAGGTCAAATATTATAATACGGTAATACCTTTACAATTAAAATGTTAGCGATTCACTTTGACGTGATATAATTTAATAACAAATTTAAATAGCCGTATATTTTATTCAGCAAACTAAATTGATTCCCATTTTCATCAAAATGTAATAATGAAATCCTTTCAAAGGGTTAGTTACTTGGAATTTAGAGATTAAATCTCAGATAGTTACGGAGGTAGGACACGACGGTATCTCCCGTCCGAACTGAGCAGTCCGGGGTAGGACCTCCGCCCTACAGAACACCGCCCCATAATAACCATAGTGTTGTGTTGCCGGCGGTAAGTAGGGTAGCCAGAGCTCACAATCTCCCTCTCATCCCCCAATCCCCATATCCAACCCCCCGAACCTCCCCCCTCCAGAGTCGGCAGCGCGAGTGTGACGCCCCTGATGTTGCACACGTTCATAGGCACAGTAAACAACTTATCATCAGGCGGTCCATGTGCTTATCTTATCAAATGCTCGCCCCGCTTAAAGGACCCGGGACTGTAGGAGGAAGGAAACACGTGAGCTTGTAAAGAATTTCAGGTTTTAATCTTAAATAATTTTTTTTTGTGCGAAATCGTCGGGAGTATTTTGCTAAATCTACTGGTAACATCAACTTATACCGTTTTACCACAGTTTTATTCTCAACAATACAAAATAACTATACACTTTTCATCATAACCGGTATTGTATAAACTCAATGACTTGTAAAAAATGTCTGAAACATATTGTAAGTATTTTGACTTCGTTAATAAAAGTATAATCTGTAAACCTGGTTATTTGACTATGTATCAACATTTGTACACACAAATGTTGATACATAGTCAAATAACCAGCCATACATATAAACCATACCAAAGCCAACCATAAATATAAACAAACATACAAACTCTTCAGCTTCATACATATACTATACATACACATGTATAGTATATGTATGAAGCTGAAGAGTTTGTATGTTTGTTTGGTTGAACGCGCTAATCTCAAGAACTACTGGTTCAAATTGAAAAATTATTGTGTTGGATAGCCCATTTTTATCCAGGAAGGCTATAGGCTAAATATCATCACGCTACTATTTAGGTGCAATAGATTACGGGACATCTATGGGAAATAAATAGGTGCCATGGGGGTGAAGTATATCATGGGCAATGCCACGGGGCATGGTTAGTTAATTATAAAAAAAAATGAGTAAAAAAACCTGTTTTGGGTTGTATTATTTTATGTTTTGATTTAATTGGTAATTAAGAATATGGATATGCTATATCTTCAATTTCCTTTAATAATTTAATTTTTCCGTTATATCACTTTTGAAGTTAGGGTGACCAACAAATTAGAATTTGTTGAGCTACTTTTATCGGTAACTGTACGTTTTATGAAGTCTAGGTTTCAAAAATCCCCAATAAAGTTATTTTACGCTTCCACACGGAAACTTCGGTCGTGATTTGCGATAATAAACGTTGGTAAATTTAAATTTAATTAGGCCATTAAATGCGTCATATTAAACGACTAATGACTACTTAGTAGCCTCTAATTAATTTTATTAATTACAAAAATATGAGCTCAGACCTACTTCAGATCCTACTATATAAATACACTGAATTAAATAACGATTAATTTTAGTTACGTCAAACATTAATCACGCCTTATTAAGATTTACAACACGAATTCAAGCGCAGTCACTATATCGGTTCTTAATTAATTATGACAAAAATATATTTGCCGCACTATAAATACTTGGAATTCTTTACCAGCGCATGTGTTTCCTTCCTCCTACAGTCCCGGGGCCTTTAAACGGGGCGTGATAAAGCATTTGATGAGGTCGTCAAGTTGAGTGCAGTACTATCGGTGTATGTAGTGGTGACCCCCGGTCTTGTTGATGTGTCTAATATAAAAAAAAATATCAAAAACTTTAGTGCGATGGAAAACAAAAAATATTTGGGTGTGGCTGTGTGGTGGCCACACGCTACGAGAAATCGTTAAAATCGCAATATACTTTTCAAACTTTACCGATTAATCGATGCTTATGTGTGCTAAAAGCTGTCCCATTGTAGATTTTCAAGCAGTACGTCTTTTTCTTTCTAACCGAATTGAAATCAAGCGTTTTCCTTTTTCTTTCTAATTCAATTTAAACAAATAGCGTTACTAAATCGAGCCCTAGTATTAAGGCCCTCCAGTGATGGTGGTACCTACACCGTATACTGTAAAGTGTTAACCTTCATTTTTTCATTTTCACGAAGCATCCCATTTATCATACATACTTTACGTATTTTTTCTTAAAGCAAAATGATGTTTTATAAATCAGTTACTAATATTATAAACTATTGTCTATTCTGTGCTATTGCGAGTGAAAATAAATTGGCAACATATATTCAAAACAAAACATCTTGTACTAGCAATTTACTCATCACGTGGTGAGCATGTGCGCGAGTGAGATAAAACATAAATAAAGAGCGCGAAAAAAAGACGGCTATATAACCTTGACCTGCGCAGTGGATACAAGTTTAGTGTACTTCTTACGAATAGCGCCACGCCGCGGCACTTTGAGGAACTACAACAGTAATAAATTAATAATGAAAATGGCGCGGAAACGGAGTCTCATTTGCATCGCGAACGTATTATTCACTTTTATTTGCTCTGTAAATATGCCTTCACGAAATATACCAAAAATATATAAAGATGTGACTTCTCTGTAAGTATTTGGTAGTACTAAGTACTTAGACAAAGCGTTTAGAACAAAAAATTGTGTTGCGGTTCTGGGAGTGAGGTGGGAATGTGGGATTGTTACGGGATGCAGAGGAGAGAGAAGTTTGGTGCCTAAAATCTGAAAAAAAATAACCCTTTGTGGCTCAATCGATGGGGTCATTCATATGAGTCAAATCTGTTTAGCAAATATGTTAAATTAAATAAAACAAAATACATAAAATCTAAATATTTTATATTATTGTGTCGCCATGATACAAACAGATACTTACTTACAATAACATAAATTGTTAAAAAAAAACTTTTTCATTTTAAACGGGTTTAAATTGTACTGTCATCAGAACTTAAGACTTCTGCCAAATATCAGACAAATCAGACAACTGGAAGGGGGTTAAATTAAATTACTAGATTTAACCCAAGCAAACAGGTCAAGTTCAATAAAACCGTTTAATAATAAAACGATTGAGCCGATTTTATCGGGCCTTTCACTAGTAAGTAGGTAATATTACAAGGTGTAACTTAGGCTACTATTAGGAAAAAAAGGGTTCTGCGAAAATATTTAAAATCCATGTCTAATTCCACGCGAACGAGATCAAGGAAGAATATAATAGTTATAACCTCCGACAAATCAAAAGTAACTTTAAATTCAAATGGTCTACTTGTAATCATCTCCATTTTTTATTCACCACATTACGAAAATGAGGCGATTTCAACAAACGCCCAAAATGGCGGGTAGTTAGAATATTAAGTGCTGCTCCAAACTGGCGTAGCGCGGACTAACGTCTTTACTATTGTGCAGACTGTAGGGTGTTCATATTTTTTTGAAATACCTACCTAGAACGTGAGAAATTTTCTAAGGACATCAGTCTAGCCCCACTAATTATAATCCGATCAATACCTATAGACATTTAATGTAACAAAAATTCCCACAGAGTCAAATTTAATGGAGAGCTGGGGTGGGGTTTACCATTACAAATAAAGTTATAAAAATTCCCATTAATCCTATGTGCTACAAAAATTATTCTGGGTCAAATATTAAAATTTGAGGTTGTGTGAAAAAAAAAACTTCAAACCAAAGTTGTAGATCTTAAAATTCTCTACAAAAATGGTATTAACGCTCAAATATTATTATGCTCTTACTTGCTGTGCCCGCCTGCGGCTTTGCCAGTGTGAAACTAGATCCGTTCAGCCGTTTTTGCGTGAAAGAGTAACAAACATAATCACCAACGATACTCACAAACTTTCGTGGTCATAATCCTTATGTTACCCACATTTATTTTTTATATTTTAATTTTTATTTTTAATCTGTATCCAATCTGTTTCGAACCTTATTGTTTTAACTTCAAGACCATGAAGCTATAGATAAACATGGAGGCCAAACCGGGAAGAACAGCTTGATCCAAATACCTACATGTCTGTATCTCACTCTCTGTGGGCCGACTTCTCTTTCGTGTATTTGTACAATGTTGCTATCTTCTTATTAGTATCTCCTAGTAAATTATAGAAATAGACCATACTAACCAAAAATGCAAGTAAAATGATTTATAAATAACTCTATAGTTCGACTACGATTATTAATGTGGAAATTGAAAAATTATATGCCATTTATTATGCATGATTGGGTTGTTGAATCAGGAAATCAGTGAATTAAATTCCCATTGTCTATAGATTCAGTACGTAATGTGGCAACATTAGTACTACATGTCAACTATCAATAAACAATATGGCGGTTGTTTATTATTGTTTTGGTTTTTAACATATTTAAAGTTAATTATAAGTATAAACTCAAAAAATGGTGCAAAATTGTATAGTGCGTGGTTGCGGTATTACGTGGCGTCAAGGATGTGATATAAAATTCCACGCGTAAGTGTTTAAACTTGTTTAAATGGTGATTTCTTGCTTAGAAGGTTATCATACTTAGAAAGAGAAGTCGGCCCACAGAGAGCAAGATAGTAAATACAGACTGAGCATCAAGTAGGTATTGGAAGTGAGGCCTCCATGTTTATCTATAGCTTCATGTTCAAGACCAAAGTTCGGTAACATAACAGTGAAGTTTTTGTGAATATTTTTAGCAGCATCTTTATTTATTGTCATAATGACAATTTATTATTTTGAAAATGGTGTCCCGATTTTCTATTGTAAATCGTTGTCACACTAAAGGGTCTAAATTCGTTATTGTTAGGTGATCCCTATGTAGAAAATTCACCTAATTTTTATGATTTTACCTAACTTCCTTTTCAATTCTTTTTGAATTCGTTCCATACCTATTTTCATTCATTCAACTGTGGGTTTTCTCGGTGGTTAAAGATTCAAATATATTTTTATGTTATTTATTGCTTGTTTAGTAGAATTCAGCCTGTTTAATGGAAAATCGCATGTTAATTTCAAAGAATATGGCTCAACTTACATTGGCGCAGAGTCATACCGAAGCAAATTCATCTATATTTCCTAAAAATTAAGGTACAACTTTAACCGACTTCAAAAAAGGAGATGGTTCTCAATTCAACTGTATTTTTTATGTTTGTTACCTCAGAACTTTTGACTGGGTGAACCGATTTTGATGATTCTTTTTATTTGATAGCTGGCGCTTCCCGTGTGGTCCCATTTAAATCTGGTCCGTTGAAGTAGGTTTATGTGTCATGCAAATACTGTCCACTTTACGCAGTTCACTGTTGGACATAATAATAAATATTCTACGACATTCTACACAGCGCTATTTAGACCCAAAGTAAGCTAAGCTAGCTTGTGTTATGGTTTCTAAAATGCAGATAATCATACTAAGATACTTTTTTTTTTTGTAAATACATACCCCTTTACACCCGAGAGATGAAGTTCTTCTATATCGTGTTTAAATGTTACTGCTTATCTTCCATAGTGTTCAAATATTATGAGAAAAATATTGAAAAAAATCCTGGTACGCCTGGTTTCCAGCAATCAGACCCTCACGATCGTGAGTTTCAGGAAATAATTGTAAGTCGCACGATCGTGAGTCTGTGTTATTGTATGGCAATATAACAAAGAAAATAGTAAAATAACGATTGGTTATTATAAACATTATATTTATTTCAATAAAATATTATAAGGCGCGCACCAAGGTAACGCATACCTACATACAAAAATAGTGTACGCTGACGATTTATGCTTTCTGGCAGAATCCTCGAGCGGCCTGCAGCAGCTCATGTCAGCTTTCCACCAAGCGTGCTGTAAGTTCGGTCTGAAGATTAGTGTCAAAAAGACGGAGCTGATGTGTTTAGACCCACATAGTCACGAGACACTGGCCGTAAAGCTTGGGGAGGACGTTCTGAAGCAGGTCGAAACGTTTCGTTACCTGGGGAGCACTGTAACAGCCAAGTGTGACATTGACGCCGACATCAACAGTAGGATCAGTGCTGCAGCAGCAGCAAAACTGTGTTCTAAGGTCTTCTGCTCGCACGACTTAAAATGGCCACAAAAATATCCGTATACATGGCGATTGTGCTGCCAAACCCCCTATATTCATCCGAAACGTGGAGTGTTTATCGTCACCACATCCGCACGCTAGACCGATTTCACCGTAAGTGATCACGAATCGAAGTCTGATCATGTACGATATACTGAGGTTCTCCGGCGAGCAAATGTGGGTGGCATCGAGGCCTATCTGATGCGGCGTCAGCTTCGGTGGTTAGGACACGTTTTATGAATGATGGATGAAAGAGTGGCGAAACGTTTTGTACACTGAAGTAGAGGAGGGAAAGCAAAAACAAGGTGGACATCTCCTTCGCTACAAAGACGTTCAGAAGTGACATATGAAACGATGCCTAATGAAACCCTCAGTGTGGGAAGGTTTGGCAGCACAACGCCTTGAATGGCGCAGGATCGCGCAGTTGCAGGTGGGTGAGTTCGAGGAGCAGCGTAGAGTGGAGCAGTTGACGTGGCCGCCATGACCGAAATCGGTCGGAGAGAATCATCAGGTACTGAAGTTGTCCTTCGTCCACTTGAAGGCCTTCTTCCACGACTACTACTGGCGATCTCGATCTGTCACTTGTAGATAGCGAACATCTTGATTCTCGCACAGTAGATCGTGATTTTCGCGAAGTCGTTCTTAAATTTGGTGAGAATGGCAATTCACACGGCGGCGGTGACCGTAGTTATACTATTGGCATGGAGGAAGATGGTATTTCTTCGTCATCCTGTTCTTCCTCTGACACGTCGTCTGCAGGGTGCCGGAACAAGACGTCTGGATTGAATTTTGTTTCATCTTCGTCTAAATCCGAGATATTTCCGTCCGCCAAAAGGTCACAAATTGTTTGTTCCATGATTGAACGCTATGAAAGTAAAAAAAAACATGCATTTAAGAATAAATGAAGGTGAAAGACAAAGTAACATTTGTTATTAAGTTTACGTACTACAATCGAGGTACCACGATCGTGCGAGTTTAAATTTTGGGGAACAGTATCAACCGATAAATAAAGTAATGTACAATAAACATATGTAGTATTGTTTAACAACTAATAAAGTAGTTAATTACATAAAAAAATGTTAGTAAACCATTAACATTACGAAAATATCAAATACTTACTTGTTCGAGCCGCGTGTTCAAAAAACGCAGCCATCTCTTTCGTATCTTCCAGACCACTGACGCGTTTCAACCTGTGCGTATAGTGTTAAAGTGTGTTTTCGCGGGTACTCAGATAGTCTCACGATCGAGCGACGACGGTTGCGTCCGCAAAAGTTGTTTTGTGTGCAGTGTAGATTTTTTCAAAGTCAAAACTCACGATTGCTTCAGCTCGGGTGTAAAGGGATAAATAGAAACACCCAGATCAATGCAAAAATTCATGTTCATGCACTCAAATATCTGCACTGAGCGGATATCGAACCCGCAACGTATCTCTTTCGCATCTAGTCTATCCGAACAGCATACGTAGGTACCTAATATAATATTTATATAGGTATACATAACTATTCTTTCTCTAAATATTTTCTTAGTAAACCTTTGCCAAAAACTTGTATTGAGTTACGAAACTCTTTGATATCCAATTTCCTTTCTTGTGAGGGTGTTTTCCTGTTGTCTACTTATAATTTCCATTCAACAAAGGCGCCATTTTGTTTATTTATTATGAATAATTTTTAATTATTCAATATCCGTTCACTGTCGTTTTGTTTTTTTAAGTCGAAATAATTGTACTTACGGCCGGGTAGTTTTAAGTTTTTTTATATACCACATAGGTGGTAGACAAGCACACGGCCCACCTGATGGGAAGCGGTCACCTTGGCCTATGGACGTGTGCAACACCACACGTTTAGATTATTTATCACACTACAAGTAATCCCACAAGCGAACAATGAATTCGTGACATGTTTTTCTTAAACTGTTATTTTTACGTTTCATAATGTTATATAGCAAACGTAATAACACAGCCACAACGAACAAAACAAAAGTAACAACAAATTACAAACGTAACGACTATTTAATAACGGTAACAACCACAGATTTAGTTTAGGCTAGATAGCGCAAGGCTTTGAGGGTTTATGGGACCTCATCAAAATCTACGTGCCAAGCGAAGCTTACTTGTAAGCCGATGCATCTGCTGATTGACAGAAGAGACAGATTCTCTCGGTGTTGGGCGGTCTGATGGCAGTTATAATAGCAACCCATTTATGTCCCACTGCTGGGCACGGGTCTCCCCTCCTCTAACGAGAGAGCTGAAAGGGTTTCTACACACGCTGGCCTAATGCGGGTTGGTGGATCGGACATGTCCTTAGAATTTCTTCTAGGACATGTGGGTTTCCTCACGATGTTTTCCTTCACCGCCAGCAGATGGTAACTCATGTGATTAGTACATATAAATTACACAAAGTGAAATTCACATTGGTGCTGTCCGGCCGAATTCGAACTCGATACCTCTGAGCAGAGGCTGCGTATTTATCCATTCAGCTACCATCGCTTATTTTTCTGATAGTGGTTACTACCATAAGAGTCGTAAAAGCCAAATTTAAAGGAGAAGGCAGATTCGACTTCAGAACCCGTAGTCCGCCTACCCTATGCAGATTACGGGTTCGGTACGGCTTGTATTGAGGTTTTTAGTTTCTCTCAGATTTGTTTCGTATGATATTTGAGATGATAGTAGACGCTCGGTTTTTATACACATTCGGCATCTAGCGCACTCTATATCTGTGGCAACAACTGATGAAGCTGTAACCGCGAAATACGTCGCTTATTACAACGTACCAGCCGTCGGCACTCGTATTAATGGGCTTGTGTCAAACTAATAAGATGGGGCTTAAACGCCAATGTTTCCTAACTTATTAGTACCTATGTTTTATTTATTTATTACACCTGGAATTGTGTTCCTAATCGCGCTATCCATGAGGACTTTTTTCAGGAACAAAAAGTAGCTTATGTGTTATTTGAGACTATAAACTATAGCTGGTTTGATGTATGAGGCAGTTCTATTCCACTGTTTCTTGTTTCAGCCTCTCTCTTCTGGGGTGTGAACAATACACCTACGTCTTTAGTGCTTAAGTCCGCCGGGTGCTCACCTTTACTATGGGGTAGAAGGGTAATCTGAACTGGCTGGCTCTACCATGATACTCGTTATTCGTCTATCGCTTCTCTAGGTCTCTTTGTTCTTCACCTCTCTCCTGCCCTCTGCGTTGTATTCATGGCTTTAGTGGTAGTTTTTCTATGATCTACTGCGTTTTTTATTATGCCACCTTGACGCGTATTTTCAGCTTTACTGGAAATTTTCCTCTGATCCTACCAGATCCGTGTAGTAAACTGGGTCCACCTGAAGAGCCGGGTCCTGGAATTCTTTACCAGCTCACGTGTTTCCTTCCTCCTTCATTCGGGTCCTTTAAGTGGGGCGTAAAAATGCATTTGACGAGGCCGTCAAGTTCAGGGCCACCTTTATGGCACTGTCGGTGTATGTAATATAGACCCCCTTCCTGAGACTTAACCTTACCATCAGGCGAGGTGAAGTCATATCGACGTGACCGTAAAAAATCTCGCTATATTCTACCTTTTCTATTGCCTAACCCAGTGGTCTTTTGTCACCAGATGTGCCGATAACCTGGTTGTCTTCACCGCGCGCGTCCCTGCCGTGCGTGGTGCCTGACGCAGACAAGATCGTGACCAGGCGCCCGCCGCCGCCCCTCACAGGCGATGACCTGCCGCGGCCTAGGCAGCCCTACCTATGGCGAAGGGGGGAAGAGGAACTGAAACGGTAAGTCCTCAGACTTTACCTTTGGTTCACCATCATATTGATGTGTCTTATATGAAAAAAATAACAGCTTTTCATTGACGTAAGTCCAGAAAGCTTCTGTGGCGTAGCGGTAGTGAACGCGGCCGCTGCGCAGGAGACGCGGGTTCGATTCCCGCTCAGTGCAAATATTTGTATGCATGAATATGGGTATTTGCATTGGTCTGGTCGTGCCTCGGAGAGCACGTTAAGCCATCGGTCTCGGTTGCCGCATAAACATCTATGGCAGTCGTTACGGGTAGTTGGAGCCCTAAAAAGTCCAACAACAACGGTCTAGCTGCAATGTTTCAATATCGCCTAATGTCACCATTGGGTTGTAAAGGTCAGATGGCAGTCGCTTCACGGAAAATATCGAGGTCCAGCCAAATCCGCAGTTAGGACTAGTAAAGCGGACCCCAGACTCCAAGGTGAAAGCTTACGACTGGGATTAACGCTAGGTTGAAGAATATTCTGTACTGGGCCTCGATTCTGCTAAAGGCAAACCACTGTAATACCACTGACACTCTAAAAATGCTATTTAATTGTAGACTTTACCGTTATACAGTTAAAGTTTAAAATCAAATGAAAAGAATTCATTTAACTTTTTCATTTGCTCTATAAAATATCATTTGACTTTAGACTTTAACCTGATAACAATAAAGTCTAAAATTAAATGTCATTTTTTAGAGTGTCAGTGGTATGTCAGTGGTTTGTCTTTAGCAGAATCGAGGCCCTGTTTCGATGTAATATTTTTTGTTGCAGAGTATTAAGTAATGGCACTTTGGAAGTGTCTCGCAAGAAGGACGGCAGCAGCGAGGGGGTCTACCAGTGCGCAGTCAGGCACACCGCCGGCCTCGTGCTCGGGTACCCGCTGCACCTCAAATTTGCTTGTGAGTACATTGAGGCCATTCGAAAACATACAAGGCCGTATTTTGTTAGTTTGTCAATGGTGATTTTTTATAAGTAGGTACTACATAGGTGGCAGACAAGTACCTACACGGCCCACCTGTCTAATTTTTTTTTTAAGTAACGGGTTGAGTTTAAGGTTTGGCAGAAGAGAGAACAAAATTAAAATATTTAATAAAAAAGTCAGCGGTTCCTTGGAGGAATAAAAAAAGTAATATTTCTAAGTAAAGTTAATTAAAGAGTTGGTCATATTTATCTTAGTTTTTCCTTATAATTAAAACCTTTAGGGCATTTCCCGTGAAGTTAGAGCCTTGAAGATTGACAGGAAGTAACACAACTTTTACTTCACTTTTTTTCATCGTGCGGAAATCCCCACGGATGCCACCCCTGTCGGCCATCGGGGGTGGTTATGTTGGATTCGAACCGACTAAAAGCGCACGCCATCTTGGGTCTCAATTACCAATGTCAAAGTAAAAAATCATTTATTCTGTATAGACGGCACTTACAAAACGTCAAAATTAAAAATATTTAAAACTAGATAAGCAAATGGACCACCGACCGATTCGAAACGCGGCTCAGACCTGAGAAGATTCTGGCAAGAAACTCAGCGGGTTGTTTTTTTTGGTATATATACAATCATTTCCTTAATCTAAATACAGTAACCGCGGGGTGTAAGGTTAACCATAAGGCATTAACCTCACACCCTAGCTGACCCCGTGCTATCTACGGCTTTAAAATGGTCCCCTTGACCCCCAAAAAGGGGGTAGATCGAGGTGACAGGCGGCCATCCAATATCAGTGCCCGTAGCCAAGTGGAAAAATTCATTAGGTCAAAAAATAGATTAGGTCGACCAATCACACTCCAGCTCGTGATTCCGCCGCGGCGCGCGTATCGTACGCCGGCGACGAGCTTGGATGTGATTGGTCGACCTAATCGTTTCTATTCCGTAGCGATTTACGCTACGGAATACACTGACACTTGTCTACGGGGCCAGGACTACATGATGGTCAAAAACATTATTTTACTGTTTATAAAACAATTGATAGTTATCAAAAATTTTATAAAGTTTTAATTAATTCACAAGGAACGAACCTAGTTCCACAGTCTAGACGTAATAAAATGTTTTATTTAAACCATTTACATATAATTATAAACGTATTTTTAGTTAAATTTTTAGTTCAAAACCATGTTTGATCGCTAAACGGCTTTTCACAGCCGTTGTGCGGTAAAAAAAGAAAACACAGTTATTTTAGTTTAGTTATAGAGAAATGGTATCAGGCTGAATGGTGGGACACGGCCTCTTCTCAGAGGTATCCAGTTCGAATCCGGCCAGACTGTACCAATTTGAATTTCACTTACTGGAATTATAATGTGCTAATCACATGATTTACCATCTACTGACGTTGAAGGAAAAACATCGTGAGGAAACCCACATGTCCTAGAAGAAATTCTAAGGACATGTCCGATCCACCAACCCGCATTAGGCCAGCGTGTGTGGTTTTTTTATATTAAGGTCTAAACCCTCTCAGCTCTCTCGTTAGAGGAGAGAAGACCCGTGCCCAGCAGTGGGACATAAATGGTTTGCTATTATAATAGAGAAACAGTAAGTAGACCCTGGGCTCTGTGGTATAATCCTTGGATGTAACCGGGAACTCACTTTCTTGAAAATGAAACACCATATTTTATAAAAATATACCTACATACTAGCCGTTGCCCGCGGCTCCGCTCGCGTGATAAAAAGTAGCCTATATGTAATTCCAGACTATAATCTATCTCTGTGTCAAATTTCAGCCCGATCCATTCAGCCGTTTTTGCGTGAAAGAGTTATAAACATATATCCATACATTCTCACAAACTTTCGTGTTTATAATATTAGTATAAATAGAAATATACCCAGATTTATGCATGTACTCGTACACAAATATTTACACAGAACGGGAATCGATCCTACGGTTCACTTTCAGTTAGTCATACTCTACCGCTCCGTTACATATAGGCACCCCCGATATTATACAGCCATTTGTTTAGTAAATTAAGTACAATTAAGATATTAAAATCTTAGTAAGCTCAACTAAAACGTTTAGGTATTAACATTAACTTAATTAAGTAACTAAACACTAATAAATTATGTAGTAGGCAACTTAAATCTCGAAACAAACTCGTAAAGGTTGAAACCATTTATTCTAGTCTCAGACAACGCTCGGGGGTTTTGTAGATAAAGCGATGTATTTTCATTTTATGACGTCACAATTGTGTCACAAAACTGCGCTGTTTGAACTCAAACTGAGCAAGTATCAGAGCTCGGTGAAGTTGAACCAAATGAGCTGTCCGACTGGAGTAGTACCTCCGCCCTACAGAACACCGCGGCCATAATAACCATCGTATTGTGTTCCCGCCCGGTAAGGACGGTAGCCAGAGCTCACTGTAACGCTCCTTCTCTCACCTCATCCTTGCCTCCCCTCCCCTTCTTAATCCTCCCTCCTTCCCTTCAGGGTAGGCAGCGCGTGTGTGACACCCTCAGTGTTGCACACGTTCATAGGCCACGGTGACCGCTTTCCATCAGGTGGGCCGTGTGCGTGTCTGCCACCTACGTAGTATAAAAAAAATTTGGAATTGGGAAAAGGTTCGGCGGTTGATTATTTTGTAACTAAAAGTAATTACTAAATACAGGCTTGTTAGTACTAATATAGTGTTTTGTGGAAGTCTTCACAAATCAAAATGTTGTACGAATTAACGTCAGAGCTAAGTACGTTTTCTCGCTAAACTAATTTATAACTTGACACATCGCTAATTCACCAAAATCACGAGCGTTACATACTGTCCTAATGACGTCAAACAGTAACTTAGCCATAAATACCAGGGCCCGTAGCCAAGTGGCAAAAGTCTAAATCGCAAAAGATCGCTAAAGAAACGTATAGATTAGGTCGACCAATCACACTCCAGCTCGTGATTCCTCCGCGGCTCGCGCATCGTACACCGGCGACGAGCTGGGATGTGATTGGTCGATTCGTTTTCTAAGCGATCGTTTTCGATTTAGACGTTTTCCATTTGTCTACGGGGGCAGAAGTACATAAGAAAGGGTTCTGTGGGGGGAGCACAAATTTTCTTTCGAATCGAAATCGTAACGTGTACGATAGAAATTATATGACATTTGTACAGTACCTTTTACGCACGATAGGGGCGCTGTACAAATTTCATACAATTTTTGTCGCACACATTACGAACTCGATACGAAAGAAAATTCGTGCTCGCCTCACTGATGTTGTTCAAATGTTCTGTAGGGCGGAGGTACTACCCCAGTCGGACAGCTCATTTCGGACGGGAGATACCGTCGTGTCTTACCTCCTATGAAAAACCCCAATTGAGGGATCTTGAAACCATAGATGTCCTTTTTTTTATCGTGCGGAAATCCCCATGGATACCACCTCCGTCGGCCATCGGTGGTGGTTATGTCGGGATCGAAACGACTAAACCGCACGTCGTCTTGGGTCTTAATTACCGGGGTGTAAGGTTACCCAATAGGCATATCCCTCGCAACCCAGCTGACTCCGGGCCATCTACGTTTTAAGATGGCCCACCCCCCGGGGGGCAAGCATCGCATCACTTCGCCGACGGACGGTGGGGTGTAGGGTGACAGGCGGCCTCGCCCCAGTTCAAGCCCGACATAACCACTAGGGTCGGCAGCGCGACATGTCCATAGGCCACGGCGACCGCTTACCATCAGGTGGGCCGTGTGCTTATCTGCCACCTAAGTGGTATAAAAACTCTGATGACTAAAAGAGGTGGTATCTGTAGGGATTTCCACGAAGGGTTATAGCCAGGATTGGACTCCTGAACGTTTCGATAGTAAAGTTGACTTCTTAACCCTTAAATTACCGATGTAAGCCACTGCTTGTCTATCCCAAGGGTAGATCCAGATTACATATCCAATGTTATGTAAATACCTTGTTGGGTAAACTGTTAATATTAAGATAATTTTGTTCCGTAATAGTTAATACTCAGGTGAATTCTCTAAATTTCGGCAAATATTTGTTGCCTACAATCTAATTTGATTTCTATGGAGATATTGAACTAGTTAACTCGGTCAACCCAAACTAGGCCCGCGGGCCCAGTTGACATAATTAGTATTATTTATTATACCTATTTCTTTTTACTTTTTTTATTATTATTACCATAATACAAAATCATTTCAAACATTGTTTATACATAGTTAGAAAATACATACAACTAACTGTTGCCCGCGGCTCCGCCCGCGTGGATGTTGAAATCCGTCTCAAAAACTATCCTATCTCTCAAGTTGGATCGAACTGCACATGGTGTGCGAATTTTATTATAATCGGTTAAGTGGTTTAGGAGTCCATTGAGGACAAACATTGTGACACGAGATTTATATATATTAAGAAGATTAATATTATTTATTAATATTATTTAATCAGTGGATCCACTTTCAAAAATGAAGGAGATGTAATATAAGAATTAGGAGGAATCGTACTGTATCTAGAAATACCCTTATTTTCGTGTTGAAATCCCCATAGATCCCTCCGCTGGCCAGCGTGGGTAGTAATGTCAGATTTGAACCGACTCAAACCGCACGTTGTCTTGGATCCTCAGGTTTAAGGTGTAAGGCAATTCCCTCGCACCTCTATTCGCACAAAAAACTAGAAACCCAATATAATATACACATAAATGCGTAAAAATATTTGCACCGGATATTATTGAATCTCCTGACGTAACGGTCGACCCTACAACTTTACGACAAATCGACATAACAGTAAATAAACATTTTGTAATACTTTTTCCTGTCCAAGATCCGTCATAATGTCGGGATCGTACTCGATATTACGACAACCAGAAACATTTTGAATGAATAAGTTTCAATCATTGATGCCAAGTCAAAAGTCGTTATGTAATCAAGTACTATAAATCATTCGCGAACTCTGTGAGAACTGAAAGTTTGCTCAGGGTTGGCAACTGTTGGCAACTGTGCCGAGATTTACTTTGAAACTGTATCTTCGGCTAATAGCGTTAATAGAACATTTTAGTTGTTTGTTTGCTTTTCTGCTAGTCATAAGACTTCTCGTCTCATTTCTACATTTCAAAGAGAGTCTTTGATTACTTGGTTATGTAATCGATTGATTGGTAATTGATTTTTTTTTACTTCACCTTGCCAGTGGTCAAATTGATGATATATTAATAAAAAAGGATAGGTCTAAAGCACTTGAGAACAGCGGGCTTGCATGAAAGATTTAATGACAGTAGAGGACGCTCGTGAAGTGTGTAAGGACAGGAGCAGATGGCGGGCTGTTCCTCTGCCTACCCCAGAAGGAGAAAAGGAGTTTGTAAATGTATGTTATTAGTGCAAATTGGGCAATGTAAGTTAGTAAACATGATTCTCAGTATTCTACTCGTAACAGAGTTCGCGGTAAATGTCTTATAATTAACACAAACCCGTTTAGATTTTAATAAGTCAAATATTTGGGTGGGCAAATATAATTAATGTTCGCTTCAGTCAATCACGATGATCAAATTTAACCAATGTAAACATGGCTAACTATATAAGGTATTTACTTTCCGTATGTATAATGGAAAAATGCTAATCAATTAGATAATAATGTGCTAATACTAATTTTATTCTTGTAAGAATAATATGCCTACACTAAGTACTTGCTATCTCGGAAATAATTTGAACAATTTGGATAGAAAATAAATAAAAACTGGTCTGGGTGTTTCTATGTATAATATTTATGTATTTACAAAAAGGTATATAGGTACGTTTATTCGCATTCTAGAACCTATAACACAAGCTAGTTAAACTAGCTTAGTTACCCTATCTGAAGGAGGCCGAAGCGGCAGCGTGCGTAAGAGCCCTCCTGCTTCTGTGAACAGGATACGACGGGGATGTCGTGGTTCCCAAATCTGAGGGCCATCTTGAACACGGTGATTGGCCCTAGGTCAGCCAGGATATGGGGAAAATAATACCTTTTAGGTTTACCTTACAGCTCGGCGTTCGATGACCCGAGACGGCGGTTTTAATTGGTTCAGGTCCGACATCCGTGGGGATCTCCGCACGAAACAAAAGGAACATTTTCGTTATATCTCCATTTTCTATTTCATGCAAAGCCGGGTTGGGTAAGGTTTCGTTCGCATTACTTAAAACGAGTTTATGTTTACTTTATAACAATTTTCTTGGAATAATAATTATATTATTACCCAAAAATCTGAAATATGTTCAGTAAAAACAAGTAGTTCAAAATATACTTAAACAATAATAGTAAATTCTGCGAAAGGGTTTACGATATTGAAGTGTTTGAAACACAGAGTAGCCAGAGCTCACTGGAGGGATTCTGTGCTGTCAGCGGGGAGACGAAAGTCTTACTTTATCTCCAGCGTTGTCAACACAGAAACCCTCTCAACCCGCCCTCCGCACGTCCCAATTCCCCCCCTCCCCTTCAGGATTATGCGCGAGTGTGACGGCCCTGGTGTTGCACACGTCCATAAGGCACGGTGATCGCTTCCCTTTACGTGGGCTGTGTGCTCGACCGCCAAAGTGAAAAAATAAACCAGCACGTATATTTCACAGCATATTGGCCATTGCTTAAACTGCGAAACGGCGCGTGCGTGGTTGTAGATACCGCGCGCCCCGTTTTTTCGTGCGGAAATCTCAACGGGTTACGTCTGAACCGAGCGCTCTCCTTCTAGCGCCGGGGTGTAAGGTGCCGCAAAAGGCATTACCCTCGCAGACCGGCTGACCCAGGGCCATCTCCGGATTTCGTCAATAGCTTAACCCTCTCAGAAAATAATCTATCAACAAAAATTCACTCATAACGAACGTATTAAAATATGGTGTTGATAAGAAAATCTGAAGAGCACAATGCTGGATTGTCTTACAAGAGCCAATCCCCTAGACGTCCATGTATATAAATTAGGTCGTGAATATTTCAGGCCCTAATCTCCTAATAGGCTGAACCAGATGGGAGGCTAAGATATTATCATGTCTACAGCACTAATTTGTACAATTTATCAATGTTTCGGAATATTTTAATAGGGTACAATTTCTTGGAAGCCTTTTGTTGAAGTCTAGACTCAAGATATTTCATTAAAACTGATTCCAATTTATTTAATTATTACTGTAGTAGCAGTAGAAGGGTTAGGTGGCAACTCGTCCCTAGACTGCGGTCGTCTGGGCCCAGTTTATACGATTTGTCTTGATTACAATGACAATACCAAAAATCTGCGTAGGTACTTCTTTTTAATAGGCAATCAAGCAACAAAATCTTTTTTATTAACATCACGCTCATTCATCCAACTAAGGTAAGTGCTAAATTGCGTGCGTTAGGTTTGGGTTCATATCGTTTGATAGTGTAATAACCACGATCCGAACCTCGAACTCTCGAATATAAGTTTGACTCCTTAACCGCTTTCGTGTAGAGACAAGCTTTCCAATTTACTCTAACGCAATGAAACTGGTGAATTGAAAACTTGCACTAAGCACTTTGATTGTGATACGTTTCGGTAACGCACCCGCATGAAATTTGAGCTGGTTTTACAGAAATTAAATGTCAAATCTTCAGATAACAGCTTTGTTTGTATTGAACATAGCTTCGGTAGAATTTCTCACCAATAAATCTATCTTAGACTCAGTTTCACCTGACCGAACCTTTTTATCCGCAACTTGTCACATTTTTGTTCGATCGTCGTTCCTGGTATTATTATTTTCAGCACTGTAAACACGAAAATACGTTTTGGGTTTGGTGAAATATTTCTTAGGCGTTTTACCATTTTATTCTACATATTCCTTTACCTATATTGTTGTGATTTATAAATTTGATGTCCAATCACACCCTGATGACATTTTCATGTCAGCATTTGAAAACTCGGTGCCTTGTGTAGAGTTACCCTAAATTATTTCAATTTATTTTTCATTAGTCAACTCGTCCCAGGTATACAAATGTGCTGTTTAAACATACGGGTAACTATTGCCCGATTTGACCACATGGCGGATTCGAACTCGATACCTCTGAGTAGAGGCCGCGTCCTTATCCAGAATATTTAAATTATATTTCGTATAAAGTAAATCTGAGTTAGATTCAAATGTTGGGTTATCTTTAGACTGTTTGTTTTAATTTTTTTTTTAGTTCTTACGCGACATTGATACCGGTCAACGCTCCCAAGCTTCAAAATAACTTGGTAGGTAGTTTTAGATGTGTTAACAAATATTTTTCAAACTACAGATAATAATATAATAACTACTGCCTGGTTTTGATCTTGGGGTTATCAAGTGTTTTTTGAGACCAGTACCTATGGCCCACACATGCAGAATACATTTTTTTTTTTTATACTACGTAGGTGGCAGACAAACACACGGTTCACCTGATGGGAAGCGGCCACCGTGGCCTATGGACGTGTACAACACTAAGGGTGACACACACGCGCTGCCTACCCTGAAGCGAAGGGGGAGGGCTAAGAAGGAGTGGGGAGAGGAGGGATACAGTGAACTCTGGCTACCCTACTTACCGGCGGGAACACAACACGACGGTTATTATGGCCGCGGTCTGCTGTAGAGCGGAGGTACTACCCCAGTCAGACAGCTCATTTTGGACGGGAGATACCGTCGTGTTCTGCCTCCTCTATAGGAGGATATCATATTAAAGTGTATTGAACCCTGAAGTACGTGGTCCGGACCCTCCACAGTGGGCATCCTCCCACCGTCTCTCTTCCGATCCAGAACAGCACGTGCTGGGCTGCAATGCCACCCTCATACAGTTGAGACTACGGTCTCGAACTAAGCGGTTCGGTGCTTCATTTCTTTGTCGCGCGATTAAAAACTGGAATAGGCCCGCACACGTGTTTCTACCTACAATCCCGGGTTCTTTAAGCGAGGCGGGAAAAGATATCTGTCTTGGCCGTCAAGGTTGGGTCCGCCGATTTAGTACGAATGGTGTCTAGAATGGTAGCCCGTACCCTCTGGACTTTACCCTAGCTTCTTACCATCCAGTGGGGTAAAGTCAATTGGCGGACTGAATATTTAAAAAAAAAGCAACGGAGACGGTAGCGCCTCTCACTCGCAGAGGTGACCCTGCCGTTTATCTAAGCTAAATAAAACCGTTTAATAATACAATTGAAATATAAATTATTCTCCACATTATTAGGTAGGTACAGGATTTTTCTTTGTTCTGTGGTAGGTACCTAGCTCATTAAACATTATCATTTTTAAAAATGTTAGTGAAACATAAGTATACAATAAGTAATGTCTGATTACATAATTACGAAATATTCTAATTCAATTGGATTAAATAAAAAATGACGCTGTAATTGTCACTATTTCATCACTTTTTGACACAATCGCGATTAATTTTTGTTTTTATATACGATGTACTCTGGCATGAGTGATACGTAAATTTGTTTTTTTATACTACTGAGATGGCAGACAAGCACACGGCCCGGCACGATGGGAAGCGGTTACCGTGGGCGAGACTTGAGGGGTGTCACACTCGTGCTGCTAACCCTGTAGGAGAAGGGTCAGGAAGTTACCTTTATCTTCAAGTCAATGGCAATTCTTTTGCATCTGCATTAAATCTGTCCAGCCTAAAATTTGGCTACATTGGTAGCGGCCTCAGTCGCTTGGTTCAAATCCGCAACTGTGCAGGTGTTGGGGGCGGCATGACAGGTGTTCCATCGTTTGTAGAGGTACACCACAGCCGCAGCCCCCCAGCCCCGCTTGTTACCTAAATAAATAATATTTAGTTATTTCTTCATCTCGAACGTGTCTTACTAGACTAGGCAAAAACTTGAACCCGTGACGAGTCGCTTACAGGGGGAATGCTTTGACCAACTGAGCTACCTGGACCCATTCTAGATGCTCGAAATTTTCCGATATATTCTACGGCTTAGGGCGCTGGTACTGGTCACGGGTTCAAGTCCCATCCTGGATGATAATTTTTTCCGATCAGAATATCATTGGGAATAGTTAGCATGCAATTGCTTAATTTCATTCAATAGACAAAAACTTTTTGCAAAATTGCATTTTTCTGCTAGAAGAGTACGAATACATTCAAACGCAGTTAGTGATTCTACTCTAAATATAGACTAGGTCCTAGGTACTTACTGTATTTTAAAGACACGAAACGTAAGACTTTTTTTAAACAACAAGAATATGTTTTTTTTTATAGGACACGTCAAAATGACTCCACCTCGCCTGATGGTAAGCGAAAGGCAAAGTCTCAGGACTGGGGTCACCACCACATACACCGGTAGTGCTACAGTGGTGGCCCTCAGCTTGACGGCCTCATCAAATGCTTTTTCACGCCCCGCTTAAAGGCCCCGGGACTATAGGAGGAAGGAAACACATGCGCTGGTAAAGAATTCCAAGTCTTTATGGTGCGGCAAATAAAAGAGGCACCGAACCGCTTGGTTCTTGATGGAATTGATGCCACCGTGTGCGGGTGATACCTCAGTCTGGCACGTGTAGTTCTGTGTAGGAAAGGAGAGGGTGGGATTATGTGTTTTGATAAGACCCATGCCAGTCAGTCTTCAATTAAACACATACACATACAGTCACGTTTGGCGCGGTGTTACCTACTGTTTGATATTTGAACAACTTCTATAGCGCGATGCAGCGAATCAGCAGTTAGAAAGTAGTTTGGTATGTTTTCGCTAGATGGCGTTAGGAGGTCTAATTTATGTCACTTCATGACTATAAGTAATTTGAGGAAGTTTCTGTTAATAGTCTAATTATAATCTTTAATATATATAAATCTCATGTCACAATGTTTGTCCACAATGGACTCCTAAACCACTTAACCGATTATAATAAAATTTGCACACCATGTGCAGTTCGATCCAACTTGAGAGATAGGATAGTTTTTGAAACGGATTTCGACATCCACGCGGGCGGAGCCGCGGGCAACAGCTAGTATCTATATATAAACTCATTTCTTTTTTGCTGGTTGTCATAATATTAATTGTGGTGGCCAGCAATCCGATTGCTTCAAAACCATATCTGATGATTGCTTGCACTTGCGAAAAGGTCATAGCTTGCAACCGTTAGATGGCGTTGTACTACGATTTTCGGACGAGGCGTCTAGTGATACATAAAACCTATCACATTTAACGATATTATCGGCCATCCGGCTCAGCCATAGTACTAAAATAACATTAAATAATGAATAATTCAACAAGTACTTCAGGAACATAAGGGAGTGTTATTCTCAGCTCCATTCTGACTGAGTTACTTACATAAACACAGAAAATTATGTTCTAAGGGTATATTATTTTAAGTGGAACATTATTTTATCTATCGTGGAACTAAGCAGCCTTTGAAATGGCGCAGTAGTTTCGGTTCATCATTGACGACGCACATTCTAGATGTATCTACTAATATTATAAACGCGAAAGTTTGTGATAGACGGTTGAACGGATCTGACTGGTATATATAGGACTATATTCTGGAAAACACTTAGGCTATTTATTCCTAGAATATCTTCCCACGAGAAGCGTACTATCTATATTAAAGTTTGTGAATTTGTGAGTTTGTGAGGTTGCAGGGGGTAATTTTTGGATCTACTGAACCAATTGTGAAAATTCTTTTACCAATAGAAAGCCACGTTATCTGTGAGAGACATAGGTTATTTATATTTTACTAAAAAAATAGGGACCGATATAATATAAAAAAAACTCTGAGCTCTGAGCTCTGTATACCCTACTTACCGGCGGGAACACAACACGATGGTTATTATGGCCGCGGTGTTCTGTAGGGCGGAGGTACTACCGCAGTCGGACAGCTCATTTCACGGAGATACCGTCGTGTCCTATCTCCTAAGAAAAGAAAGAAAAATTCCATGCGGGCGATCCTCAGTCAAAAGCTAGTAAGTAAATAAGTCGATATATTTGTCTATTTGCCGCGTGATAGACAAAAAATCGCTATCTTTTCCTGACCTCGCAGATAAATAGCAGGTAGCCGGACAAAACGCTCGGATATATGTTGATCTACCGGCCTGATAGGGTGCCATTACCGGCTGTATCTTGAGATAAACGTAAATAAGATCATAAGTTAGAGGAAGGGCTTTCTGAACAGGAGATATTTCGTGAAATTGCGGTTTGATGACAAATATTTTAGGTAGGTACTTAACTTATCTTGCGCTGTTGTATTCAGTCAACAAATTCTTACTTTTGAATAGAAATAGTGAACCTTATTTTTATGGCCATAGGATTGCGTTTGATTTGACTACTAACTCACCTGTAGGTAAGTGATGATGTCGCCGGCCCCGGCGAATAAAATGGTAATCGCAAAAACTTAACTTTTCAGGAAAATTAAAAAACCGTTTTTTGTCTATAACTTACCTAATATTAGACGTAGACAATCCAATAAAAGCTCAAATTAAAGCTAATTTTTAAAGCTTTTATATTGATTTAATAAATCTTTAATTACATTATTCAAATTCTTTAATTCTTTAATTACATATTTCAAAAAAATAATTACAATTTAAAAAGTTAGTAAATATTTAATGTTATTGAAATTTGGTAATGTACACTTACCATTTTATTCCCGTTATTTAGAAATATATTAAATAGTGTAATACCCTATTGCAATACTATTCAATCGTATGACTGTGCTAAATTTGAAAAAATAAAGTAACCTTACCATTTTGTTCTGGTTCATACGGGATGTCCATTGTAGACTAATCAACCTTAGGAATGTTATTCTAGTTTTGAAAATAAAATAAAGTTATGGTAATCAGACTTTATTTATGTTAAAGTATAAAAGATAACCCTAATAAAAATGGCAAATAAAAATTAGTTTTCCTGACCTTCGTTTTCAATAAACGTATGGCTTTCAGTATTAGTTCCGAATATCAGGTCAAGCGCCCTCTTTGCTAGACCTTCTGCTGACGAGTCACCGAGACCAGTACAGTGTGTCGGTGGGTGCCGCTTTAGGTAACTCCATCCACTGTCTGGTCTGTTCCAAGGTGCCCATCGTAGCTCCTCCACGAACTGTGCAGGGGAAGCGACGGCTTTGGCACTACTCGTCAGCAGACTGGGATGGACTCCGTGATTACTATGCGTACATTCCATGGGCTGATTATAGAATATTATATCCTCTACATTGATGTTACCGGTACCCGCAGGGCGCGTCCCTGGTTTGGGTGCGAGTGCGCAGAGGCTGTTCACCAGAAGCAGTTGGCGTACCGCGTCTAGACCAGAGCATCCGCGCAACGCGATCCTAACGTAGGTCGGTTTAAAGCAGCGTACAACAAAGCCACAAAGATATGCAAGAGAGCTTACATCGGAGCGGATGCCCAGCGCATTGCGCGGCTTGGGCAGGAGCTTGTGGTGCACCACATGGACAGCCGTAGCTACTGGCGCCTGGCCAAAGCCGTGCAATCAAACTTCTGCTAGCCTTCGCTGCCACCGTAGCGAGACCCTGACGGATCGCTAGTTCATGAGCCGCAGGAGAAAGCCGACTTGCTGGTTAATCTCTTTGCGGCTAATTCCCGGATCAATGATTGTGGTATGCACCCTCGAACACTACCTAACTGTGACCACGTAATGCCTGATATTCTAATCAGCCAACACCATATTCGTGCAGTGCTGCAATCACTCGATCCGAAAAGCCAGTGATCCCGATGGAATTCCAGCGGTAGTTCTACGTAAATGTGCAGCGGAGTTGTCTCCCATGCTGACGCGTCTGTACCGTATCTCATACACCTCGGGTGCAGTGCCACCAGCTTGGAAGGAAGCGAATGTGCAGCCGATTCCCAAGAAAGGAATCGGTCAGACCCGGGCAATTATCGATCCATAGCCGTCACCTCAGTGTTGTGCAAGGTTTTTGAGCATATCATTAACGCACAGCTCGATGACATGCTGTCAGTAGGCAGCATACATTGCTATGCAGATAATTAGCACCTTCCACGGACGTAGGGGAAAATAAACAGCTTCTTCTTCGAGCTTGATCGTGTCCTGAATCAAATTTCGCAGTGGCGCTCTGAGAACCTGGTCGAGTTTAATGCCAAGAAGACGCAGGCTTGTGCGTTTACAGCAAAGGTTACTCTTCGGGACACTTTACTAGAACTTCAAGATAACCTTCCTAGATATACTCGGCATGGATGTTTGCTGCAAACTGAATAACAAAACCCACATCGAGAGCATCATCAAAACGGCCTCGCGGAAACTCGAAGTCCTGAACAAGGTGAGGCGGTTTTTCACACCGGAGCAGCAGTGTTCTCATCTCTGGGATGGCTCTGCATGAGATGCTCCCTCCTAGATGCTCTCGACAGGTTGTAGCGATGTGCAGGCTGTATTATTGGAAGTCCTGAAGTTACCAACGCTCTCAAACCGTTACAATTTAGGTCGAGACATAGCCTCTTTGGCAGTTTTTTACCGCCTCTACCATGGTGAGAGTTCCGATGAGCTCCACCAACTTGTTCCACCCTCTCCTTTCCTATACAGAACAACACGTGTCGTGCAAGGCTAAGATATCACCCTCATACCGTGCAAACAATTCCATCAAGAACTAAGCGGTTACCATTTTATTATCCGGGGCCGGCGATGTGGTCTATAGTAGAGCAAGCTTGCCTGGAAGTACCTACCTGAATACAAATCACGGTTGTAGTTTGCAGCCCTAAAAAATCCAACAACAACGGTCTAGTTGCAATGTTTCGATATCGCCTAATGTCACTATTGGGTTGTGAAGGTCAGATGGCAGTCGCTTCACGGAAAATATCGAGGTCCAGCCAAATCCGCAGTTAAGACTGGTAGAGCGGACCCCAGACTCCGAGGTGAAAGCTTTGGATGCGACTGGGACTAACGCTAGGTTGAAGAAGAAGGAGGTTAGGCAGAGAAAACATCTTTCCACTTGCCCAGAAGTAACCTATGCGCTATAGAATTGAAGACTCCCAGGTTATAGCTTTCTGGAAACAGACTCAGGCAGTGCATTCCACTCTTTAGCAGTAAATTCTTGTATACAAACTAATCAACTGGTGAAATTGCTTCCGACATCAGAGTCATTTATAACCCTTAAATGCCGGTTAGATTGCAGGAGTAAGTCTATAAAACTATCATTATAAGTCTGTTCATTTATACAGCTGTAAAATATGTTCGGTGCTAGACTCACAGAAGTAAGAACTGCGTGTCATGGACATGATAATGTTGCGGTGGTGGTGTGGAGTTGTGAGTAATGATGACAATGCTTTTTGATTTCTGCCGTGACGTGTGAGGGATTTCATACCTCCACACCTTCATTGCCGTGACACGCAGCTCAGTGTTGTATCGGTCTAGCACCGACCACACTTCACTGTCTCCTCATTTATTTATTTATTCAATTGTACAAAGGCGAACTTAATGCCTGAGGCATTTTCTACCAGTCAACCTTTGGGTGATGCAGAGATAAATCAAAGTAGGTGCTCCATGAATAATTGTAATGACATTTGGCTAAAATCTCACCTTCGAGTCTTTACCTCTGTGCTTTTCTGCTTTGTGAACTATTATGTCATTAACACTCATATAAACTGGGATACATTCATCCATTATTCGTAATGAGAACTGTGGACATTGGTCTACCCACAAAATCTTAAAAGAAACAGTGTAATCTATACTAATATTATAAAGAAGTAAAGTTTGTGTATTTGTATATTTGTTAAATTGTAAGGGGTAATCTCGGGATCCACTGAACCGATTTTAAAAATTCTTTCAGTAATAGAAAGCCACATTATCCGTGAATTTCATAGGCTGAATATCATCACACTACGGCCCAAGGGAGCGGAGCAATTATCATAAATGTGAACAATTCCGGTAGATTCCCAAACATTTTAGGAAAACTGATAAATTATGAGCATATTATGTGAGTTAAAAAGGGTGCATCGGAGTTCGAAATACAACACGGGCGAAGCCGGGGTGGGTCAGCTAGTTGATTCTATAATGTGACGTCTGTTCGAGATACGATTCTAATTTGTCCGTGTCCAGAAAGTTTTGGGACTTTGTGAGGTTTGTCTAACAGCTGTTGTGGGATCGATCCGCCTCATGCCTTTCTCGCATGACCTCGGAATTCTAAGTACCTAATATTTTGCCATTTGAGGGCGTATACGAATACTAGAATACTAATGTTGAAGGAAATAAACGCGATCATGTAAGTATAGTGTACGGCATCTAACTTGGCAAGATTTTGGAGTAGTGTGGGCCCCACTACTCCAAAACCTTGCCAAGTTAGATGCCGTACACTATACTTGTTTGTGGCAAAATGCGTCGCATAGAAACTAGTATAGTGTACGGCATCTAACTTGGCAAGGTTTTGGAGTAGTGGGGCCCACACTACTCCAAAACCTTGCCAAGTTAGATGCCGTACACTATATACAGGGTGAATTCGCCCGCTGGTATAACATAACAAGATCCCAACGATAACCGTTGGGCCGCGGCCCGCCAGGCGTGATCACCCTGTCGGAGGATCCTCCCTTTGTGTTGGAGGGATGACACATCCCGATCTATAAAAGAAACAAACTTGAATTTTTGCCGTTTTACCGTATAATGGTAGAGAACCCTGCTTGCGCGGGTCTGACTCGCACTTGACCGGTTTTATGGTCACACCAAAATAAAGGAGTCTTTTTCTACCAACTATTACCGCCATTCGTGTAGCTTGCAAGTCTATTATATAGAACAGTAAACATAATGAGTGACTGAGTGAGGTAAGTGTTAATACAACTCTGCCTACCCTTTGAGGGTTTTACACGCGTGAGTTTATGAAACACATCTGTTAATAAATTCATTAATTAATCTTTATCCGAGCCCTAAACCCTTGATAAAGCTACCCTTTGATCCATGTTGTACTTCGGACATGTAATAAGACCTTCTAACTAATTGAATTTGACCCCAATACGAGGTACGTTTCGGATGGTTGGGTTTGTGTCTGATTCTGAAGAATTACGTTTTTAAAACGTAGGTATGATTTTGACGAGTCGAAGACGTTTGGGACACAAATTCTACGGACACTGTGTCCCTAAGTGTACTTCCAAATTTATTTATTTTTTCGAAGACGTTACGGACACTGTCATTTTATTAAATCGGCTCAGTACAGTCTCATACAAAAGTGTTATAATTACATTGGGATCTAAACATAAACTGGCGAAATGTGGGTGCTAGCACCTCTGCCTACCTTTTCGGGGATATGGGCTTGAGTTTATGTTATGTTATGTTATGTGAAAATCGAATATGTACATTTCTTGTCGTTTTTGTATTCAACGACCTATGGGCCGGGGCCCCTGTGCATTGCCAGGAGCTCCCAGTAGCATGTATTACTTGGCATATGTGTATCATGCAAGGTTTATTTTATATATAGTGGGTTACCATGATCTATAATAAAATCAATTTTGAATATTTTAACATCAGTTTTATTGATTCATTTGGTACTTATTACTAAAATACACATGTAACGTATGTAAAAATCACAGATAATAATGAGAACAAACAAAATAAAATCTATCCACATTATTATAGCCTAGACTAGAATAATTACAGTAGTTAGAATAATTGTCATGACACTCCAAAACTTATAAAAATAAAAATGAAACTCATACCTACAATGTAAAAGTACTTGAACCAGGCGTACTAAGGTGTAAATATTAATGAACATCTGATAGTAGATTTTGTAAATATTAATAATAAAAAAAAGATAATTTAAACCATGATTTTGTCATGACAACGAATGAAAATAACAGTTTTTGTTACAAATTTCTAAAATAAACATTTAAAAAAATAACTTTAAACCAGGGGTAACTAGGACATTATAAAATGGGTGTAACTAACAAAAACATTAATAATCAATGTCTTTTTTGTAAATAATTAATAACACCGGCAATAATTAATTACGGCGCCGCGCAGCTGGTAGGCTTCATTAGATAAAGATATACCTAGATACAGTGCTGTTTATGAACCTTAATGCTTCCAATATAGAGTATAAATTAGCTTTGCAACAGAAACACGCTTCTCACGAGAGGCTCGTTGCTACTTATTGCAAGAAGAAGTAGCAACGAGCCTCTCGCGAGAAGCGTGTTTAATATTGGAAGCAATATTCTTCATTTTTACACAAATAAAATATTTTTACACAAATGAAATATTTGATTTCAATTCTCGCCTCGAATATTCATAACTGTATGTTTTGCTAAGAGAATTTATTTTAGATTTTACAAAAAATTAAAACACATAAAAACACCTGGCAACACGTTGAATTGATATTTGTTATTTAGATTTGATTTTCAATTAGAATTATTTAATGCAAAAAAGTGCAAGACACCATTACAGACGCTTCACTCGCTCGACGCTAGTTTGAAAAATTATTAATTTTATTGTAAAATCTTTATGGAAAATACAATTTTATCACTAAAATATTTTAAAAACTCATTGAGTAATATAGGAGTAATCACCTATACTCTGTCTAATGTAGGATGATAAAAATGACAGTTCATGTCTTTTTTTTTATATCGTATTTTTTATACAAAATCATACCCCTAAAATTATTGTATTACATAGACAAGCCCCGCCCACTTGTCATAGTGAAGCGTCTTGCAAGAATATAGCACAATTGACTATACACAAATGAATCGAATGAATCGAATTTAAAATAATTTATTAAAATTATTAAGTACTTATACTACTAAAATTTTTGTGATTTAATTTGCTTAATATGGTACGAAACATAAATACTATACCATAAAACTTCTCTTTTGTAATCCTGAAGTAAGTTACCTAAAATAATAAAAAATAAAAAGGTTTTGTGTTTTTCTAAATATCGATTCCATATTTTACGGGAACGATAATTGAAAATCGAAAGATTCATTTTCGATTATACTAAATGGGCTACCCTATTTAGACCTGTCATTATTATCATCCTACATTAGACAAAGTATAAGAGCGTTTGTATGAAACTATGATTGACTTGTTTAACCTTAAAATCGTATTCTGAATTAAGTTTTTGAAGCAAACTTTACAACAAGAGAGTATATAAAATTATTTGACTTACCTCCACAATACATAAAATACAACAATAAGTGCCACATTATTCACTTTTTAAATAATATACGTAATTAATACTGCCGTAGTTCCACTGACCTTGACTTAGGACGAATGTCATGCGGTTCGTCAATCATGTACTACAACAATACGAGCGAGACACCTATACAAGCCAAAGAGATGAACGACTGCATCGTTTTCCTTTTCACAACATGTTGTGCTCTTCCAAAAATCCTCGCGGCGACGCGCGACGCGCACGCGACTCAGCGCCTCTGTAGGTATTTCATTGAAGCGAAATGTATTTATAAACAACAAGAAGTTTTCCATCCGACTGTACAAAACTATCGTTTTATATTGGTGTCCGTAACGTCTTCGAAAAAATAAATAAATTTGGAAGTACACTTAGGGACACAGTGTCCGTAGAATTTGTGTCCCAAACGTCTTCGACTCATTTTGACAAGAAAAGTTATATCGGGTGATAAAGGAACGATCCCAAAAACTAAGAAATGTGAAGATGAAACAAATGCGTGTTTTTTCGACCGCTTTATTTTTTTTCAAATATTTTTTTAGATTTTTTAATTACTATTTACAGCAAAATGAAACAGGTCATTGACTCAGTGCACCGCGTGGGGTCAATGACCGGCGACGTCACACCGATATTAGTTAGAGCATTCAATTTTAAATAATCCCTCCGTCCCCCAATCCCCACGAGGCATAAATCCCCCAATCACCACACATCTTGACCCACACCACACTAGCTATATAACCTGGATACGCCTGTGTACTAATCATCTATTTTTCTTTCCAGATTTAGATAAGTTTTTTTCGGTGAATCCCGGGGACACGACGGCTTGGAAAGGTCAGTCCCACGTGCTGACCTGTGACATCAGCTCCGGGCCAACTGCCTCCGTCTCCTGGCTGAAGGACGATGAACCTCTGCCGGAAAGTGACAGGTACTTTCATTCACTGTCAACTTTTTAATGTAACCAAGAACATTAGAAATTTCCTTGTAAATGTAACTTATAAGAAAAAAAACTGATATGATTAGTATTGAACGGCCAGGATTCAAACCCGGGATCGCCCGATTGTAATACCGACTCTTTACCCGCTAAGCTAACGACGCTTACGACGATTCATTTATCAGTTAAATGAATTGACTCAATTCTAAACAAAACTCAAGCTATTTTAAAATTCCAGAGTTTATTCGACAAATAGAGGGTATTATTCTGTTTGACATCGAGTTCTAATCACAATCGCAACGTGAAATCGGGGGATTTCAATTGGTTATCACAGAAGAAAGAACTGGTTTAAAACTAAACCAACTTAAATGTGTCGGCTAATACGAAGTTAGTTACGGTTCGGTTAATTAATTCGAATAAGGGGTTTAAGCTTGGATATGAACTGCTCTCTCACCATGCTACTAAAAAAACATTGTGATTAGATTAAGTAAACATTGTAAGGCGTTAAGCAGACGAAGGCGCGAAGCGGTCAAAATGTCCGCGACGCACTCTTAATATTACTAGATCATTAGATCGCATTTAGCCCGCGTATGTCTGACAAGCGACATGAGCTATTGCGCGGACAAATGCAACTTTATAATCGTAGAAATAAGAGTCCGTCGCGGTCATTTTTACCGCCCCGCTCCGCCATTGGCTTATCGCCTAAATATACCAAAAGACCTAAAAAACAGCTTTCTCAGGACAGGGCCACATTTCAAATCGGTGGTGGTCCATATGCCATACATAGGCTTTTTTTGACGTTTTTAAGTGCCACTAAAATGGTCCATATAGAATAGGTAGATGAATTTTGACTTTGACTGTACCTACATGATGTCTGAATTATTATCATTATTTCAGATATTATGGGCTGAAGAATCAACTTCTAATTGTGGGTGTGACACAAGAAGATGGTGGAGTATATAAGTAAGTACGATTTTAACCGACTTCTAAAAAGGAGGAGTGTCTCTATTCGTATGTTTATATTTTTTGTGTATCTATGTTCGTATATTCAGGCATAACTCTATCATTATATATTATGTATAGACCAAAGACGATAAGATAACTAAGATAACTAATTATCTATCGTCTTTGGTATAGACGGATTTTGCAAAATCCTTCTTTTGTTAGTTAGACAGACAGAAGTCCCATTGATTTGCCGTATGTTATTACTTTCTCAAGGAGGTAGGACACGACGGTATTTCCCGTCCGAAATGAGCTGTCCGACTGGGGAAGTACCTCCGCCCTACAGAACACCGTGGCCTTAATAACCATCGTGTTATGCTCCCGCCGGTAATTAGGGTAGCTAGAGCTCACTGTACCCCTCCTCCCCCTACCCCTTCTTAGCCTCCCCACCCCTTCCTAACCCTCCCCCTTTCCCTTCAGGGTAGGCAGCGCGTGTGTGACACCCTTAGTATTGCACACGTCCATAGGCCACGGTGACCGCTTCCCATCAGGTGGGCCGTGTGCTTGTCTGCCAATTAAGTGGTATAAAAAAAATCATGTAATTGAAATGAAAATCTTCAAATAATTAACCAACATTTTACCCGCGAATTCACTCACTTTACTTTTAATTTTTGTGCTATCTTTGTTCAGATGTAAGGCAACAAACTCACAAGCTAACAGGACGCGTGTCAGCAATGGAGGCCGACTTCAAGTGGAGCCCTACTCCGGGGACAAGAGCCCTACCTTCTTACCGATACTGCATAATGAAAACATCATGGCTGCTGAGGGCGAGACTGTTACCCTGGCTTGTCCGGTTTTGGGAGACCCTAGACCTACGGTGAGTTGAAGGAGGTTGATAGAGGAGTTTTTTGCTCTTGTATAAGCGCTGCTTGCAATCTTCTATCATATCCTAATGTTACTGCTACCTGAGAGCTAATTCTTGTTATAAAATTCAAAATTCAATTCCGTTCGCATTTCGATCTCACAAATGTCAGAAAATGGCAGGCGGCAGCATCACCCCGGCGAGTGGGATTTTTATATCATCATAATCAGCTTAATGTTGTATTTTTTTATACTACTGAGGTGGCAGACAAGCACACGGCCCACATTTTTTTTTTTATCGTGCGGTAATCCCCATGGATACCACCCCCGTCGGCCATCGCTTATTGATGATTGGTACTCAGACTAAAGAATATTGGTATTGCTCTTTTTATTGATATATATATTTAATTTTGACGTTTTGTAAGTTCCGCGTTTAATGGTATATATGTATAGAATAAATGTTTTTTTACTTTGACTTAGTACGAAACCAATTAGGTATTTTGTATTAAACAGATTTTTTTCCTCCAGCTATTATGGGAGTTTACCGCTCCAGGCGAGAGGACTGCGGAGTTGGGACACGTTGACGAAGTTCTGATGGTCCAGGACTTTGACATGACGCAACAGGGGATCTACAAATGCACGATAGAGGAAAACAAAAGTATGTTCAAGGTGAGATCTACATTCTAATAAACATTTTTATATTTTAGAAAACTTAGGTGCAAATCTCATTTAAGCAATAGGTATCGAAATATTCGTCAAAAACCGATTTTTATGACCTTTCACCTTGAATACTTATTTTAAGATGCGGATACGATTGTGACTTTTGAGACAACATTTAAAACGACAAAATAAAGGTTTATACCAATTTACAGCTTATTATCTTTCATTCTGAGGTAAAACCCCTAATATGACTGGGTTATTTAGCCCGTCGGATGTAATTAATAACATCCTATTACTGTTTTTTTTATATTGGACATGTCAACATGACTTCACCTCGCCTGATGGAAAGTCAAAAACCAAGTCCCAGGATCCCACCACTACTTATACGTCATACATACATACATACATGTCGGAAATTTACCTGAATGCCCGACATTTCACATGCTTTTCAGCAGCCATGACCATGAAAAACCGCATCAAAATCCGTTTAGTAGTTTTTGCGTAGGTACCTATTTCGCGCATAAACAGACTGACAAGATTTCTAAAAAAAAAGATTTTTTTTTGTGTTCAGAATCGTTTATAAGTAAATAAGTATAATAGACCAGTGCCGATAGCTATGAAAATGGTAAAAAGTAAAAGAAATTTATAGTAGGATGAAACCTGTTGTAAAAGGAAGAGAATATAATAAAAATGATAGGAAAAATAAATTACGGGCGATCTGAGCTCGGGAAGGGGGGAGGGGGGTGAGTTTTAAGGGTAAAAACGGTTTATCTCGATTTCCGGCAAAACTACAAGTCCTATGGAAAAAAGTTAAATGACAAAGTTGTAGGTAATAAAGAGACCTACAACTTTTGCATTTACACTTTTTTCACATAACCTCAAAAAGTATGTGAAAAATTCAAATAATCAAGTTTTTGGTTTTTTATTTTTATCTTAAGCAAAACAAATTTGTTTTCCACGAAATTTGGTGAAAATTAGCCTTTTATGTCTCAAAGACACTGTAATTTTTTTGATTTGAAATACTCTTTTTTTCAGCTTATTTTGACTAAATATCGAAAAACCACCCCAATTTTGAATCGAAAAATCTCACGTCAAAATATCAGCTTTTTAAAAAAAGTCAAAGAGTTTTTTGTTCTTTGAAATCTCTTCTTTCTGATAATGTAAAAATATATATACATTGCTATGGTAAATGTTCTCAGAAAATGCAAAGAAGAAAAACTCGAATTCGAAATTAACATTTTTGTATTTAGTCATTTCCTCGCTGAGGTGGGATGAAAAGTTACATGTTGCACTATAACTTCATGGTTGCACTCGAATGCAAAGATTTTTCACCTTGTGCTCTTTTGATTCCCTCGCTATAGCTCAGGGTTCTATTTTGTGATTATTGTATTTAGTCATTTCCTCGCTGAGGTGGGATGAAAAATTTCGTGTTGCACTATAGCTTCATAGTTACACTCGAGTGCAAAGATTTTTCACCTTGCGCACTTTTGATTCCCTCGTTAAAGATCTGGGTTCAATTTTTAGAACCCTTCGCGTGCTCAGTTTTGATGACCGAGCAAGCGAAGGGTTCATAATTTGAATCACGAGCGCAGCGAGCGATTCACAAAATAGAACCCTGAGCTTTAGCGAGGGAATCAAAAGAGCACAAGGTGAAAAATCTTTGCACTCGAGTGCAACCATGAAGTTATAGTGCGACATGTAACTTTTCATCCCACCTCAGCGAGGAAATGACTAAATACAAAAATGTTAATTTCGAATTCGAGTTTTTCTTCTTAGCATTTTCTGAGAACATTTACCATAGCAATGTATATATATTTTTACATTATCAGAAAGAAGAGATTTCAAAGAACAAAAAACTCTTTGACTTTTTTTAAAAAGCTGATATTTTGACGTGAGAATTTTCGATTGAAAATTGGGGTGGTTTTTCGATATTTAGTCAAAATAAGCTGAAAAAAAGAGTATTTCAAATCAAAAAAATTACAGTGTCTTTGAGACATAAAAGGCTAAGTTTTCACCAAATTTCGTGGAAAACAAATTTGTTTTGCTTAAGATAAAAATAAAAAACCAAAAACTTGATTATTTGAATTTTTCACATACTTTTTGAGGTTATGTGAAAAAAGTGTAAATACAAAAGTTGTAGGTCTCTTTATTACCTACAACTTTGTCATTTAACTTTTTTCCATAGGACTTGTAGTTTTGCCGGAAATCGAGATAAACCGTTTTTACCCTTAAAACTCACCCCCCTCCCCCCTTCCCGAGCTCAGATCGCCCGTAATTTATTTTTCCTATCATTTTTATTATATTCTCTTCCTTTTACAACAGGTTTCATCCTACTATAAATTTATTTTGTCTCAAAGTCTATCGGCACTGGTCTATAAATAATAAATAAATAAAATAAAATAAGAAGCTTTTTTCTTCAAATATCTCCAATGTATACAGGCATAGCTACTTTACAAATTTCATAATAGCAATAGATCTGTCAGTTTACAAAACTAGTTATGGACACTGGATAATTATAATTAAGTAGCCATTTAACAGAATAAAGAATAGAAGAAAGTAGTATTATAACTTAGTCTTTCTAAAATAGAATATTCTTTCGTCTTTTACTACCAGTGCCTTGGTAAACATACCTCTTAAAAAGAAAATTAGAAACTAAATCTGAATATAATATTTAATTCCAACTTGCTAAGCAAATTTGATAACGTAATTGCTCATCATCTTAGCTTAGGTACGTTTAAGACGGCTGTCTACGGTGTATCAGTGGGCCCATGGTTTAAAAAAACAATAGTGTCGAGTCTGACGTGCAATTTCACTTAACTAAAATCTCTAAATTTAAATTTAGATTTTATCTTGATTTACTTATTTCAGAACTTTTTTAACCATTAAAAATTACCACGGCCTGCACCTGATTGTTTTTGTTAATTTTGGAAACAAAACAGCGTTTAACTTGGTTTTAAAGTCAATATAACATTTAGAGATTTTAGATAAGTTTAGTGAAAATGCACAACAGAATCGAGCTCATCTCGCATTCCGTGAGCGTCGCACCCTATTTGATGTGGTCCTGGAGAGTCTGTAGCGTAGTGAACAGCAGTCTTCACGATCGTGATGTCCTGGGTGCATATCCTACCCATTACAATACCGACATGAACTCACTCCTGTTAAAAGGAATTCAGCTTAGCTGGAGTGGTTAGCGGCAAAAAATTTGGTTACTACAAAGTATTATTTCAAAAAAAGTCTACCGAGACTCTCGAATCTGCAGGATTACGTACAATGAAAAGCCGTCTTAACATACAAAAATATAAGTGGAAAATGAATTATTATAAGTATAACAACTAATTTTCTACGATCTAATTAAATTGGAATAAATTCACGTTTCTACAAACAGATTAAACTATCGTCCGAATAATAAACTTTATTAATTTATTAACTTTTAAACTTTCGCGTTCCATGACTATTATACGTAAACGGGAATTAACGCGATCACGTTAAAGGTATATACATACCTTTTGGATGCCTGACGTTGCGACCAGGTTACACCGGCCGTGGTCACAGGCTGACTGTTTCAGCCGCGCACGCCCTCCGTCGTCGAGTCAGTGAGGTAGCCGGTTCTTCTTCTACCCGCACATTTTCGACATTTTATTAATTTATTTGATAGATATTTATTTTTATAGTATTTTGTTACTAACTTGATACCCGTGCTCTCGCGGAGGTCAATTATCTTTTTTGGGCATATCTTCGGTCAATTGCAATCAAACATACGGCAGATTTTCCGGAGATAGAAAAAATCCTTTCAGTAGTTTTTGCGTCCATGGGGTAAAATTCTGTGTTCAGGATCGTTTATTTAACATAGGACCAAAGACAACTAATATACCTACTTAAATAATTTTATAATATTTTTTTAAATGTTTTTTTTTCCGATCAAAAAATCATTAGGACTCGTAATAATTAGCATAAAACTGCTTTAAAAATGCAACTACTGCATGGATTTACTTCAATATTATTGAGAAGTCGGGTCAACATAATAGGCTACATATATTATCACGCTATCACCTACAGAGAACGAGCAGTGAACCTTTATTTTTTCAACGCTGTCATTCTGTAACAACGTGTAATCTAACGACGAATATTTGAATGTTGTTATTATGTTAAAACCCTGCTATAAGCTAGCTTCAAACTATAAGTAAACTTGGTGGGGATTCCGATCTCCATGCGGTCGAAGCCGCGGGCGGAAGCTAGTAGTACAATATACATGAATTATCACGCTATTATCCTGGTGAGCGGAGCAGTAAACATGTAGGTATGTCAACAAATCGGGCCAACTAGAATGGGAACTGATGGGATCCAAATATGCCACGAGTACTGTCGTGCGGTTAAGCTAGTTAATCACATAGATGACCATGCCCGATCTAATCAACTAACTCTACTCTTTCTAGACCTTCAACATAACCCTCGCTGTCCCGGCGAGGATCACGTTGCCCCCGGCCTCCAAGGCAGCCCTCCAGGCCAGTACTGTGAGGTTCAACTGTACAGCAGTTGGGAACCCGCCCCCCACTATCACCTGGTACAAGAATGGGCGGCCTCTGGAGCTGATTGGCAGGGTAAGGATAGAAATCTTTAATTTTGAATACCTCTGTGGTGCGGTGGATGCGCTTGACTGCAAACTTGGAAGCGGTAGGTAGGTTCAATTTTCGGTCTGTCCAAAATATTTGTATTGCCATCTATTCTTTTATAATATGGTGGTAGCCAAAGAGCGGAATGCCCTGCCTGAGTCTGTGTTAAAGCTATAACCTGGGAGTCTTCAAGTCTAGAGGGAACGAGAACCTCTAACCCCTTCCCCTTCCAAGGTCGGCAGCGCGAGTGTGAGGCCTCTGGTGTTGCACACGTCCATAGGCCACGGTGACCGCTTACCATCAGGTGGGCCGTGTGCTTGTCTGCCACCTAAGTGTTATAAAAAAGCTGTATTCTACAATGGTATAAGTTCTGGGATCATTTTTTAATTTATACTTGTTTTCTTTCTAGACTATGGTGCGTCCCGCAGCTTTTGGGAAACGGATGGAGTTACTTATCAGGAGTGTAATTTCTGACGATGCTGGTAAGATATTTCTCTTATTTTTGTTTCACACAAAAATGTACCGTAACTCAGAACAAATACAGCATATAATTGAATGTATCTATACTAATATTATAGAGCTTAAGAATTGGTTTCTTTGTTTGGTTGTACGAGCTAATCTCAGGAAATACTGGTCCGAATTGAAATAATCTTTTTGAAATGAATAAACTCATTTATTGAGGAAGGCTTTATGCTATATTATTATCTCGCTATTTCCCAGGGGAGCAGAGTAGTAATCATAATAATGTCAACGAATCGTGCAATTACGCATAATTTAACTAGCTTGTGTTATGGTTTCCAGAATACGGAGAAACTTACTTATATAAAGAAAAAAAGTTGAATTGAGAACTACCTCTTTTTTTGAAGTCGGTTGAAATCAGCATCCAAAGTACTAGGCTACCGCGGTTTTATCCTTATTAATGATCAATCTGTTTTATCAGGTATATATCAATGCTTCGCAAGTAACGGCCATTCCATAGCGTCAGCCTGGGCAGTGTTCAACGTGACGGGCAGCAGCGTGACGCCCCCTGACGGCGTGTTGTGCTGGCCCACGGCTGCCGAACACGTGTACCTGCGATGGCCCAAGGTCAACGGCTCAATAGCCTACACCGTTGATATCTCCAATCCTGGTATGTATGCTTTAATTTTTTATACAGACAAGTACAAGGTCCACCTGATGGTAAGCGATCACCTTGGCCCATGGACGTGTGCAAACTGTGCAACACCAGGGGTATCACACTCGCGCTGCCGACTTCGCAAAAATCTGATACCTTCTTGAAGAATTCCATTGCTTTTTAGCGTTACATCCACCGAGATATTGTTGCTAATAGTAGAAGAGGTGGTGAAGATTGACCTTCGCTTTTGAAAACATAAATTGAAATTATCATAATTAAAAATAAAGTAAATAATAAATTATAACTACGTTTGAAAAACGACTTCACAAACTAATATTTTTAGTGCAACAGAAATAGAAAAGTACCTATTTATGAGGTTTATTTGTACAAAGGAATCAAAAACACAATTTTTGCCGTAAATTTGATGATTTCCCCTCGATTTTCCCAAGATCCCAGCATCAGATCCTGATACCCTGGATATGGGACCACCTCAGAAGTAGCCTCTTTCAAACAAAAAAATATATTTCAAAATCCATCCATAATTGGCGCCGCTTTCGCGTAACATACATACAAAAAAAATAGCGTATGAATTGAGAACCTCCTCCTTTTTGAAAGTCGGTTAAACATGTTTTAAGTTAAACGCTTATGCATTATAAGCGGCCCTATTGCATCTTCTTTAATTAAAAATAGGCATGTATTAGTATAAATTAAAATATTTTTATTCATTAGGACAAAGAGCAACGTTTTCATGAATGACAGCGTTTTAGAAATCATTTAAATTTATTTTCCTCATTGTATATAATATATTATAGGTCAGTGGCGTAACTATACCATCTGGGGCCCGTGGCAAATTCTGTGTATGGGGCCCTATCAGTAAAAATCGTCACGTTGTGCTCAGTTTAATTTTAATAAATTTTGAGATTTTCAGCTTAACCAAAACCAATGTCAAAATAATTACACAAAGAATACGCAGTCAGTACCTAGAGCCTTTTTTTACATACATACATACATACATACATACATACATACATACATACATACATACATACATACATACATACATACATACATACATACATACATACATACATACATACAAATCATGCCTGTTTTCCATTGGGGCAAAGGCAGAGACAACATCTTTCCACTTGCTACGATTTTAGCATACCCCTTTCGCTTCTTCAACTTTTTTTTTTTTTTTCATACACGCACGCCGGTTGCGGGTACCTACTCTTGACCTACGCCTTTCTCCAAAACGTCTTGGATCTGATTAAAATATGTACGCCTAGGTCGGCCTTTACCGGGTTGCCAATTCACCCTCACCTCATATAGGTATCTGTTTTGTCAATCTTCTTTCATCCATCCTCTCTACACGTCCAAACCATCTAAGTATCCCTTTCTCTATCTTGGTCACTACATCTTCAACTATACCGCAACGTTCCCTTATCACACTGTTCCTCACTCGGTCCATCAGCTTTACTCCAGCTATCCTTCTTAGACTTCTCATTTCTACAGAATTCAATCTACTTTCATGCTTCTTCTGCCACACCCAACATTCACTACCATACATACCCATACATCGATGTGGGAACGAGAACTCCTCTATGTACAGCAAGTCGTGCCTCTTTAGACATTTTCCGTTCTGACAGCTCATAAAATTATGCAGTGCGCCATTCACTTGATTAGCTGCCAAAACTCTTCCCTCAGTTTTTTCCCTTTTTTTATGGTGCGGAAATGGATACCACGAGGATAGTTATGTCGGGTTGGAACGCCGTCTCGTCTTAATTACCAGGATGTAAGGTTACCTAATAGGCATATCCCTCGCACCCTAGCTGACCCTTTCTCCGTTCTCGTCTCCTGTGGCGAGTGGGAGGCGCTGCTCGCCTACGTTGCCCGGGTGCACCACGTGCCCTCATAAAAAAAAAAAAAATCCGGATGCCCGGGATTTCCCTTTTTTTTCCGTGCGGAAATCCTCATGGATATCCACCCCGCGGCCAGCGGGGCAGGTTATGTCGGAATCTTACCGACTAAAACTGCACGCCGTCTAGGGTCTTCTGACGCCAGGGTGTATGGTGGCCCAAAGAGCATTTCCCTCGCACCTCGGCTTGACCCGGGCCATCTCCGGATTCGAGATGGGAACTACTTGGTTCCCATCAAGCCCCCGGAATAGGGGGGCTCGATGGGAACCAAGGCCTGCTTCTGCTAGGGTGACAGGCGCCTCCACCCATCACCCCCAGGCCAGCGCTCATGGAAGACGTCCTTCGGCGTCCGCGCCCGCCGCCGTCCGGGAGAGCTCTGTGCAGCCTCTCCCGAACCTTTTCCGCCGCCTCGAGCATCACTTGCTCGCAGAAGGAGGTGGCGGCCGACCACGCGTCCGCACTCGGCACCATCGCTGCGATCAGCACCGGCAGTGTGAGGACTCCCACCCCGAGGGCTGCCAGGAGGGCCTTTCTCGGCACCTCCCACGCCGGACACTCGGCCAGCGTGTGCAGCCCTGAGTCCTCGCCCGCATCGCAGTGTTGGCTCCTTCTGAATCAGACACAAGTGATCCCCGAAGCACCCCTTACCAGAGATCACCTGCGTCAGCAACACCAGCTACCAACGGCAACGTACTGCGACAAAATATTTGTAGAAACCTATGGATGCGTTCTAAAATGAATAGAAATGTGCTATTTACAGGTATTTTGATTGACGGTTTTTGACGGTCATAAGTAAAAAAAACATTACCCTCCTTTCTTCGGCAGTCGGGTAATTACTCGTCACTGGTAATATGTAGGTACAAATGTACATCTCTAAAAACGAAATCAACATCTTTTTGTTGAGGTTGGTTGAAATGCTTTTAACCATTAACTTGAAATTGTATGGTCTTTAGTTGTCTCATTTCAGATTTAAACAGGGCCTCGATTCTGTTAAAACAAGCTACTGTCATACTACTGACACTATAAAAAATGCCATTTAATTTTGTTCTTTATTTTTATCAGGTTAAAGTTTAAAATTACTTAAATGATATTTTGTAGAGCGAATCGGAAAAGTTTAATAAAATCTTTTCATTTGATTTTAGACTTTAACTGTATAACGGTAAAGTCTACAATTGAATAGTATCAGTGACATGACAGTGCCTACAGTACAGTTTGCCTTTAGCACAATCTAGGCCCAGAACTTATAAAAATATACTTTTCAAATAAAATAAAATACTCAGGTACAATGCTAAAAAATATTTTTGCGCTCGCGGCCTCTTGGGCCGGGGCCCCCTTGGGTCGGGGGTCCGTGGCATTTTGCCACCCCTGCCACCCTATTGTTACGCCACTGTTATAGGTACTTATGCATATTTTTAGAGGTACTAATAAAGTACAGTCAACGACAAAAGTGTCACTGTGTTAAGAATTTGTCATCAAACCGAGTAAGTATAAAGGAGGTAGGACACGATGGTATCTCTCGTCCGACCTAACCTGAGCAGTTCGACTGGGGTAGTACCTCCGCCCTAGAGAACACCGCCCTATAATAACCATCGTGTTACCCCAAGGTAAATAGGGTAGCCAGAGCTGATTTCTCCACCCCCCACTATGAGTGTGATGCCCTTGGTATTGCATACGTCCATAGGCCACGGTGACAGCTTTCATTCATCAGGTAGGCCGTGTGCTTGTCTGCATCTAGTCAGTAGGTATTGCTTGAACTACTCGGCTACCCTTTAGCTATGACTCCTTCGAGGGTACAGCTAGTAGAACATAAATGTACATTTTTCTAAATGGATTTGTGGTCGACAGATGGCGCATCGTTCCCGAGTCAGCCTCGCGACACCACGGAACACACCGTCACCCTTGCAGAACCCTTGACACCCTACAAGTTCCAGGTAAAGAGGAAATTTAATATCCTACTACATTATACACGTTGATTTAATTTTTATAGTTGTTTTGGACCGAAATATTTGGATACAGTTTCGATAACAATATCGATTGGAGCCATTAATTTAAAATATAAAAAAAAAAATGTAAAAATTTCTAACACTGACCAATCACAAAACATCTCCAACGACCGTGACAGTGCCAGCACCGACATGTCATGATTCGTTCATTAAAAATTGACAGTGATTTTTTATTGAAGCTCTAATAATGTTTTTATTCGAACAAGCGAAAAAATTACAATCATTTAATTTTTTCATTATAACTCGTACAGCAATTTGGATATGTGAAAATGGTATAATTTATTATTCCGAGTAACTCCCTTTCGAGTCCAAAACGACTATAAAATCACGCTGTATACTAATACTAGTCTATTCTCTCCGCTCCGCTCGCGTGGATGTTGTCAGTTTTCGCATTTTTGGCAATATCTCCGGTTCTACTCAAAAGATTGTGATTGAAATTGCGTAAAATATGAAGTCTGACTAAGACCTTTAAAAAAATCGCATCAAAATTCTTTCAGCCCCCGTAGACAAGTGGAACAGTGTAAATCGCTAACGAGACGAATAGAATAGGTCGACCAATCACACCCAAGCTCGTGATCCTGCCGCGGCACGCACGTCGTACACCGGTGACAAGCTTGGATGTAATTGTTCGATCTATTCTATTCGTTTCGTTAGCGATTTACACTGTGCCACTTGTCTACGGGGGATATAGTTTTTGCGTCCATCGCGCACTATCAGAAAAGATTTCCAAAAAAAAGTAGTTGGTAAATCAAACAATATCTTGAAAAAAAAGTCGTGAATATTAAAATTAGTTTTCTGAATTACAATGTCTTGCAACAAGGTCGTGAATATTAAAAAGTAAAAATTAAAAAAAAATGCTGATTAGTTTTCTGAATTATTTAATCTCTAACCTTTGTTTTTACATACAAAGTTCAAATTAGAATGCGCATACAATACAATATTATTGTATTCATTATTGTGGTTATAATATAAAATTCTTTGTAGATACTAATGTCACAGCCAGTCACAGCGAATCTATATAAATAATTATCTATCTTATCTTAATATATATAAATCTCGTGTCACAATGTTTGTCCTCAATGGACGCCTAAACCACTTAACCGATTATAATAAAATTCGCACACCATGTGCAGTTCGATCCAACTTGAGAAATAGGATAGTTTTTGAAACGGATTTCGACATCCACGCGGGCGGAGCCGCGGGCAACAGCTAGTACTATTATAAAATTTGAAAGTAACTGTGTCTGTACATTGATTGATATTAAAAAACCCATTTGAGTAATGTTATATGAACGAATCTGCAATTTTTTTCTTTTATTTTTTGTCTGTTTGTAGGTTTGTCTGTTTGTGCGAGATAGACGCAAAAACTACGGAACAGAGTTTTACAAGATAACCTACCTGTATCTAGACTAAGGAAATTATTGTAAATAGACCAAAAAAACAGCCCGCTGAGTTTGTTGCCGGAGTCTTCTCAGGTCTGGGCCGCGTTTCGAATCGTTTTAAATATTTTTAATTTTGACATTTTGTAAGTGCCGTATTTAATGGTCTATACAGAATAGGTACATGATTTTTGACTTTGATTTTGACTTTGACCAATAAAATAATTTTGTGCTCAAAATTGTTCATATAACGAATCCCAAGTATTTCTTTAAATATTCAATGTCCAGACATAGCTGATTTACTATAATATTTTTCCTAGTATAGATACGTTGCCACCCGTAACGAAAAGGGTGAAGGTCATTATATGGTTGGATCTTAGACTATCAATTTTGTACACAGGTCCGCGCATACATCCAAAACTCGAAGCCCAATAAAGAAGTGAACAGTGGCCTATCTAAGAGCATCACTTGTCAGGGGCAAGGCGGTAAGTACTCACTGATTCAGATACTCTTAAATACTCTTTGACATTCTACACAGCGCTCTCTAGACTCAAAGTAAGCAGAGTTTAACTAGCTTGTGCTGTGCTTTTTTTATACCACGTAGGTGGCAGACAAGCACACGGCTCACCTGATGGGAAGCGGTCACCGTGGCCTATGGACGTGTGCAACACTAAAGGTGACACACACGTGCTGCCTACCCTTAAAGAAAGTGGGGAGGGCTAGGAAGGGGTGGGGAGGCTAGGAAGGGGTGGGGAGGCTAGGCAGAGGTCGGGGGAGGAAGGGTACAGTGAGCTCTGGCTACCCAACCCAACCCAACCCAACCGGCGGGAACACAACACGATGGTTATTATGGGGCGGTGTTCTGTAGGGCGGAGGTACTACCCCAGTCGGACAGCTCATTTCGGACGGGAGATACCGTCGTGTACTAATTCCTTCTAAATCTGTTTTTTTTTTGTAAATACATACATATTATGCATAAAAATCACCCAGAGCAATGCAAATAGACATATTCATGCATACAAAATATTTGCACTGAGCAGGAATCGAACCCGCACCCCCTAGCACCCGCACCCACGTAGCAGTCAAATTCACTACCGCTACGTTACGGAGGCGGTAGATGTCAAGCTAACTAAAACCGCACACCATCTCAAGTCTTCTAATACCATCAGGGTGTAAGGTCGCCCAAAAGGCATTTAGCCCGACTTGGGCCCTTAACCTGTGGGTAATTTTTTTTAAATGTTAATTTCTTTTTTAACAGTGCCAATAAGGTTATCCCGTTTGACCGAAGGGGTCTATGTGTCCTGGAAGCAGTTCCCCTCGCAGAAGCTTAACGTGAAGCAATGGATATTGCAGTACAAGAAGGAGGGTGAATCCGAAGAACATAATATAACTCTTGGGCCAGAAGTCAGCAACTATACCATTCCTAGTAAGTTATTTTGTATACTAGTATTTTTATAGGTGGCAGAAAAGCACACGGCCCACCTGATGGGTAGCGGTCACCGTGGCCTATGGACGTGTGCAACACCAAGGGCATTACACTTGCGCTGCTGACTCTAAAAGGGGGAGGGGGCTAGGAAGGGGTGGGGTGGGGGGAGGCGAGATGAGCTCTGGCCACCCTCCAGCTAAGCTAAATTCTTCTTAAAAATAAAAATTTAGTTTCCATCTAGCCTCGATCACATGTCGACCTCTTAAATGTCAAAAAAAGTATTCTTGTAACCAAAAGAATACCTGTGACATTAAGGAGATCTAGACTAAACTGAGACTGAATTTTGAACATATTTTCTTACGAATGACGATCCTATAATGCTGATAACTTGACGGTCTCGACAGTTGGGAAAAGGTTTGTAGGATAAGTGTTATTTGAAGTTTATTTTCACAGCGCCATCTAACGGAGACCTGCAAGTCCGCCTGCTAGGAACGAGAGAACTGCCCTGGTTGTATCAAAACCTCACAATGGTGCCCTGGCGGTCTACTGTTAATGAAGGAGACGGACTTGGGTGAGGTTCTGTTCTATTTGCGTCGTAACATGACGTTTAGAATAATATTGAATAAGGTGAAGTAAAGCAAGCAGGGGCCGCAGTCTCAATATTTATCACTATGACTTCGCTACCGAAATGGCAAGCTAAGATAGCGACAAGCATCGGTTTCAGTAACGATTCTTGCGTCGAACGGTAGTCTGTACATTTAGGATAGTCAGCAATATGGACATACCGATGAATCGTTAAGTTTGCGATGATATTCGTTAAGATACCGACAAAAATTTTTAGTTTGAAAAGTAGAGACTACTAAATATCGTAATGTTTGCGTCGCTACGAGTTAGCGACCGAATTTGGTAGCTAAGGCGTTGCGATAAGTGTCGAGACTGCCGCCTCAGGCCTGTAGACAAACTAACATTCTAAGAGTAGAATCGATTCGAAGCAAAATGTCAAGTGTCGGAAATGTGAGTGACTTTATGTAACAAATAATGTCACTTTGCCTATGGCTTTGTCTTTTGGCCACCTTTGTCTAAGGCTTAAAACCTTTAAGCCTTTAGACAAAGGTTAGACAAAATTACCAAACGGTGAGGTAGTGGTCAAATCCGAGCCATCGGTTAATCGACTCAAAAATTCTACTGGTGATGACGCGTGTGAATGTTCTATATTAATTTACTTATAGGATTGACATAATAATTAACGAGATTACAAAATTTAATTAAAAATCAGTGAGTTTTCATAACATAAAATAAATAATAAGGATATTATATGACACATTAGTAAACAACTGCCCCCGTAGACAAGTGTCACAGCGTAAATCGCTAAGGAACGAATAGATTAGGTCGATCAATCACATCTAAGCTCGTCGCTGGCGTACGATGCGCGCGCCGCGGTGAGATCACGAGCTGGAGTGTGATTGGTCGATCTAATCTATTCTATGCCTTAGCGATTTAGACTTTTGACACTTGTCTACGGACCCAGGGCCCGTAGATAAAGAAAAGAAATATAATTTAGAAATTAAAACCCCGACTGCGTAAAAAACTAAAAAGAAAAAAAACAAGCACTCAGATGTCCGGTGGTCTAGAATCATAACAACTTAACAGTCGGGATCCAATATTCAACAGCCAATCTTATTTTTCAAAGGATCCCGACTGTTAAGTTGTTATGATTCTAGACCACCGGACATCTAAGTGCTTGTTTTTTTTCTTTTTAGTTTTTTACGCAGTCGGGTTTTTTAATTTCTAAATTATATTTTTTTATTTTATACTTTTTAGTTAAGGTGTCCTAGCCAGCTATTTACCCGATTGGACTTTCTACTGTCTAATAAAAACCTATGAATTGTTGTTACGCAACTTTAAATCGCTATAGATCCTAAATGGTCAATGGAATCGAAAAATGTTGAAAGGAAACTAAAAATGATTTTTAAATACCTATTCAACGATACCCCACTTGACATAGTTTGCTGACTTTCATTTTTTTAATTTTCACAATATGGCGGCCAGTAGTCGCCATATTGAATTTTCACTGACGTCATGTCCTTAGTGACACTCGCCGGGCTAAGAGGAATCGATTGACGTGTGAATCATGAAAATCGGCCCAGGCGTTTGGTCTGTATAGTGCTTCAAAGGTACATACAAACATACATACATAGGCTGTTAAACACATTACCACTCCTTTGCGTTGCGCAGTCCGGTAAAAAGAAAGAAGACGGTCGTTCCGTCTCTTTGGTAAAGAATAGAAACGGATTCGCTACAAAGCGATTCTACTGATAGAATGCTTGCTATATTCGCAAACAATCTACATACCTTTATATTTGCCTTGTCTATTTCTATTTTTTTAGAAACAAAGCTACATGGTGTAAATTAACTAAGTATTTCTCATTACAGCGGGGTAACAGGCAAGATAGATAGCGTAGAAATCTCCGATCTGGGTCCAACGAAGTTCACGGTCCACTGGCGCTGTGATGAAGCGGATATATCTGATGATACCTATATCTACACAGTCTGCACTAAGAAACCAGATGATGAGAGCGAAGATTGCTTCGATAGGTATGTAACATACTGTAGATGGATGGGCAGTAGATTTAATGGAGGCAGGACACGACGGTATCTCCCGTCCGAAATGAGCAGTCCGACTGGGGTAGTACCTCCGCCCTACAGAACACCGCCCCATAATAACCATTGTGTTGTGTTCCCGCCGAGTAGCCAGAACTTACAACCTCTACGAACAGTTCGAATCCGGTCGGACAGTACCAATGTGAATTACACTTTGTGGAATTTATATGGGCTAAACACATGATTTACCATCTGCTGTCGGTGAAGGAAAAACATCGTGAGGTAACCCTCATGTCCCAGAAGAAATTCTAAGGACATGTCCGATCCATCAACCCGCATTAGGCCAGCGTGTGTGGATTAGGGTCTAAACCCTCTCAGCTCTCTCGTTAGAGGAGAGGAGACCCGTGCCCAGCAGTGGGACATAAATGGGTTGCTATCATTTATATGACACAGCCGTGTTTTAAACGCTTTTCGTATCCGTTCGTCGTATCAAAAATACTTTTTTTTTTCCAGTCATGACAAATGGGCCAGTATCGAAGGTTTGACGCCCTCCACGGAGTACTTCGTGAGGGTCAGAGCGCATATCCCCTCACAGCCAAACATTGTTACGGAGTTCACACAACCTATATTCGTCAGCACTCAGTCTCTTGGTAAGTTACCTATTAAGCGACTTTAAAAATGAAGTTTTTCCCCCCTCCCCTAAGGTAGAACCGCCCCACTCCCCTTTCCGGGACAAGATGGAGACACCGTGGTTCCTACATTCGAGAGGATCATTTTAAAACCGTGGATGGCCCAGGGTCAGATGGGGTGCCTTATGAGCCACCTTAAACCCCAGCGTCTATAGACCAAAGACGGCGTACGGCCGGCGTTGGCCAGCGGGGGGGTTTACGAGGGGATTTCCCCCCGGAATGACCACGTTACGCACGAAAAATAGGGGGGGGGGAGGGGTGTATCCGAGGGGATTTCCCCCCCGAAATGACCACGTTCCGCACGAAAAAAAAAGGTACACGTTGATAGTGTAGTGCGGTCAGGATTCGCAAAAATCCATATTTCACACTTAGATTCTAAGCGGGTGTACCTCTTTGGTGTGGCACATACGTCAAACAGCCACGATGACCGCTCCCCATCAGGACAGCCGTGCGTTTTTTATTATTTTATTTATTATTATTATAAATAAAATAATAAAAATTACAGCTGGGAAGCTGTTACAGATACCGGCACGTAAATAGGCCAGACTGGGCTACGCCTGGAATACATAAAAGTAGAAAGAAATTGTATGAGTTATACGAAACAAAGGCATGTACAAGCAATCCACAAGTTATTGAACATACTAAAAAGTACTCAAAAATGTTCAAAAAAGTCTGTTCAATAGCCAAATCTAACTATATTCGAGCCAAAATACAAAAATCTGATAATAAAATTAAGGCAACCTGGAATGTTATTAACAAAGAAACCTGTAAAGCAAGGTCACGTGATCGATCCTTCGAATTAAAAATAGATGATAAACACATTAATACTGATGCCGCAGTGGCCAATGCCTTTGAATCCTTTTTCACAAAATATTCCTATTACCACTACAAGTAAATTGAATTCTTCAAAAAATGTAGCCGCGTCTCTTCTTGAAACTAGTGTTGAAAAATGTAATGTTAATTTTGATTTTCAGTACATTGACCCTGTAACCATTCTTAAAACTTTTAAAGAACTAAATATTAAAAAAACTGAAGATCTTTGGGGCATTTCAACCAATATAATAAAACCAGTAATGCCCACTATTGCGCCTTATCTTGCATTTATATTTAATCAATGTATAGATGATAAACAGTTTCCTACTCTCATGAAGTACAGTAAAATCATTCCGTTATTCAAAGCAGGGGAAAAAAGTGATCCATCAAATTTTCGGCCTATCTCCATACTCCCAGTCCTCAGTAAAATTTTTGAAAAAATAATATTTAACCAACTGCTTTCACATTTTACGTGCAATAAGTTACTTCATGATAAACAATTTGGTTTCACTAAAGGTAGAAACACAACGGATGCAGGCGTTGCACTCATTAAACATATATTTGATGCTTGGGAGGAGAAGCAGGATGCCATCGGTATCTTCTGTGATCTTTCGAAAGCTTTTGATTGTGTTGATCACGAGACTTTGTTATTAAAATTAGGTCACTATGGTGTTTCGAACGGTTCACTTAGCTTGCTTGAGTCTTACCTCACTGGCAGAGTACAAAAAGTCAACATTAATGGCACCAATTCATCTGGTGCCCCATTAGTCATGGGAGTACCCCAGGGCTCGATACTAGGACCCCTTTTATTCTTGATATATGTAAATGATCTTCCTTACTTCACTGAAAATCTTTGTGAAATAGTATTATTTGCTGATGACACATCATTAATTTTTAAAACTAACAGGCAAAAGCTAGTATTTGACGATGTAAATAATATTCTCTCTGAAATATTGTATTGGTTCACAAGTAATAACCTGCTACTCAATGCTAAGAAAACAAAATGTGTAAAGTTTACGATGCCTAATGTAAAACAGGTAGATACTCATATTGTAATGAACGATGAAACTGTTCAAATAGTCGATACCACAGTTTTTCTTGGAATCACTCTAGATAGTAAACTGCAATGGGGTTCTCATATCACAGCCTTAGCAGGAAGACTCAGCTCAGCAGCCTATGCGGTTAGAAAAATAAGATCACTAACTGATGAGGAAACGGCACGATTAGTTTATTTTAGCTACTTTCATAGCGTAATGTCGTATGGTCTGATGCTGTGGGGCTCAGCTGCAGATATTGAGACCATTTTCATATTACAAAAACGAGCGATACGAGCTATCTATGGCCTCAGACCCCTTGACTCGCTGAGAGAACTATTTAAAGAAATTAATATTTTAACAGTTGCTTCTCAATACATTTACGATAATATCTTATATGTACGCAAAAATCTAGATCTCTTCCAAAAAAAATCGGACGTTCACAATTATAATACGAGAAATAAGAATAAACTTGTAGTGCCAATGCTAAGGCTTCATAAGGTTGGTAATTCGTTTGTAGGTAACTGGATAAAAATGTTCAATAAAATTCCTCAGGATCTGGTTGACATGCCACTTAATAAGTTTAAAATTGAAGTAAAAAATTGTTTAATGAAAAAAGGTTATTATAAATTAAATGAATATTTTGATGATAAAAATGCATGGTCATCCTAATCTCTTGCTCGCTCGCACTTTAAAAATTGTATTAAATAAAAACATAAAAAAAATATAAAAATAAATAATGGATAATCGTGTTCACTGAGTTTCTTGCTGGTATCTTCTCAGTAGAACCAACATACTGAACCAGCGAAAGAATCATTTTCTAATGATTATTATTTATTGTATTTATATTTCTTGACATATTTTTTTCTTACTGTAAATTTTTGACGTTCATATGTGCTCCTTGTGTGCCTAAATTGAATAAATGAAATTGATTCTTTGATTCTTTGATTCTTTGAGACGCGTCATATGCGCAAAGATCGATTTTTAGGTCCCCTTTGAGGTATGAGCGGGTCGCGGAAGACGCGGTTGCGCCGTTGCGGACATATGATTGGTCCGTCACTTGACGGACCAATCAGATGTCTCCGAGAGACGTCTTGTAGCGAATCAACGTTCCGTTCGTTCGTACTTTGAATCATTTGATTGGCTCAAAGTGCACGATGCGCAAACTTACCCCAAACCTGGCCAAGTTACGTGCCTGTATCTGTACGATGCTTCTGAGAGCATCATAGTGGGAATGGGATTCATATTTTATTTTACATATTATTAAAGCTTAATGTCCCCATACAGGTACAGAACCCATCAAGGACCTCACGTACAAGGTCATCAACGCGTCCACCCTCCGCGTGTCGTGGAACAGCGCCGTGGACAAGTACACTGTGTACTACAACGATAAGCTGGACTTGCCCATCAATGGCTGGTCTTCAGTCGACACCATGGGGAACACTGTGCTGGTAAGTGACTCACAGACATACTGTCAGGACAGAAACTCCCGCCCCATCCCCCACATCCCCCCATCCCCCTCATCCCCCCATCCCTCCTTAAATGGTCGACAGCGCGAGTATGACACCCTTTTTTCGTGCGGAAATCCTCATGGACACACTCTGGGGTCAGCGGGGCAGGTTAGGCAGCGGACTCTGGACTCATACCGACTAAAACCGCACACCGTCTAGGATCTTCTAACGCCAGGGTGTAAGCTGGCCCATAGAGCATTTTCCTCGCACCCTGGCTTGACCCGGGCATTCTCCGTTCCCATCATGCCCCCGGAATTAGAGGGGGGGGGGGGGGAGGTGATTTCACGCGCCACCGCCTCGGAGTGTGACACCCCTAATGTTGTACACGTCTATAGACTACAGTGACCGCTTCCTATCAGGTGGGCCGTGTGCTTGTCTCCACAAAGTGAAATTCACATTGGTACTGCCTGGCCGGATTCGAACTCTATACCTCTAAGTAGAGGCCGCGTCCTTAATACGTATTCATTGAAAATATGTTGTTTTAAAGTTAAAAACAGAGCAATTTTATAGTTATTTTAAAGTGAAAAAGCTCGGCGAATTTATTTATATTTTGTTTCAGATACACAACGTGGATACATCAAAAGAGTTATATGTGATCGTGTCTGGGTACGACCCTGTGGGGTACAGCCCTGTCTTGCACGTACCCATGCATCTACCCGGTAAGTTCATTATATAATTTGTTTTTAGTATTGCCATGTATAATCTGTACTTGTATTTACAAAAAAAAAAGTATATAAGTATGTTTATCCGCATTCTAGAACCCATAACACAAGCTAGTTAAACTAAGCTTACTTTGGGTCTAGGGAGCGATGTATAGAATGTCGTAGAATATTTATATGAGCCACACTTAGTCTTTGCCTCCGCTCTACAGAACACCGCGGCCATAATAACCATCGTGTTGTGTTCCCGCCGGTAAGTAGGTCAGCCAGAGCTCACTGGAGGGATTCTGTGTTGTCAGCAGGGAGACCAAACTCTCCTGTGCGTTGTCAGCACAGAAACTCTCTCAACCCCTCCTATCCCTCCTCCTATTCCCCCCTAACCCCTTCCCCCTCTAGGGTCGGCAGCAAGCAGGAAATTCCAGGCACTTCGCTGGTATCAAACCAACGACCTCTGACTTTCGAAAGCTCGACTGCTGCCCGTCACAGTTTTTTTATACCACTTAGATGGCAGAAAAGCGCACAGCCCACCTGATGGGAAGCGGTCACCGTAGCCTATGGACGCGTGCAACACCAGGGGCGTCAAAATCGCGTTGCCGACCCTATAAAAACCTTCAAATGCCCTTCTTGAAGAACCCCATATTGTGGACGTTAGGTCATGAGACTTCTGTATTCCAGGTGGAAAGGAACTGGACTACACGTTTACCAGTAAAGGCTTGACAGTAACTTGGCAGAATCGAGAGCCACGCATGGTCCGCTTCTCGCAGAACCTCACCCAGCCTCTGGACCAGTGGACCACTATCTACGTAACTGGCGACATTATGCACGTGAGTATCTTTTTATACTACTTAGGTGGCAGACAAGCACAGAAACTCTCTCTCCTAGTATCCAAAAGGGATTACCCTTGAACCCCGGTTGGTCCGGGTCTACCGGTGTCCCTGCTAGGTCCTCAGCCTGCTTCTGCTAGGGCTCCAGGGGCTCCACTCGCACCCTTCAGGCCTGCGCCTATGGAGGATGGAGGTCATTTAGCATGTCCTTAAATACCTACCTCCTGGAGCTGCAGTCTCAACATTTATCGCTACGACTTTGCTACCGAAATCACAAGCTAAGATAGAGACAAACATCGGTTGCAGTAACGATTCTTGCGTCAAACAATAGTCTGTACATTTATGATGGTCAGCAATATGGAGATACCGATAAATCGTTAAGTTTGCGATGATATTCGTATAGGATACCAACAAAAATCGTTATTTTGGAAAGTAGAGACTACCAAATATCGTTATGTTTGCGTCCGAATTCGGTAGCTAAAGCGTTGCGATAAAAAAGTTGTTGTTATTTTCCTCTAGATCAACTCTCTAGACCCGTCACTTCTCACGTACGTGGAGGTGTCATCGCCGGACCAGTCCTCAAGCCAGATGTACACGTTGCCTCCGAGACAACGGGGTAACGCTTCCATCTATCCAAGTGAGTTTGTTTTTAACATCCAACTCATAAATATATCATTCTTTCATCATTCATTTTTAAACGACAGCAAAAGATGGTTCAATGTTTCACTTAAATATTTGCATGTAGGTATGTTTGCCCACGATTATCCCACGTTCGGAAGAACCGATTTTGTCGCAGTCTTCAAAAAATCATCCAGCATGCATCTGTTATTAAATGATTTTTAGTTAAATATATAATTACTTATATTTAAATTTAAAACTTTCAAAATGTTTTAATCATTTTCATTCAAATTTTTGATTTTAATACCTGTGCAATCATCATCTACTTTTGAAGCTGACTGTACATATTGTTCTCAATTTTTTTTCATGTTATATCCAGGTTCAGAACCTATCAAGGACCTCACGTACAAGGTGGTCAACTCGTCCACTCTCCGCGTATCCTGGACCAGTCTGATGGACAAGTATACGGTATACTACAACACCAAGCTGACGTTACCCATAACAAAATGGCAGTCTATAGATACCCTAGGGAACTCTGTGCTGGTAAGTATCACCATTATATACTGTGATCTCACCTAAATGTAAATTATACCTACACTAGCGACCCGGGACCCGGTTTCGCCCGGGTGTAAATTCCAGTTTTCTAATAAAATATATAGCCTTGACACTCACAAATGACGTGGCTTTCTATTGGTGAAATAATTTTTTAAATCAGTTCAGTAGATCCCGAGATTACCCCTTACAATTTAACAAACACACAAACTTTACCTCTTTATAATATTAGTAGGTATAGAAGTATAGATAAAGACATGAAGTTCACTTAAAATGAGTTTTACAAAAGTTTAGAAATTTACAATAAATGTTTTCCTCTATTCTGCCTACTTTAAATGATTACATTTGTTGTACATAGTTTTTGAGTTTAATCTTATACACATTCAAATTATCAATATTTTTAATGTTTTTAGGTAGTTTAGTATAAAGCTGTACTCCATCGAATAATATCGTTTTTTTACCATAACACACACACGTAAAGGTGGCTGTGGGACCCTTTCTTTGCAGTCGAGTGTACAGACACAACTAAATACCTATCAAGTGTATAATTTAGGTACTTACAATGAATAACATATTGTTCCAGATAACCAACGTGAACATGTCCAAAGAGTTGTACGTGATCGTATCTGGGTTCGATTCCGTGGGATACAGCCCAGTTCTACATATCTTACCTGTGAATGAGCCTGGTAAGTTATTATAGGTATCTGATGCCACATGAGCAGACGCATGATAACGGGGGGGGGGGGGAGGGGGGGGGGGGCAATGTATCCACAATTTAAATAAATAAATAAATAAATAAATTGTGACTCACCAACTCACCATCTAACTAAAAAACCTGACATTGTTTGGCTAATAAGGTTTTTATGGGAATAACTACCGTCTGACCTCGTCTGACCTCTCAAACACGAGAGAAAATCCTGTAACCCCATATAACTTTTCACCAATCCCCCCCTCCCCCTCACCGGCCAACGGGGGTAGTTATATCAGACTCGAATCAACTAAAAAAGCACGCCATCTCCAGACTCATACGTCGGGTATAAGGTGATCCGATAAGACAATTGTGATTAGCACATATAAATTCCACAAAGTGAAATTCACATTGGTGCTGTCTGGCCGGATTCGATCTCGTTACCTCTGAGTAGAGGCCGCGTCCTTATCCATTCAGCTGCCACTTTCCACCACTTTCCATCCACTTTCGTTTCAGAAACAAAAGATCTCAACTACAGCTTCACGAGTTCAGGGTTGACGGTGACGTGGCAGGAGGGGAAGCCCCGAGTGGTGCGCTACTCACAGAACCTCACCCAGCCGCTGGACCAATGGACCAGCGTCCATGTCAATGAAGATACCATGCACGTAAGTATATTAGAGATACTGATTTTATGGTTTCTTTATACTACGTAGGAAAGCAGACAAGCACACGGCCCACCTGATGGGAAGCGGTCACCGTGGCCTATGGACGTGTGCAACACTAAGGGTGACACACAAGCGCTGCCCACCCTGAAGGGAAGGGGGAGGGCTAGGAAGAGGTGGGGAGGCTAGAAAGGGGTGGGGGAGGAGGGATACAGTGAGCTCTACAGGAGTCCTGTCTGAATTGAGCAGTCCGACTGGGGTATTACCTTCGCCCTACAGAAAACAGCCCCATAATAACCATCGTGTTGTGTTCCCGCCGGTAAGTAGGGTAGCCAGAGCTCACTGGAGGGATTCTGTGTTGGCAGCGGGGAGATCAGTCTCCAGCGTTGTCAGCAAAGAAAAGCTCCTCCAAACTTCCTTCCCCAATTATTCACACTGCGTCTTCCCGAACACCCCCCCCCCCTCCCCCCAGGGTCGGCAGCGCGAGTGTGACGCCCCTGGTGTTGCACACTTACATAGGCCACGGTGACCGCTTCCCATCATGTGGGCTGCGTGTGCTTGGCTGCCATCTAACTGGTATAAAAAAATATACCTAAACAAACTTTATTTATTTGTATAGATTCTATACAAGGCTATTTATTAATATAGGATACGTCACATTGACTTCACCTCGCTTGATGGTAAGGTAAAGTCTCTGGAAGGGGTCCCCATTACATACACCGACAGTGCCATAATGGTGGCGCTCAGCTTGACGGCGTCATCAAATGCTTTTTCACGCCCCGCTTAAAGGACCCGGGACTGTAGGAGGAAGGAAGGGAATTAAGTAAATAATGTTTTGTTGGATGTCATTGCAGATCTCCGGGCTAAACCCTTCACTCTTCACGTATATAGAGGTATCGTCTCCTGAGCAGCCCGAAAGCCAGATCTTCACAGTGCATCCAAAACAGCCCTACAACCCTTCAGCCTATCCCAGTAAGTACACGTGATTATAACATAAACATAAGATAACATAAACTCACGCCTATATCCCCGAAGGGGTAGGCAGAGGTGCTAGTACCCACATTTCGCCAGTTTATGTTTAGGTCCCAATGTAATAGGTGGCGAGCCTATTGCCCTTAACCGGCCACTTATAAACCTGCAATAAATACACACATAACTTCGAAAAGCATCGAAAAGTCATTGGTGTGTGCCATGGTAACCTGGGATCGAACTCGAGACCTCGTCTCAGCAGTCCATTACCCAGACCACTAGGCTACCGCGGTGCTAGGAAGAGTTGATTTATGATATTGACCTTTTTTGTATCCAGGTTCAGAACCTATCATGGATCTCACATACAAGGTGGTCAACGGGTCCACTCTCCGGGTATCCTGGACCAGCCCCATGAACAAGTATACGGTATACTACAACGACGAGCTGACCTTTCCTGTCAACCAGTGGCATTCCGTAGACACCATGGAGAATACTGTGCTGGTAAGTTACTGTTTTTTATACAATTTAGCTGGCAGAAAAGCACACCGCCCACCTGATAGGAAGCGGTCACCGTGGCCTATGGACGTGTGCAACACCAGGGGCTTCACACCCGTACTGCCGACCCTGGAGGGGGGGGGGGAGGGTTGGAGGGGCAGTTTGTGAGGTCTGGCTATACAAAGCTACTGACAAACAGACATAAATTCTAAAAATCATTGTTTTGGCTTTTATTACATTCATAAAGCCCTCAATATCTTGCATGTACAGACACCGATCAGTTACAGATTTATTATGTGTATAAATATAAATAAAATAATTCTTATTTTCAGATAACAAATGTGAATATATCGAAGGAGTTATACGTTGTCGTGTTAGGGTACAACCCTATAGGATACAGCTTTATCCTGCATATTCCCGTGCATGTGCCTGGTAAGTCAATTTATCTATATATATTTGATAATTACCATACCTTACCATACCTTACCAAACCTTACCAAACCTTACCATACCATACCATACCTTACCATACCTTACCATACTTTACCATACCTTACCATACCTTACCATACCTTACCATACGTTACCATACCTTACCAAACCTTACCAAACCTTACCATACCTTACCAAACCTTACCATACCTTACCATACCTTACCATACCTTACCACCCTTTCCTATCCCTTCAGGGTCGGCAGCGCGTGGGTAACGCCCTTGGTGTTGCACACGTCCATAGTTGCTGCTACCTAAGTGGTATAAAAAAAACCATACCTTACCATACCGTACCATACCTTACCATACCATACCAGTATGAGAGTTACTAATGTGTTCATTGTATTCCAGAAGTCAACGACCTGAAGTATATCTTCACGAGTAGCGGGCTGACGGTGACGTGGCAGAAGCAGGAGTCTCTGCTTGTTCGGTACTCGCAGAACCTCACCCAGCCGCTGGACCAGTGGACCAGCGCCAATAATACTGGTGACAGTATCAATGTGAGTGTTTAATTTGTTCTGCGGCCAATCCGGCCGGGGTGGGAGTGGCCCTCTATAGGGCTGCTCTGAGGCTCTCCACGTGTCCCTCTGACTAGCAGAGGGCACAGTGGGGAGCGAGTGGCGGGCGAGCTGATTGTCCGCGCGCCGATGGTTGGGTGACAGGACGGCCGCCTGTCACCCTACACCCCACCGTCGCGTCGGCGAAGAGGTGCGATGCTCGCCCCACCCCCCTTCGGGGGCTCGAGGGGGCCATTTTAAAACCATGATAATAAAGTGTTTCATTTGTTCCAATATGATAATGGGGGTGAAGGGGGGAAATGGGCTTTTAGTGGAACTCAACAAGAGTCTACGGAAGGAAACTGGTGATCTGGTTCTCGCGCAAAGGCTTTCTTCAAGAAAAGAAGGTTCTTGCAGGGTCGCCAGCGCGAGTGTGACGAGAGAGAGAGAGAGATGAAAGTAACGTTCTCAAAAAAGGTTTAAGGTTCTTTAGGAATAGACATGCCCAAGAAAAGATGCGTTCCCCGACGTTGCGACCCCCCATTTATCATGTTGGAAGGGGATATGGCAAGGAAGGAAGTTACAGAAGAGATGACATCTGACAGGAATTTATGGAGGAGAATGACTCCAAATAATTGAGACAAGGGCAGGTGGATGATGATGAAATTCTGTTCCAGATCCTCGACCTAGCTCCATCGCTGCCCACGTACGTGGTGGTGACCGCGCCGGGCCGGTCCGCGCGAGTCCTCACAGTGCCACCTAGACCATCTGATAATCCCCTGGTCACTCCTAGTAAGTATAACCCCCTGGTCATTTCTAGTGATTCTAATGCCCCTAGTCACTTCTAGTGACTATAACCCCCTCGTCACCGCTAGTGATTATAACACCGTGGTCACTCACACAGCTTAATCACATTGCTACTCAATTTTTTTTATTAGTTATGTAAACATGTTCTTAGATAAAAAAAAAACCAGCTCACGGAGTTTCTTGCCGGAGTCTTCTCGCGAGAGGACCGCATATCGAACCGGTGGTCCATTTGATACTCGTAAATAATCTTAACGTTTTGTAGGTGCCGCTTTAATGGTCTAAACAGAAAAAATGCCAGATCGCGCCGGGTGCACGGGAAAAGTTTTTAAAAGATAGACTCGAATCGGTGTGCGGTTTTAGCCGGTACTAGGTGGCCTGTGACCCAGCACCAAGGGGTAGGAGTATCAGGGGTTTTTTTATTGGTAATAGGCTCGCATTTGACCACAATCTCACCTGTTAGTATGTGATGATGTGGTCGACGGTGGAGCACGCTTGCCTAGAAGCAACCTATTCACTCTTGACTTAAAGACTCCCAGGTTGTAGCTTTCACACAGGCTCAGGCAGGGCATTCCACCCCTTAGCTGTACGCACGATGAACGTACTGCCAAAACGGACTGCCCTATGCAAAAAAGACTTGGCTTGGGTTACTGTTATTCATTATACCCTCTACAAATAATGAAGTTTTTGTATCCAGGTTCCGACTCCATCAAGGACCTGATGTACAAGGTCATCAACGGCTCCACGCTGAGGGTATCATGGAACAGCGTCATGGACAAGTACAAGGTGTTCTACAACTCTGAGCAGAAGTTACCAGTCAACCAGTGGCCTTCCGTCGACACCATAGGAAATACTGTACTGGTAAGTCTTATTTTATACTAATAAGGTGGCAGACAAGCTCACAGACATACGGACGGGGCTTTTTTTATACTATGTAGGTTGCAGACAAGCACACAGCCCACCTAATGGGAAGCGGTCACCGTGGCCTATGAACGTGTGCAACACTAAGGGTTTCATACACGCGCTGCCTACCCTGAAGGGAAGGGGGGAGGGCTGGGAAGGGGCGGGGAGGCTAGGAATGGATGGGGGGAGGAGGGGTACAGTGAGCTCTGGCTACCCTACTTACCGGCGGGAACACAACACGATGGTTATTATGGCCGCGGTGTTCTGTAGGGCGGAGGTACTACCCCAGTCGGACAGCTCATTTCGGACGGGAGATACCGTCGTGTCCTACCTCCTTAAAACTAAGGGGCTATTTAAAACTTTATCGATCTACATACATACATATGCTCACGCTTTTTTTCCTCCAGGGTAGGCAGAGACAACAGAGCGCCATCTGCCTCTGTCCTGACATACTTCACGCGCTTCCTCTACTATCATTAAGCCTTTCATGCAAGCCCGCCGGTTTCGAGTGCTTTAACCTGCCCTATTTCAACAACTTCCCAATATTTATCTGAACTTCTTATTTTTCAGATAACCAATGTGAACACATCGAAAGAGTTGCACGTGATAGTACTGGGGTACGATCCGGTGGGGTTCAGCTCATTCTTGCATATACCCGCCAATGTACCAGGTAAGTAAATTTTAGGGGTTAAACCCACATTTTGGCAATAATTCTTGTCGAATATCACATAAAGATAGGTACAGTCAGCATCCAAAGTAGCTGATGATCGCACAGAAACAAACTTAAAAATCTACGGGATGAATAATGACAATTATATTTTAATCATCACAATTAAACTATTTTTATAGAGGCTATAAATGGTTAAACAGCATTCATTAACCTCTTGTGGTATTTGTCCCGGATCCGGCCACTACCGGTCGTCTGATTTGTTCCGGAGCCGGAACACGAATGAAACCTGTTAGTTTTTAAGAAATATAAATGACTTTGCTCAAAAAATACCTTTTACAATATCATATGATCATCTACTTTTCTGTACCTACCTATTTAATAAAAAAAAATCTCTTTTGGGATATTTTGGGTTCCTTAATATAGCCTACTCGGTTATTAAAAGGCCTCCTTTGTAGTACTGCAAAATCATTCAGTGCAATGTCACTTATATTCCAGAAGCGAACGAGCTTAAGTACGAGTTCACCAGTTCAGGGTTGACGGTCTCGTGGAAGACACGAGATGCTCGCGTCGTACACTATTCGCAGATCATCACACAGCCTCTGGACCAGTGGACCAGCGTCAACGTCACTGACAACTGCGTCCATGTGAGTACTCATGTTGTAATTTTGATATGCTCTCCATCAATCAGCAGGTATACCGGTTGGCTTACCTCAACTCGGCTTCGAAATGGCTCCTCAAGTTAGGGAACCACAGGGTCCCGGTTTTGCCCCTGGGATTTGGACCGTCCTGTCAGATCCGCTAGTATAGATAGGGGCAAAATCCTTGATAAAATATACTCTAGATAATATTATGCAGTTACGAGTATATACAAGGTACAGATACAGGCACGTAACTTAGCCAGGTTTGGGATAAGTTCGCGCATCGTGCACTTTGAGCCAATCAAATGATTCAAAGTACGAACGAACGGAACGTTGATTCGCTACAAGACGTCTCTCGGAGACATCTGATTAGTCCGTCAAGTGACGGACTAATCATATGTCCGCGACGGCCCAACCGCGTCTCCCGCCACCCGCTCATACCTCAAAGGGGACCTAAAAATCGACCTTTGCGCATATGACGCGTCTGGCCAATTTAGGTGCCGGTATCTGTAATTTGGAACCAAAAAGGTTATATTTTGCCCACCTATAATAAAAAAGTAGAATAATTGTCCAATGTAATTTGCAGAATTATGTAACTTAAAGCATGTTGCTTAGACTTTTTTGATGTGTGCAGGTCTCTTTGGTAGTAAGCTCGGGCGCAATGGCGGAGGCTAAACTAATGTTGATTTTTTGATTTGATGACTTTGTACACAAGCGTGAACTTTCTGAAGTTTGTTTAAGTTTTTTGTCTCGAGGTTTATCTGTATTATATAAAAGAAAGTCGTGTTAGTGACACCATTTATAACTCAAGAACGGCTCAACCGATTTAGCTGAAAATTGTTAGGGAGGTAGCTAAGAATCAGGACTTCAGGAGACGGACATAGGACTACTTTTATCCTTTTTTATACTACTTAGGTGGCAGACAAGCACACAACCCACCTATTAGTGGAGAGTTGAGTAGAGATTGGAGTGGAGAGGAGAGTGTGAAGTGGAGTGGAGAAGGAAGTGGAGAGTGGAGTTGAAAGTCGAGTGGAGAGTCGTTTTACTAGTGACGATACCGAATTCTATGCGGGTGAATGCTAGTATATTATATACTAAAGTGTTGTTTTTCTTTTTCAGATCACTGGGTTAGATCCGTTACTCCATACGTACGTGGTGGTGAGTCTGCCGGGCCAGTCCGCAAGCCAAGTGCTCACGGTGCCTCCCAGACCACCTGACAACTCCTCAGTGTTCTTCAGTAAGTACTTCATTTATAATTACAGGTTTTCTAAGCACCAAGGTGTGTTTGAAATAACAAACTGTATGCTGATTGAGTGAGTAACTCCGCTAGGCAAATCTATGGTGTCTGATTCAGTAATACCACGTTTTTTAAACACATGATTTCAATTCGATTAGAAAACGGAAAAACAACGTATAATCTGGCAAAATGCAATCTAACTACCCTTTCGTGTGGTTATCAATCCTTGAGAATCATTCTTAGTTTGATGTGTATTTTCAATTGGATTTTGAAAATAATAGAGGTATTGGTTTTTTTTGTTTCTTTTTAAAATTTTCTGGATCAATTGAACACGTGATTTTTTTATAAACTAAGTACACTTTCAAGCATAAATTATTTTTAGATCAATCAAAAAAAATATAATTTTCATTGTGTACTTAAAAAAATGGCTTACCTATTTATTATTTTGCTGTTTTGCTGTTTTGTTAATTATCATTATGAAGTGGTGACTCCTGTCCTGAGCTTACCTTTAACTTACCATCAGGTGAGGTGAAGTAATTTCGACGTGTCCTAAATAATGACTAAATACCCATATTTTTTAATGATATTTTTTAAATTATTTAAGTATTAAAAAGTTTTCTAGCTTGCTGGCACACAGGTGTTTATATACATTGAATGTTGTAGGTGTGGGTATCGGCTGCGCTGTGCTGATCCTGTGCTTGCTGTTGGCTGCAGCCGTCTGCATCTGGCACAGGAGGAAGAGGGCCAGGCCCGCTACCAGGTATTTATATACGTTTTCTCAGCTATTATCTGCTCGCGTCGTTTCGCCCGCGTTAAATTCTTATCCCGTGTCTTAAACCATGAGGACCTGTGTCAGGGATAAGAAGCCTTGTGAGGGAAATGCCTTTTGGGTCATACCCTGGCGCTGAAAGACCCGAGATGACGTTTTTAGCCGGTTCAATTCCGACATGGTATTTTGTAATCGAATCTTTATCTCGAATCAACTTACGAGGGGGTAGTACACGAAAAAAAGGGAGGACATGGTTTGTAGGATGATGATGGTAGCTGAATGGATAAGGACGCGGCTTCTTCTCAGAGATATCGAGTTCGAATCCGGCCGGACAGTGCCAATGTGCTACATGTGAGGAAACTCATATGTCCTAGAAAAATTCTAAGAACATATATTATGATCCGATCCACCAACCAGTGCGTGTGGATCAAGGCCTAAACCCTCTCAGCTCTCTCGTTAGAGGAGAGGAGACCCGTGCCCAGCAGTGGGACATAAATGGGTTGCTATCAGATGTTAGCTAAAATTTTGAGATCTCGAAAAAACCAAAGTTTTCTTTATTCAAGTAAATAATTATTGAAGGTTTTTCACCTATTGGTATGTTTTATAGGTCGCGTAGAAGAAGTATATCTCCCACTGATGGTAACGAAGAAGAGATGGCGGAAATGAAGGTATGTAAGTCCATTATATTTTATTAATTATTAATAATTACTAATTAATCGCTTGGGCGTTTGAACCACAAGTTATTGTTAGATATTAAGTGACAGCGAAAGTATAAATTCTTGGTATTCCTCGGTGGCATATTGCAGAGAAGTGGGAGTGCTGTGCGTTAGATCTTGAGTTCGATACCCGAGTCAAGCAAAATATAATTCGGTTCCTTTCTTCGAAAATTCTCAGTAGCATCTTTGGATAGATTTGGGAAGGTCACCGCTAGTACTATAAGGTTCGGTATCTAGTTTAGTCTTAATTATAGTAATAATAATAGCTAGTGGATTAGTTGGATAACTTTTTTATAAGTATTTATATCTAAAGCGGGTAGGGATGATAAATCTTTGAGTATATAACACGGGAGATACCTTCACTGTTTGCAGTGCGAAGAAAATACAGAAATTAGTATAAGTACCATTACTTGATGGATACCATACCGACACGATCAAATTTCATAAACCGTTATTTGATTGGTCGCTTATTATACCGACACGACCAAATTTCATAAACCGTTATTTGATTGGTCGCTTATTATACCGACACGATCAAATTTCATAAACCGTTATTTGATTGGTCGCTTATTATACCGACACGATCAAATTTCATAAACCGTTATTTGATTGGTCGCTTATTATACCGACACGATCAAATTTCATAAACCGTTATTTTTGATTGGTCGCTTACAAACCAACATGATCAAATTTCGTATATTGTTATTTGATTGGCCGTCTACTATACCGACACGATCAAATTTCATAATTATACCGTTATTTGATTAGTCGCTTACTATACCGACATGATCAAATTTCATATACCGTCATTTGGTTGGTCGCTTATTATACCGACACGATCAAATTTCATAAACCGTTATTTGATTGGTCGCTTCATATACCGACATGATCAAATTTCATATACCGTCATTTGGTTGGTCGCTTATTATACCGACACGATCAAATTTCATAAACCGTTATTTGATTGGTCGCCTTATGAGGGCACTATCGGTATACACACGACCAAATTACGTATACCTTTTTATTTATTTTTTCATGTGGAATTACCCACGGATACCACCCTCGCAGTCAGCGAGGTGGTCATGTTGGAATCGAACCGACTAAAATCGCAACCCAAGGTGTAAAGTGACCCAAAAGGCATTACTCCCGGCTGGCAGATGGGATACACCCGGAATTTCTTATACCATCATCTAATTGGTCGCCTAATAATTACCGATACGATCAAATTTCGCATACCCTGGTGAAGGGGGAAATCACACATCTCCCTTGTTAAATACTCAAAGATTAAATAACTTAACGCTATATTCCCAAAGCGGGTAGGCACAACAAATCTATTGATCTACAGTTATTAAATACAACCTCTACGTTCTTTGTACCTTCACCTTGCAAGCGTCAGATTTTTAAATCATCATCCCCTCCCAAGACCCGACACCTTACAAATAAACAGGCTGCTATGACATTCCGGTTTAAATATTATGATGGTGATATTTCCAGAACGATGGCAGCCAACTTGCAAATGGTGGTACATCCAAAGACGCTGGTGAACCCCTACTGAATGGGCATGTCCATATCACTGAGAACCCTATTGTAAGTATAGTGCATCTGATCAGAAAATAAAACTACTGTGTCCAAATAATAACAGATATAGCTTAGCTCACCATCAGACGAGGTGAAGTCATTTTAACGTGTGATACCCGCGGTTTAATCTGCGTGGATGTCGGTTATAGCTACCCCTATTTTACCCCCATAGCCTTACACGATTTCATCAAGAACCAAGCGGTTCGGTGTTTTTTTTTTGCCGCACCATAAAGACTTGGAATTCTTTACTTACCAGAAATTAATTAGTATATCAGAGACGGTTTTCTGTGAGGTGGAGGTACTTCCCCATTCTGGCGATTCTAAATTTAAAAGGTATATACCATAGACTTACATTTATTGTTTACTAGAGAAGCTAGTATAGACAAAAGTGTTGCTAGATTATCGTAAAAGTTATGACTAAACTTAGTTACGTTTAAACTTAGCTAGATCGCTTCTTGGTAGTAGTTTTCTCGTGATTGGGCAGTTTTTTTTTAATGGATATAAGTACAAGTATAATCTTTATTTTCAAAATAGTGCAACCTTATTACATCTTTTTGACGTCAAAACCTACTTAATACTAAGTTTACAACCGCTTCCTAGGCGCTAGTGGAGAAGAAACGGCGCAACAAACTCAACTGCTGCATTTTCAGACGTCAGCTTATACATAGATATCTTAAGACTAAATATGGACGAATGTACATTTTTGTCTCGTGCTAATATAAATAAAAGTATATAAAAAAAGTTACTAGTATTCGATATTAATAATATTTTCAGCTAAGTTAAATTACTTAAGTATATAAGAATAGTTAAGTGTCTTATGTGCAAAATTTTAACCACTAGAAGTCTTTGGCATATACCATTATGCCCAACCTCAGTTATAACACTATTTATGTCTCCTAAAATATTTAAATACGAAATAGTTTAAGCATAATCTTATTTTTCAACAGCCCCTGAAAACCCCTAACGGCCGCATGCGCAGAGGACACCGCTACGAACCAACCTTCGACATGTCTCGCCACGAAGAGCCCGACACGACCCTGGAGACGGTCCTCAACAGCACCACCTCCACCGCCTTCAACCTCCTCGACACCTCCCGGAGTCCAGAGTACGACCTCTCAAGGTCATCGCAAAACCTTAGCGTCAACAACTCATTTAACAAACTCCCGGACGATAACATGAACTCAGAACTTACTAGAAGTACAGATTTTCAACTAGACAACAGCAAAATTCTTCCCACACTCCAACCTAACGGTTGAAACCACAGTTCCCTTCCCCCCTCAGAGAATTACACCAGGGGTGAGGTGACCCCGAAGTCTATAAGACTTCTCGCGTCAATTTGTATGGTGTTGCTAATTTTAAGTCAAGGATTCGAAATCGTGTACATACAGAAATCTTTTTTTTAATAGTTAGACAACGTAAAATGGATATACGACTATACTAAGAAAAGTCTTTTTTATAATATTGTAATGAGGCTTATAATAGACCGGCACGGTTAAGCGAGGATAACTGCATAGTACGTTCCTAAAATTAGAATTTATTTTTAATGATCGTAAGGCTGATATTATTTGTTTAACAATAGTACGGGTAAATAATTTAAGTGTTAAAAATGGATTCCGGTGTAACGCCAACCATTACGCAGTACCCAATGATGTTATATTCAAAGAGGCAAGTGACAAAACTGCTATGTTCTCGCTCGCACTCACTAGATTAGAGTATCTTTTGTTTCACTTATAAAATTTTTGATGTGAGTGAGGGTTGTATCTGCCTCTTTTTTTTTCAATATAAGATCATTGGCGTAACCACATGGAGTTATTCTCGCATATACTGTTCATAGCTTCGCAGTAGTAAGATCACCCAATTGTTATTGTGTATATATAACTGTTTTTATTGCCGTTTTGTGGCAAAACGCACTTGTAAATAACGTTGTTCGTTTACGGCCTGAGATTATATGCGTCCGACAATAAAGGAAAAATGGCGCGGAGTTTTGTATTTGGCGATCGGACATCGCCTCGTAGCAAAACGTTTGTGTATGCATAAACAGTGCCTACGATTAGTACACAGACCATTATACCTAATCATAATAGTTTTCACTGTTAGTGCAACATTATCGTACAAAATATAGACCAAAATAATTCCAAACAATCATACAATTCGCGTGTATATAACATTAAAGTATTGTATATCGTTATCGATGTTAAAACTATTTTTTTTTGTTTTTAAATCTGACCATACATAAAGCCACAGATGCTAATAATCTTCACAAGTTACATTCCAAGTTTTTTTTTTAAATAATAATCTTTTAACCACAATAGTTAACCCGCAAATGCACAGGTTCTATATAATAATAATATATATTAATGTTATATTTATACTTTTTAAACCACAAAGTTTTTTCTAGATACTTAAAACCTAAGAAATCAAGTAGATAAATTAAAAGATAATTGTAATATGTATAAGTATATATATTAAAATTAATAATTTATGACAACGAACTATGGATATTATAAAATGAAAATAGTTTATAAAGATAATTAAATCACGCGTTATCGTTAGAAAGTTACTTAAGTTTTGCACGTTTTGTCCCTGTTTTAAAGCTAGGACATGTTTAGCTTACGTCAACACCACCTAGAGTAGGGATCTGGTCATTTAAGCGGATTATATGTAGATAGATTTTATTAGTCTCATCTTTTAACTTATCATTTAGCTAATAATTAGTACGCTAGCTGAACATTTCGTCCAAAATATAATAAATCATTTAAGTATTGACGAATGATATTATTTGGCGTTTTGTAACAATGCCGATTTTGTTGTTACTAAACTCTGTAAATTATAGTAGAAATCGCTAATATGCTACTTAAATCTATCAAAATGTTAATTAAAATTTATATTTAATGCTATAAATCTCCCGGTTGGGTTTTCCAAGGGACTAAAATATGGGGTTCTTCAATAAGGGCATTAGAAGGTTTTTACGGTGTGCCGCCCCTGGTGTTGCACACGTCCATAGACCACGGTGACCGCTTTCCATCAGGTGGGCCGTGCCTTAGTCTACCACCTGGTATAAAAAACCACCCTGGTATAAAAAAGTCTAAATTTAATCCAATGACATCAAAGGAAATTTTGAAATTTCAAACAAAAACATTTTAGATTTAATTTAATTCATACGCAACAAAATCGGCATCAATATCCGATATCTATTAAAAAATAACTCGAATATGCTTCAATGTAACATTTCTTACATACCCGAAAAATCTCCGGTTTCTCGTTCATTAGTTATCTGTTTATTACCGATCATCTTCAACAAATACACGGTTTCATGTGTTTAGTTTGAGTTTGACAAATATACATTTGTGCAACATTAACATTGACAAATAAACATTTGTCAAACTCATACGAAAAACCAGGTGTCAGATTACTTCAACCCAGTTGCAATTAAAACAACTTTTTTGAAGTAGAAATAGTTTTACTAGCGATTTTTAACTAGTACATATTTTTGCTGCACAATAAATGCCTCGCAAGTTTTTATAACAAGCCTAATTCTATTCACATACCTACATTATATGTGTGAAAGTAATTTAACATGTATTTTGTGATGGATTAGGTAGTCCAAAATTGTTTTAAAATCTGCATCGAAGTAAATCAAAATTTATGTTAGATGCTCGGTTATCACAAGTAGGTATTTAAAATTCGGATATTTTAATACAACAAAAAATTCATCTAGTACCTACGTAGTAATCATAACATTTCACGAATCTTCTATATAAAATGCATAAGACTGATGTGGCCAAATCTGTGGTAACGTAAGCTAAACATACAGCTCAGTACTTCGTTAATCATTATTCCATATCACAATTGATATCTACCTCATTTTATTCGTTGTAAGTTTATTTTAGATTTTAATAAAAAATAATGTTAAAAATAATTAAGTTTTCTACGGAAGCCCAACGAGATGGTTAACGGCGCTTACTGGTTAGTGTTAGTGGTGTTTCTTTATTTATTTATTGCTAGTACAGTAAGTATTTCACTGATTATTCGTACCTACTATATCAGACCAACAAAAAAGTATAGACTTTTTTTGCGTACTTTTCTTGAAGCCTTGAAGAATGATGTCTCGGCAAATCGCTCGGTTCGGTAGTCTTTAGGTAGTCTGCCGAAGAACTAGTGACATCGTGTGACTTCACTTTCGTCACCATTATTGACATCGGCACCGTCTATACTTTTTTATTGGTCTGAGACTGTATATTTTTTTTTAAATCAGATTTTAGTGTAAGTTTTTAAATAGTGCTGTCAATACGACAATGCTTTTCATTCATCATAATTGTTTTCTTTTTTGTTATTTTGTAGCTCTGTTCTTTTACTGGTTATACCCAAAATAATATTACAATAATAAATAGTGTTTAGCGTTTTATTAATTTAATATTCACATAAACCAGATTTTGCTGGAAACTTCACCGCTGTTTACATTTACATTTTTTTGTTTACATAAACATTGACTGATTTTTATGATTTATGTAGTTAAAATCAGACAGCTATTTTCGAGTATATATTTACGTACCTAATTATATGTTGGCAAAAGGCACCTAGGTACAATTTACAACCTATAAATTAGGGTTAATAAGCGCTAGAGTCCAAAGTCAAAAAAACAATGATAACTATTTTAATATTACATCGTAATAGTGCTCGTTCATTTTTTGACTTTAAACATAAGTAGCTATTGTAAATATTATTAAAGTGTAAACTCAGTTTCAATATTAAATTGAAAAGGATAAACGCCGACTATGTACCTGACAATTCAATTACACTAAGTTAGCTAGACTTAGGTGTAGTGTTAGATTCTTTAAAAATCTAGAAATTAATCTTTGACGCTAGGTTTTGTCACAGGGTCTAAGCTTGGATTTTGACCAGTTCCAATACGCGCTGGTGTATTCGGTATACTTTTTATGCAAAATCCGTGTATTTGTTACAATTAGGTACCCCACTAGGGCTATAATGTAGTGCGCTGATATCCATAATAACACGTTTTTATTTTCGTTTGTTTATTGTAGTGTTGTAAGTGACAGAATTTCGCTGTTGTCTCTTTTTTGCATGTCACCATCATTGCTTACTACTTAAGGACCATTTACAGCCAAAAAATATATAAATACACCATTTATAAAATTGCATATTTCATTTTTATTAAAATGTAAGTTGTATAAAGTGTTTTGAAATTTAACTTACACGTTAATTACAAATGCTTCGATGACTATTTTTAATAAATAAAAATAACAATTTAAAACATATTTTCTATATAAATAAAATAATATTAATAACTTCAACGTAACTATAACACCAATATTTTTCTGTAAATTGAAAATAATACTTACACTGTTTCGTGAAATTAAATTTTTATGATGGAGCTAATAAATATGACTTTAGTAAATTAATAAGCGTTGCATTTTTACCAATTATAGAATCCTAATGTTAGTATGCTGCACTTGAAAAAGAATTTAATACCTAAATGCATTTGATTTTATACAACTTATAGTGGTAGGTTAAATATGAATGTTCAAACATACCGTAGGTGTTAAATAAAAATAATTCATTTTATCATAATTATCATCTAATTAACATTAGAATTTAATTTATTATTTCTCATCGATAATAGTATGGATTTTGAAGTTCACTCGTGGTTGTGTTATATATTAATTTCACCACTTAAACTGTATTGGAAACTGTTGGATTTCTTATTATTATTTTCTATTATTAACAATAATTGTATTGTAGAACCAAAACAATTGAATTCTTGACGCAATAACAGATACCTGAATAATGTACAATTTTTGTAACTTATTTATATATTAGTGCATGCATTTATAAAAATACGTTGTTTCTTTGTTCCGTATATTGTATATTGGTAAAAAAATAATAATTCTATGAAAAATAGTAAAAATATTTTTTGTTATTCCAAAGTTAATCTCCAAGCTGCCATTACGTCACAAAGCGCGATTGCCGCCAGTCCACAGACCAAAAAAAAAATACAAGTAAAAAAATTTTTTTGCACGCAAAGTTTATCAATAAATGGATGAAACCATTTCTATAGAATTAAGTTTTGCTACGGGCTCTTACCATGACCGCTTAATAGCAGTTCAATTGCAGACCTAAACTGAATAGTTTCGTACTCATACCATAACGTCGTATTAGGACGTTCAATTTCACGATCTGAATGTCAAAAAATGTACCAACATAAACTCGTTCCTAACTGTAACATTAATGAAAGTAATTATTCATATTGAGTTTGTAAAACGTGTTCTCTTTTCTTTGGCGATATTCTACCGCCTCTACGATGGCGAGTGTTCCGTTGAGCTTTACCAACTAGTCCCAACCTCTCCTTTCCTATACAGAACTACACGTGCGAGATATCACCCTCATATGGTGCAAACAATTCTATCTAGGATCAAGCGGTTCGGCGTCTCTTTTCTTTGCTGTACCAACAAGACCTGGAATTCTATGCCAGCTCACGTGTTTCCTTCTTCCTATAGTCCCGGGACGGGCCGTCAAGCTGAAGGCTACCACTACAGCATTATTGGTGTTTGTAATGGTGACCCCCATTCCTGAGACTTTACCAAGTAGTAGAAGCCCCTAATGTTGCACATTTCCATAGGCCATGTTGACTACTTCCCATACGGCCGTGTGCTTGTCTGCCACCTGAGTAGTATGAAAAAAATGTCATAGTACGGATTTCGTTGTATTGGATTGCTCCGAAACTGACCTGTCTATTAGCAGTCATGGTAAGGCCAAATATATTATTTCCGTACGCTGAAATTGTTCTGTATGTTATTTCTATACACTTATACGTTTTTTTATATTGGCTTGTCCGTCCTTGGAGTGAAAAAATAAGAGAATAATAATTAAAAGCCTGATATTGTGCCTCTGATGATAATTTTTTGAATCTCATTTCGCAATACACGAATAAGAAATGGGGATGGTTTTTTATGTCATCTATCATTATCTCGTATTTGATATTACCATCTTATTTGATGTTAAGATACACAAACACACACACACATACATTTAAAATGTTTTCAACTATCCCCTGCTATATTCAATTTTGAATATTTTTAACAACATTGATGCGGGTCAATCATTCCACTCTATTTATTTAATATATACACCTTATTTTTATTAACTCACATTCCATTTTTACTGCAATAGTACCACTCAGATTATTTTATGTAAATACAGTTTGTTTGTTTTCAATTATTATTTTACTATACTTTATGTGTTAATTTTTACATTATTATTGCGAATATTACACTCAAATAGTTATGATACCTATCGTTTTGTTACAAAATATATAACACTCATACGTAAGCAATAATATTATGTTATTCAATACATAGTAAGTAAACATTTGTTTAGTATGTACACAAAATAAAGTTTTACTGTACGTAGTGTAGAGTTAAACATATTTGATTTATTTCATAGAAATAATTCAATTAAGACTTTGAGTAAAAATTAAAAATTACTATTCTGAACTTGGGTAATTAACTTACGAGAGTAAATTTCTCAAAAAAATTTAAGGAATTTGATTTTTGGTATTACTAAATTAATATTCATATGTTAAAATTACAACAGAATAAAAATTTTTGATTGACTCATAGCACTACTGCGTAGAATGCAAATATTTTTAATTATATTCTGAAATGTATAAATACAAAGTAATTTAGTAATGTACCGTGATTACGAAACTGTAAAGCAATAGCCTAGTTATATTTGTTGTTTAAATATTATATGTTGTTCGTATTTCGATCTTAGATTTTGAAAAGATAAAATTTAAACACGTTTTGTCTTTTAAAAAAGATTTTTTTAAATACTAACCAAAATTTTTGTCGAACGAAAATAATAACTATTAACTACTATTAAGTTGAAATACAGTAATTTAACATTTTTGCACAAAATTACGTAAAAGAATAACTGTAAAAATAGTCCTTTGTTTCCAAAATGACAAAACTCGATTTCAAAATCGTATTCTAAAGCAACAGATCTAAAACTCATAATTGCGTGACGTTGAAATTGTGAGCATGTACTTAGTTAAACGCGTCCAAATATAAAAAAAATAATATAATGTTATTTTCAATTTAGCTTTTTTATTACTCCTCTAAATTTTATGTTATTGGTTATCTTTGCGATGAAACAAAATGGCGACTGTTGAGATCTAAAAACGGTTATTATAACAATATTATTCAGGGGACCAAACCCTCTGTAGATTATATTTTGCTATCGTACTATCCCTTAGAAATCTTTCTCTAATTACTTGTATAATATTATGAACTCATAATGAACTCAAAAATTTTATGGCCTTCAAAAAAAGATTAATTTTTATTTTTTGTAATTTTTTTTAATAAGAAAATACATTGCTGTTACCTATATTTTTCTTAAGGATAGGGGATAATGGTGTTATACGCATGGCATCTCCATATCTCCAGTTAAACTTTTTGAATGAAATAAAGATAAATTGTTACCGTTACCCTGTTTTTCAAGATTTTTGAGCTTAGCTCAACTATCTACGAATTTCGACCAAGTTGAAATGTGGAATGAGTTACTGGTTAAAAACGCTGTTACTAGAAAACTATAAAAATGCGAAGTTATGAAATGTTACTTATCTTTTTTTTTCTTCGTTGCAAAGCACCAATAACACTTTTACAGGAGATAATTTAAGATGTTGTTGTAAATTAATATTATACAAATTTAAAAATTTAAAAACCAATGTGGTGGCTCAATTTCGATGTAAGGTAACTATTGATAGCCACAATCCAGTGCTTTTAAGTCAAATATTTTGTATAACACGACTTGTTGAGGTATTTTAATATATCCATGCCTTTTAAATAAGCGTTTTTTACTGTAATTTCGGGTTCGTGGATGTAACACCACATTTAGGTTATTATATTTAAAAGAAAAACTAGTTTTATTGTCGTATTACTAAAAAAATTACGCGATTATTAAAATATCTCAATATTTAAAAAAAATATTATAGTAATTTACTTCTTTGAAATGTAATGTGGGGTCTATATTAAAATTTTTACTTTTAAAATTTATTCAATTGTGAAGATTTGACATACTCTGCCTGTGAAGGTTAAATTGTTAAAAAAAAACCAATCCAGTGAATTAAATATTTATCGATTTTGTAGCAATGTTAACATTTCAAATGAGTAAAATAGGCACGAGTGATCTAAATTAATTTAAAAGTAAGATTTTTTAAACTACAATAAAGAACCTTGTCTAACAACTAAGCACGATTAAATTCAATGAAAAAAAAATATTTACTCAATTTTTTTCGAAATGTGCATGAATTTTTTTGAATGTCTTTTTGCAAATTTAAAAAAAATACTTACTCCATTTTTTGAAATGTGCACCTAACATTTTTTTTAATATGACTTTTTCTATTTTTAAAAAGGACCTCGTAGCCTAAATACACCCACAAAAAGTTAGTTTTAAAAAAACGGCATCTACCTCAACTAAATTACCCATTAATATTGTTTGTAAGTGTTCTTTTGAGTCTTATTATATTACTAATAATACTGAAACGTAGTGTTTTTATAATGATACTATTAGTTGCAACATCCACATTTTGATATGGTAATTATTGTTACCGCACTATTGAATGGACGGCGGGCTGTTGACATGGTATTGTATGAAATGAATTAAATTTGAAAATTAAGCATGGCTCTTTGAGTTTTATTTTGATACCTTTCCTATTTGATAATGTCGGAAGTTTCGAATAATTCGAATAAGTTACATTGACATAAAAGTATTTTTTTACAAATTTCTATTCAATTTGCACTGTTCGTTATGCAAGTTGTCCTTTAAAATTTACAAACCATTTTTCAACCATTTACATATTTTTGACATTTTACATAAATAATTATTCAGTTTATATGACAACTGAATAAAAGTTTGTTAAAAAAAAAACAAATTTACGAAGTATATACGATTCTCCCTGTGACTACGGCTGCTTAAAAACAACCGAAACGTTGGGATCCAAATTAACTGCAATCATGATAGTTATAATTCGACCTTTTCACTTAGTTTATTCTATGGGATGAAAAGCCATAACAGCAGCTACCTTAGCCCTTGATTAGGTTACTAAGAGCGAGATTGTATTTCAACACTCTTTGTGTATCACCCGAGAGGCAATCCGGTTGCATTCAACGCCTGGCATCCACTCTTATACTCCATGGTTAAAGTTAACATAGTCAAGTGACTTTTATGGAAGCTACTTTCGTCTGACCCTCTCCCCCTTTGCTCTATCCATCAATCAGCAGGTGAACCAGCTTGTGGGTGAGGTTAGCTCCAATTTGCTTAAATATATTTTAATTACCTTATTGCAGTTCACTGCTGGACATAGGCATGTCCTAATGTACGTCACAGCACCCTTGCGCATCCAGTCCATGCCAGCTTTTGTTAGTTCGCAGTCTCCTCTCTAGGACTCGTTTACTCCATGGCAGATGTGACCAGCCCATTGCCACTTCAGATTGCTTTTGTCAATTTGCTTACAAACTTACAATAATTCATAGATACAGACTTAGTTTAACTACGGTATGAATCCAACAATACTCCAGTATGAGTTTCTACTATGTAGTTGATTGCCTAAGTTACCTGATGGCGAGAAGTAAATAAAATAGGCTATATCCAATAAATAGTAGATTTATTTAGTGTTTATTGATGAGTTGGACGAGCAGGCTCTGGCGACAGAGGCGGGACACGGCACCTTCGTCTCGCCGCCGCAGTTTGGCGGTTAGGCGGGCCAGGCTGAAGCGCGACTTGGTAGTACGGCCCTCACGACGACTACCTGTACAACGAAATAAGCTTTAGTCGACTTCAAAATTTGTCCAAATGCCACGGTGCCCGCTTCCCATCAGGTGGTCCATGTGCTTGTCTGCCATTTAAGTGGTATAAAATAGCCATTAGGGCCCTGACAGCCGATATCTCGTTCAGATATCCAATTTCATCCAAAATCGGTACAGCAAAGTTTGGATGGGTGGATGAAGAATAGATTATTTGCACTGTACCTTCCGCAACTCGCTGCCATGCTTCCCTGTCCACGTTGACCATGCCGGTAGAGGCGCTCCTACCCAGCGCCGCTGACTCCTGAGTGCCAGAGGACTGGGACTCAGCCACGTCACTTTCGCAACTTATTCTACTCGATCTGGTAACAAGAAAGACATACCTAAATAGCAAGTGGACTGAAACCTACAATTTTCATAGTAGATTCTTTGAGGTTTTGGCTGAATTGGTGACAGAGAATCCGAGTCTTTTCTGAACTCATAATAACCATCGTGTTGTGTTCCCGGCGCGCGGCGGTGAGTAGGGTAGCCAGACCCCCACTCCATCCCCCAATCCCCACCTCCAAACCTCCCTGCTAAAGGTCGGTAGCACCAGTGTGACGCCCCTGGTGTTGCACACGTCCATAGGCCACGGTGACCAGGTGGGCCGTATGCTTGTCTGCCATCTAAGTAGTATAAAAATACCCATTTAGGGTGGGATTTTAGTCTAACTACGAAACAGCGGAACTTCGATATTTTCCATGAAATGACTGCCATCTGACCTGCACAACAAACTGGCAATATCGAAGATTTATAGTTTGACCAGATTATCGACTTTTTTAGGACTCAATCTACCCGTAACGAATGCCATAGACTTTTGTATGGGCGACTGGGGCGGATGGCTTAAAAGGTACGCTTTGTGAAGTCATATTGACGTGACCGATTTATATAAAAAAAACTTACCTGTCTCCAGGCCTCAAATCGCTTGCAGAACTGGTACCTTCTCGTCTCATAGGGATGGACGAAGACAAGAACTTCTCTCTAGCTGCCTTAATTTTGGCTGCCCTTTCCGACAAACTCACTGATGCAGAATCATAATCTACAAAAGTTGGAGAATCAACCGTCGAAATGGATCTGCCAAATAGTCCTGGATTCCCTGACATATAACTGCTAAGACTTGGTAATGTAGTTACAGATGGTTGACTAGAAACTTCTAGAGGTTCAGAGTTCGATATTGGTTCAGGTAGATTCTTAGTCAGATTTGGTACTATAGTATCGGTACTAGCAGTTCCTCTGATAGTTTCTTGACTATCAATGTTTTTCTGGGTAGGCACTTCAATCTTGGATTTTTCAGGGTGGAGAGCGTTTGCACTGTGTGATTTGAGGACACCATCTAGATTAGTGGACGGTGCTGGTGTGAGACGTTTTTCAACTGAAGTTGCATCACGTCTTGATAATTGACAAGCGCTGGCTGATTTTTGGACTTCCCTTTCGAGGAATGGGTTGTTTCTGAAAAATAAATGTAAGCTTTTACACAGGCATAAAGGTAATATCGTATTAAAGAGATCCGATTCTCAGCACTCCATGGATTCATCGTGCGGTCGCCGGGTCCATGGCGTGGTACAGAGAGAAACCCGTGATGATATATAGGATTTGCTATGTAAGTATTAAACTTGAAAACGGCTTGATCGTTTTAAATGATTTACTTTTGTTTGTATTAACTTTCAAACTTTCGCGTTCCATGATTATAATAATATTTATGTAAACGGGAATTAACGCAATCATGGTATAGGTATAATATACATACCCATTGTTCGTAATTGTCAAGACAAGGTATACTAATATGCAACAATAATTTGGAAAATTCACAGGCAAAGTCAGTAACTAAGTGATGCTGGGTACAAACTGCAAGTAGCAGTCATGGCAGGGTTAGGTATTCCTATTGTATAATAGTTACCTGATGTTAACACCAACAGGCATATCGGGAGGTCTTCGGCGTTCAGCAGAAGGAGACCGCCAAGCAGGCGATGATGCTCCACTGCTGACAGGCGACGTACCTGGAATTTCATATTATTGTCATTAATTGGTTCCTATTTTCGTGTTTATGTACTTAGCAATTGATTATTGATTACCTTCTTCATTTATCTTCTTATTGTATCGCTGTATCATTATTCGTATAGATGGTGCTGTTTCTTTTGGCTGTGGCTTTCTTTGCGATGATGGTGAAGATGGTAAGGGAGGCCTCGTTCTCTTCTTAATTTCTTCTGCGTCGTGAAGATCACCTGAACTTTTTGAACGTGTAGTTTTCTCTTGTTTGACATTATCAACCTTAGTTTCTTTTCTTTTATTTTCACTTCTGTGGCTGTGGTCTGACGGTCTAACATCTGGGAGGTCTTCGACATTTACTGGTATTACTGCGCTGGGGACTGTTTCCCCGCTGCGAACAACTGGTGAGAATATCTTTCGTATCGTTTTGACAATTACTTCAGGTGAATGGTCCCGTTGTCCTGTTGTTTTGAGTTTAAGAATGAATACCTGGAAATTTTAATGTAATGAGCTTGCTAATAACACTAGGATATTAGGTACAAAATTAAACTTCTGAAAAATATTGTATCCGATGGAAGAATTATTCAAGTAGTCTTTAAATATTATCTTATTGAATATGAAGGACATATTCCTATTATTAATAATGGTAATATCTATTGCTTTCATACGTACTTCTCCATCAGAATCTGAATGCAAGGAAGTTGGAGGAGTTCTTGGCTTTTCAGATGCTCTTCTGGGTCTTTTTCTTCTTCTTGGTATTTCCACAGTGACTGTATCAACATCATGATCCGTATCGCTTTCAGATGGTTTTGATTGTTCTCTCTCTAGTCTTGCTCTAGATTTAGATTTCTTTTTACCATTCGTTTTCTCTGTATCTTTTACTTTTAAATCATCCTTAGATTCATAAATAACTTCTCCATCCATAATATCAATATTTTTTTCTTTTTTGGTTGCATAATCTTTGCGGACAAAAATGTCTTTATCTGTACTTTTTTTGCGAAGTTCGTTATCAGAAACTTCCTTGAAATGACTAGAACTGCATCTTTCTATTTCTTGAATGGTTTTCCTGATAAACATTGCGTCTTCTTCAATGCTGGGTTGTCTAGTAATTTTTCTTCTAGATTTATTGTCAGTAGGTTTATTCTGAAATGACAATCACTTATGAAGGCTATAAACGGGATTGCTTTATCCACGAGAAATATGTGTGTTACCTGTTCACGGATTTTGGGACGAGCGCCAGCAGACTCTCTTGTTTTGGGACTGCGATTGTCTGAAAGGATAACTGTGGAAATTGTGAATTATAAGTTAAATTCATGAACATTGTTTAGAAGCAAAATTATTAATATTCACGTGTCAGTAGGTACCTAATGTCCATACAGATGTGAATGTAAAGAATACCTCCTCTATCAAGGACCTTAGGTAAGGCTAGCAAAAAATATTCCTTCTTACTCTATAAGTAACAATGCGTATGTAATTATACAATAGTACCTTCTATAGTATACTGAATCTGACCGAATTTTTATTTGAAATTTGACACGAAAAATTCATCATTTCGATATTTAGTTACTCTTACGTACATCAAAATCGGTTTAACCATTCAGTGCTTATATAGGTACACATGATTTCCTTTTTTGGTTTCCCTGAAAATTATGTAAAATAAATTATTGTTGAGTGATCTCACCAGCTCCATTAGGTTGCAACACTGCGGTCCCGGTTACCGCCGAGCTGGTCTCGCACAGCAGCCGTGCCTCTGCCTGCCCGTACGTGTACACGGGTTTCTGAGGAGTGTGTCGAGGAGACACAGCCACCAGGGGAGCAGCAGTACATATCTCCTCATCTTCAATTTCAACCAGAACTGCTCCGCGACTTTGGGGACCATCGCATTCATCAGCGCCATCGAGCTGAGAAATAAAATATTATTTTATACTAGTTCCACGTCTCCGCCTCCGTCACCCGCGTGAAATGCTGATCTCGTTTCCAAAACTCACACGAACCTATACCAGATAACCTATGGCATATTTAACCATAATCCATCCCTGTGCTAAATTTCATTCAAATTCGTTTAGCCGTTTTTGTGTGAAAGCGTAACAAATATCTATGCAACTTTCATGTTTACAATATTTGCTCGGTTGCAGTGATACAGGGTTGTGACTGCTATGACTCTTCCCTGTTCGATTTTTGGGTCAAGCCAATAGATACCATAAGGTTTTAAATGTTAAGAAGTTCTTAGCAGCAGTTCGTTAGGAAACCTTGGATAAACTTAGAGCGAAGTCTCATATGGACGCCCTCGGTCCCATCTAGGGTTCACAGGACCATAAGTCAATTAGCAGCTCAGAATTAGTCGTCTTTAAACGTTTATTGACTGCAGAGGAAGTTCGCGAAGAAGAAGGAACTGAAGTAGATCGCGGGTTGTTGTCTCTGCCTACCCTTAAGGGAGACAGGCGTTAGTATATGTATGTATACGTACAGAATGTTCTCTCTCATACTCCGAATCGAAGTCATCAGCATCGTTCACACTGAGGCTTGACGCATGGTGTCTGCCGGAGCCGGCTGTGGAGGGAGCGACGCTGCCGTCTGACTGTGTCCTGGTGAGAGGCGCCTGAGTGACCTTGCTGTTGCGAGCTCGGGCTGCTCTGAGTAAGGCTGACGTGGAGGCCTCGGGTGCTATGCCCCGGGACTTCTCCCATTCGTGGAGCTTGCGTGTGAAGGACCGGGAGATTCCTGAAACATTATTATTTGGTAGTGATAACATTGTGTAAATTGACTCTAAGATGTTGTAGTCATTTGGAGTAAATATCTGCGGAGATTATGCAGATAGGTATTAATATTAAGAGCTACTACTACCAAAACTAAGTACCTATAAACACGTACAATGACTTTAACAATAGGTACGAATAAATGGACATGACACAGCAGCAAATATTCGACCAAGACAGGCCATCTGAAGAATAGGTCTGTGCTAAAGGAGGATCCTACGCCACTACAGTATATTTTGGATGTTGTATGGTAGTCGAAGTCAAATTTAGCTGTGGCGTAGTATGAAGTTTAGATTATCTTTGGTAAATGGCGCTGGGTACCAGCCACAAAGAAAAAGGTAATCAACAAAGATAAAAAAATGGAGTACCTTGAAATTTGAAAAGACCAGTGGAAGTTTGCACGAGGACTTCATCAGGTTTTGCCTCCTCTTCCCACGCTGGCACTGAGTTCGTTTCCTTCATACGTTTCCATTCATCTGAAATCATATAAAATCAAATAGGTAACTACTTTTTATTCAACGCAAAATTTAACAAAGAATGTCTCTTTCAATCAACAATTAAACTAATCGTAGTCCACTGCTGGACATAGGCCTCACCCAGTCTGCACTATACAGCACCCGATCCTTCACCTTTAGAATTTTTTTTTCTTATTGTACGTCATTATGAATTCACCCATCCATTGATAAGCCAAGCTTCAAGCAAAACCTAATGAAAGGCATTATCGCCAAGAACGGTAAAATAACGATTTCCAATTTCATGGCCTTGATAGATGCTTTTTCACTTCTAGCATCAGGATTCTTTGAGGCCAGGAAATCATACGTGTGTCAGTAAAGAATTTCAAAGCTTCATGATTGGATAAAGTTTCTGAATACCTTAGGTCAAGAGAGAACCAAAAAATTTATATAGAGAGAAACAATAAATTTACCCCATTTCCGCAGAAAATCTTCGCTAAGGTCTTTTCTAGCCGGTATAGGTAGTGGTTGCTTCACGCCTTTCTTCAGCTGCCATTCCTCCAACTTTTTGCGGAAGTCTGCTGACAGTTGCTCTTCTGTTGCCACTGGACGGGCTCCAGATACACCTAAGAAGAAATTTGAGGTACCTTTAACCAGTCGTATCGTTTTGAAACGGTATGATATTGGAACAGGAACTATTCAATGTTTTCTAGTAAGCCCCTCAAATTAAGGCTTATTTGGTTTATATCGGAAAAATTTCGAGTATCTAGGATGCGTCCAGGTAGCTCAGTTGGTGAGAGCATTCCCCCTGTAAGGGACTGGTCACGGGTTCAAGTCCCGTCCTGGATGATCATTTTTTTCCGATCAGAAAATCATTATTTGGTTTATTTTAACGATCTCTATGCAATATTATTTGGTAACAAGTGTGTTTTCAAAACTATTAGACAGTTTCCTCACCTGGATTCAGCTTGTCACGTCTATCAGAGAATTCTCTCCTAAGGCGCGATTGTAGTGCGGCGTAGTTCCTCGCTATTTCATCGCGTACGACGCTCGCCTCACAACCACTGCTGAGTCCCTCGGTTTCTGGAACAATAGAGAACAATACTATAACAGTATTTTCGTATATAAATATTTTAACTATCACCTGAGTTCCAAAAACAAAACCTTGTCTACTTTAGATGATTTATTGCTTTCATCATTATCATCCAAACGCAAATTCCATCTATCCCAATCTACTTCTCCCTTCCGCTCCCGTTCCTCCCCCCCCCTCCCGGAAGGTGCCAGTCCTTATTCGTCAATCAACAGGTGTACCGGTTTTCCGACGAGCTTGGCTTGGTAGCATACACCTCTATCATATTCTTACAGATTTTAACCTAAACATCATTTATAAATCTATTAGTGTACAGAATTGTTAAAGTTGCCTTACCCCAAGTCATACCGCTATGTCTAGATATTTTCTATTAATATTAAAACGATTAAAATCAGCCTATATCTAAAACGATGTGAAAAATACTGAACCTCAAAATGTCCATCACCACCGATACTATAACTCACTCGGTTTACCGGCTATTAACTCGTCATCGATTATGAATCTGGTTCTTATCATGGCGCGAAACTAAAAATTTTACTATGAGTATGCCCTATTAATCTCTTTGCTACATATTTAGTATATACAACGATAAAGATGGCTGCGCATCCGCGCTCGTGATCACTTGAGTGTGTGCAATTTTTAAAAATATCAGATGCTAGTTAAATTCGGTTCGAAGGACCATGAATGATTACTCTAGGTACGATATATTACGGTGTAAAGACAAAGCATTAATGTTTCATGTCATTTTATATTGCTGTCTGAAGAGCTTGCTAAAAGTCAAGTTTAATATAATAATGTTTATTAATTTATACGAAAATTTGTTACAATTTTTAATTTTTATTTAATGTGGTAATCTCACAGCCTCTGTGGCGTAGCGGTAGTGAACGCGGCCACTGCGTAGAAGGCGCGGGTTCGATCCCCGCTCAGTGCAAATATTTGTATGCATGATTATGGGTATTTGCATTGGTCTGGTCGCGCCTCGGAGAGCATGTTAAGCCGTCGGTCCCGGTTGCCATATGAACACCTATGGCAGTCGTCACGGGTAGTTGAAGCCCTAAAAAGTCTAACAACACTGACGATAGATGATGTTATAGTAGGTCGAAGGCCGTTGACTGAGAATAACGCCGAAGCTCTAGTAGGTACACAAAGAAGGTACCTACTGTTATTCACTTCTGATAGAAGTTTATGGAACCTATAAAATATAATTGTCTTTCAATTCTACATTGATGTCATATGAAAATGTCAAAATAAATCGCACAATTCTTGCTTACAAACAAACGGAAAAAATATAAAATGATCACATAACAAGACAATAGAAGCATGTAAATATATCAAAACTTAATTAACTTTTTGTAATTGATCACAAAATTGTCGATTGCAAATGAATAAATTGTATATAACTAAAATCTTTGGCGTCCAATCACCTCACCTATTAATCATTACACCTGTGGATTACTAGACGAAGCTCTGGCGCAGGATTTCCTCTCGGATTTGGGGGCTAAGATAGTAGTCGCACCCTCAAAAGTTAAGATACGCCAAATCAAGAGGCAGTAGGAGAGCGGAACTTGGACTCCAAAATACAAGCTTTAGTTGTAACTGAGACTAACGCTGTCGTGACACCCTCCCCAAAGCCCTCCTCTAACTCCCCAATAACCTCCCTCTAACTACCACTAATTCCCAAAACCCTCTACTCGGGGTCGGCAGCGCGAGTGTGACATCCCTGATGTAGCACATATCCATAGGCCATGGTGACCGCTTCCCATATAAAAAAAGACATCGTTTTAAATACACCAACCACGTTTATTTCAGGAGCCGAATTAAATAGAAGAACACTAATGGTTTTCACCTCTCTAGTTTTTACGGTTTTATTATCAGTAACAATATGGCTAGCAGTAAGTACAATATTACATTATTCACTAGACTTTGTCAAACTCAATTAAAAACCCTGCTGTGGTCCCTAGCGTCTACAATATGGAATAACCCCATGAAGACTCCAAGAAGGACAATAAAGGGTTTTTACAGGGTCGGCAGCGCGAGTGTGACACCCCTGATGTTGCACAAATCCATAGGCCACGGTGACCGCTTCCCATCAAGTTGGCCGTGCGTTTGTCTGCTACCTAAGTGGTATGAAAAAAACCAAATCGATAAACTAAGTATTTTGTTTCAGGCATACGATCCAAATGCATTCACATTAGGAGCTTCAGCAGTCTGGGAAATAATTACTGGCAGCTGTCGCCTACGCTGTCGACAGAGCCACAATGCAGAGAAACGTGACGAGGATTTGCTAAAAAGTCGTGAAAATACCACTTTTAGAGAAGCTGCACTCGCCATTGACCAAGCGAATCGGCAGAACCAATCTCCACGAACTGCTGAACAGATTTCTGAGCAAGCTCCTAATCTAGCAATAGCTGCAGGAACTCTAAGAGCTCAAACGCCGGGTATGAGAAATATCGACAATGAGACTTGCGACTGTGAAACTTGTCCTTGCAAACTGATTGAAAGCACCATTATGTATGTGATACATTTACTTAAGTAATTAATTTATAGGAAAATGAACACATATATGAGTTCTTTATTATTTGGAAGTGTACCATACTGGAAACCGCGGTAGCCTAGTGGTTTGGGTAATGGACTGCTGAGACGAGGTCTCGGGTTCGATCCCAGGTTCACCATGGCACACACATCGATGCTTTTCGAAGTTATGTGTGTTTTTATCGCAGGTTTATTAGTGCCTCGGAGAGCACGTTAAGCTGTCGGTCCCGGTTGCCATACAAACATCTATGGCAGTCGTTACGGGTAGTTGGAGCCCACAAAAGTCCAACCAGTCTAACTTGTAACTTCGATATATCCATTGGTCATAATGACCATTGGTTGTGGAGGTCACATGGCAGTCGCTCCACGGAAAATATCGAAGTTCAGCCGCATCACAGTTAGACTGGAAAGCCGACCCCAACTGAGTTGGGAAAAAGGTTCAGAGAATGAATGATGAAATGATGTTGTTGTTTCTTTTGGCCTATTACCACAGTCCACTGCTGATGGTCTTTCGTTCAACGACCTAAAATAGGTAGCTATGATGAACGTGAATCACTTTTTTCATAAATAAATTTACTACCAACAACATCAACGCTTGCATCTTCTAGACAGTATGCTATAACAAATTTTAGTGTAAGCAAATTAACACACGTACGCTATATTTGTGAGGCATGACAGCAAATACCAATGTTTATGTCTAAGTAATGTGCAATGACTTGAAACAATATTATATTAACCACTTTACCAAAGTATCATATCTTTAACAGGAGCATAAAGCCAGTTGGACGCGCGTACAGCAATTTGGCAGAAGAAATTTACAATTCCTACGTTTTCCTATTGGTATGTATTTCAATAAATTTACATTTGTAGACTTTAGACAAATTAACAATATGGCTGGCGTGCTTCCAAATTGTACGGTTTAGATGCAAAACGGAAAAGATAGAAGAGTATAGTGTAATGGATAAATAGAAGGTTTTTGCAGGGTCGGCAGCGCGAGTGTGACGCCCCTGGTGTTGCACACGTCCATAGGCCACGGTGACTGCTTCCCATTGTCTGCCACCTGAGTGTTATAAAAAAATTCTGATGTTGGCGATTGCATTAAAAAAAACTTGGTTTAGATTAAGTTCGTAACTCATCTTCAAGATCTTTTCCAGTCCAGTTTTGAAGAGTAACTGACATTACTAATACCTATTCCTTTTAATTGGGTTTGGAGATTGGGTTCGCATAAGTTGTATTTGAACTTGGGACTTCTCAATCGTAAGGCTGTCTTCTTAAAAACTACTGAATCTGGAGTCCTACGCAGCTCCTGGCCAGCTGGTAAGTAGGTAGCCAGAGCTCACAATCCCCCCTCATCCCCCAGTCCCCATTTCCAAATTTCCCCCTCGTAATCTCCTAACTCTCCAGGGTCAGCAGCGCGAGTGTGGCGCCCCTAATGTTTCACATGTCCATAGGCCACTGTGTCCACTTCCCATCATAGGAAATGAGGTGTTATAAAAAATAACTAAAAACACTTTTACAGTTTCGAGGCTTCTGTAACGAAGTAGTTACGAGGTGTCCTGACGCTATAGAACATTTGGAAGCTTCCGATAAGGTAATTATTACTTCCTACGCATGAACGGAACGCATTGAAGAATTATACAAATGACGACATTAGAGTCGGTCCACTTGCACATTACAAATACGCACACACTCGGACACTATTCGGCCACTACGCGCCAACGTCATTCAATTCAGTCAGCGAAAATAAAAAACAGCCACATACATCCAAATTAGAGTCACTTCCTGATGTTGGATTGAATTTGACTTTATTAGTATACTTGTGTATCTTCGATGACAATACGATAATATTATACTATGAAGCTGGTCTGACGATGGAGTTGGTCCGTCATTATTTGAACTCTTTTGATTTTTCTAGTTTATACACTTACTAGAAACCTATTAATAGTCTAATACTTCACTAATACTTTGAAAACCCTAAACTTTTAAAAACTAATTTCTTCTTTTGTACAGATTGGTTCAGAAGAAAACTTTTACTTCTATTCAAGTTCACCTGATCAGACGCGTACATTAACCAGACATGTTGACATCAAAATACGCACACCTCCCACTGCGTCCAGTCCATCAGTTGGCCCATCAACTGGTTCTAAGCCTCCAGCTTCGCAACAATCTTCTAAAAACGAAATCCCTTCAAGTCCCAATAAAAGCACACCTTCAGTAAGTCCTGCTGAAAGTAAAGTGATACCACGTGATAAGAAATGTTGCATAAATCGTGAGGAAAAACCAACAAGTGCAAAAGTCGCAAAAGCTACAAAAGCTGGGACAACTACAGAAGCTGCTGATCCAAAAGCTACATCAACTGCGACTAAATCAGAGCTTCCACAACCACGGATACCTCAGTCTCGAGAATCTTTAGACAGAGATATTAAAGATTTTCTTCGCAATGGCCCACAAGAACGACCTCCTTTGCATATATGCCCAGGTTGCAAGTCAAAAGGGTTAACTTGTGTTCGGGGATGCCCCAACGAAAGTCATGGAGAGAAAAAAGAGGAAGATGAGAAATAAACTGGGAGTGGTTTATTTTATAAATGTGTTAAGAAAAAATTAAACTACTTTTAATTACTTGTATACATTCCATTAATTTGGACCCAATCTGATATAATAAATCAAATGTTATCTGAAGGCTATTTTTTATACCACTTATATAGCAGACAAGCCTACCTGATGGGAAGCGGGCCTAAAGTCAAAAGCCTAATTTCTTTGAATCACTCTCTAAGGAAAAGTCGAGCACTTAAATAATAAATAGTACCTTTTGCTGGCTTTTGAAGGAAATGTACCAAAATCTATAAATATATTTATATGTATAAAAGAACGGCTGAACCGATTTGGCTGAAAATTGGCAGGGAGGTAGCTTGGAACCAGGAGACGGCTATAGGATACTTTTTATTCTTTTGTTTGGAATGGAGAGTGGAGGGCGAAGTAGAAGGCGGAAGAGGAAAATGGTGTAGAGAGTCGAGTGGAGAGTCGTTTAATCGGCGGCGATACCGACTTCCACGCGGGCAAAGCCGCGGGCAAAAGCTAGTAGTTTATAGAATCAACTGCTCTGCTCTTTAAAAAAATACCGTAGGATGATGTGTGTGAAAAATACATCTAATGGACGACTAACGTAGACTTGCGGTTTCTACATGGGTTTTTTGTATAACTAACTTTATTGATTACAAAATCACATTATATAGGTTTCTCATATCAACTTTCTGCCCAATATTATCCACGATATTCTATTACCTAATTTATCTATGGTTAGAGTTTTACTCAAGAACATTAGAAATTTCCTTGTTGTTTTACTATATAGATCAGTGGTTTTACTACGTAAAACAACTTTGACCTATTTCTTGGCATATGGGATGCCAAACAGAAACATTTTATTTGTTTGCATTAAGAAGTAGATTATCAGTTGGAAACGAATACAGAATTTGCGCAAGCGGACTATCTAGACCTTGAGAACAACTTTACAAATATGTGACGTATTACCAGCCCATAGAATACAAATTACTGTAAGTAAATAAATTATGCTTTTTTTATTGTAATTAGATGGATTATTGGTTTGTGCTTTGATCGTTCCTCTTCAATATTTTGTTCCGTGGTTATATAGGCGACGGCCTTTGTGGCGTAGCAGTAGCGTATGCGACTGCTACGACAGGGAACGCGAGTTTGATGCCTGCTCAGTGTAAATATTGTATGCATGAATAGTTATGTCTATATGCATTGGTCTGCGTGTTTCTATGTATAATATGTACGTATTTACAAAAAAAATATAACTATGTTTATCCGCATTTTAGAACCCATAACACAAGCTAGTTTAACAAGGCTTACTTTGGGACTAGAGAGCACTGTACGTTAATACTATTATATATTCTGTGGCGCTTTTTTCTTATTGTCGATAGACTCGCGTTTGACCACAATCTCACCTGATAGAAAGTGATGATGTGTTCGACGATGGAGCACGCTTGCCTAGAAGCAACCTATTCGCTATTGACTTAAGGACTCCCAGGTTATAGCTTTCCGGAAACACAGACTCAGGCAGGGTATTCCACTCCTTAGCTGTACGCATAATGAACGTATTGCTGAAGCGGTTCGTACACGTATGAGCGGACTAGCGGCGTGCAGAATATCATAGATAATGTTTATAGTTAGACTCTCCGTTCTATTGCTATCTTAATGTATATAAAGATTGGTACCCAAAGTGGACAATATTTTCTTTATTTTTTTTATTCTTTTATTTCAAGCTTGACGTATAGTTTCATGTACAAAAACTGTCATATTACGTTATCTATACTGAGAATAACTTTATTCTCAATCTATATCATAATAACGCCAACATACCACTATGCCATAATAACAGTTTACCATTTTACCATCAACGTTAAAAACCATAACATGGAGATCAGAATTAAGCATTCGAGGTGTTGCTGGTGAGGTGTGGTTTCGCACCAACTGAGCTGACCGACATGGCATTATGTGACTACTGTTATTGCACGGTTAATGATGTACGCCGTAAGTATTTAGCCTTTCAATAGATTATACTAGCTTCCGCCCGCGGCTTCACCAGCGTGGAGGTCGGTATCGCCATCAAGTTTACTTATAGAGTGAAGCTAGCTTATAGCATGGTTTTAACATAATACCTAACAACATTTAAATATGAGTCGTTAGATTACACGTTGTTACAGAATACGTTGAATAAATAAAGGTTCACTGCTCGTTCCTCGTAGGTGATAGCGTGATAATATGTAGCCTATGTGTTGACCCGACTTCTTAATAATATTCGTGCCAAATTTGAAATAAATCCATTCAGTACTTTTTGAGTTTATCCCGGATATACAGACAAACAGACAAACAGACAAAAATTCTAAAAACTATATTTTTGGCTTCGGTATTGATTGTTCAACACACCCTAGGTATTCTTTTCAAAACATATTCAATGTACAGTTTTGATTTTCCTATCATTTTATTATATTATGTATAGATAGATTAATTAATACCGTTTTTGGATAGCTTTACGGTTGTTTATCGGATTTTTTAGCTGATTAAACTTGCTTATAGTGGCAGTATAGCAGTCAACACATAATGAGCTTGTAAACAGTACATAAATACATAAAATCACGTCTTTTCTCATTGGAGTAGTAAAGCAACATCTTTCTACATGCTAGGTACTATCTTGACATACACCTTTCACTTCTACTTTCATATGGTTTTCATATATGCACGTCGGTGGTACTCTTGACCTGGCATTTCTCTAAAACGTCCATGATCTGATTTACGTATGTAGTACTGAGTTTTCAGCGCTAGGCCTCAGTCTGGCAAATGTTGAACTAGGCCCTATTCAGCACGCCTGCGAGGTACATACCTGTTCTTATGTATATATTATCATTTTTTAAACTTGTATTTATATGTGTGTCTCGTAGGTTAAGTTCTGAATAAAATTCTTTCTCACTTATATGTATTTTTTTTTCATTTTACAAGAACATTGCCGGATCCCAAGACGTCGGGGGATTTTGGACAAAAAGAAATATCTACGTCGATTCTTCCCATTTGCAGTTTTTTTGACTTTACTTGTGGTTAGTAACTTATAACCTTATGTCCATTTGGCCGTTGACCATTTCAGAAACTAATATTAAAAAAATAATATGCTTCAGTTCGACCGTCTCCCAAGATAGATTTTTACCTCCCTTTAAAAGAATGTAGGATTATAGGCAGAGGTAAATTCCGAGGGAGGATTTTTTTTTATACTACGTAGGTGGCAGATAAGCACATGGCCCACCTGATGGGAAGCGGTCACTGTGGTCTATGGACGTGTGCAACACTATGGGTTCACACCCATAGTGTTGCACACGCACTGCCTGAAGGGAAGGAGGGAGGGCTAGGAAGATGACGGGAGCCTAGGATGGGGTGGGGGGAGGAGGGGTACAGTGAGCTCTGGCGACCCTACTTACCGGCGGGAACACAACACGATGGTTATTATGGCCGCGGTGTTCTGTAGGGCGGAGGTACTACCCCAGTCGGACAGCTCATTTCGGACGGGAGATACCGTCGTGTAGGTATTATAAGATTTGAGTAGATCTCTTGCTCAATGTGCCACTCTACCTGTACCGTATATCGACGGTAGACAGAAAATAATGGACAACCGACAAATTTCAGCAAGAAGCTATAATATTATTAGCCATTGATTCGATCAAGAAGAAGTAGATGTAATCTAATTCTGCAACTTCCCTGTATTTTGACTATTTACAGAAACTATAATTATAAGTTATAAATGTACGTAATACTTTTCACAGTATTCGGGTACTCAAATTGATCCAACACAGGAACTTTGTCCAGAAAATTCCACTTTTGTCACACGTTTCTTGTACGTTTTTGGAAAACCACTGGCCAGGTATAATATACGTTATATTATCTACTTATGCCCGCCTGCAGCCAAGACGACCTTAACGAGGCCACTAATAGCGCTGTCAAGATGGCAGAATTTTATGCCCGAATAATTTAGCATGATGAATCATTGACGCGAAAGAAGAAGACTTTGCTCATCCTACGTTCATTGCTCTGTATGCCTCATGAGGTTCCAGCAGTCAAAAGATGTAATTTGTGTCATCAGCCTGGTTAATAGCGATATTTTGTAGACTAGTTTTTATCAAGCATGAAGTCATTTTGTAACGCTGTTAAGCCGTTGGTCCCGGCTGCCAAACTAACATCTATGGCAGTCGTTACGGGTAGTTGGAGCCCTAAAATTTTAGATAACTGGTTTAACAACAGAACTGAGATATTACCAATGAGTTAGGAAGGTCAGTTGGCAGTCGCTTCACGGAAAATATCGAAGTACGCAACTTCATAGTTGACTGACCAAAAGCTGACCTTAATTGAGTAGAAATAGACTAAGGATGAAAGTATACATATCCATAAAATCTAAGTTTTAAACCATTACAATAAATTATTTTCAGAATCGCCCAAACTTCGATGTATTACATTCGGCAATTAGGGAAAATTGTTATGGATTTCTTCACTGATGTAAGTTATATTTGTTAAAACCTTGGGATACACCTGGGATACACTATTAGTAGGTGATGGTTTGTGGCATTAACTGTGACTACGTCTAGTGCTATTAGGTCGAATCGAAATCTCAGACTCTCTCACATACTTTGAACATAAAAATGGTGGATTGTACAGTCTGATGCTTGGTAGCGTGGTTTTCTTTCTAATATTACTTTTTATGTAACTTTCTTACTAGTTTCATACTTTTCTTGTATATATAGACTACTGCAATAATGGATATTAAATGAAAGGGCTTGACGATAAGAGCGGTACAGCAGTACTGTAGCGGTCGGTCTATACTAAAGTTAATTGTGGAAAAAGAAATCCAACATGGCCAAAAGCGTTTAACTTAAAACATTTTTTACTTAATTTTAACTAAAATTGTTTTTTACAGTTCTGGGCATTTATCGAAAGTGAAACTGGTTACGAGCCTAAAGAAATATTGCCAAAAGCAGGTAGTAACATAACTATAACATCTGTGGACTCCGGCTCAGCTCCCACGGCATCATTTTCAATTTGCTCGAATCCTGCATGCCCCTACAAGCACACCTTAGTAAACACAGCCCATATAAAGTCAAGAACAGTTATGCCGACATCTTTGCAAGGTCTTTTTTCTAAGCCTTCATGTGCCTATTCAACAAATAAGCCTAAGAAACCTCTCAACAAGTATATTAATTCATTCGCAATGTTCAATATTTAACTCTCAATTGGATTCAAGACACAAAAACATCCAGCTACACACAGGAGAGATTATTCAGCAATGAAACAGATATATAAATAAAAAAAATATAGAATAGATATTAAAAAAAAACTGTAAGTTATAAAACAATGAAGTAATCGTCTGAACTAGCCTTTTATTTTCACCTATTACCTACAATTGATCAAATGAATGACTCACTAAAGGATGGTAAGCATCCTGAAATTCTTAACTCGCAACCCTCGCAATGACTCGGCTTGGGTGTGCCCAATTTTTTCTTCAAATCTGATAGGTACTGACTTTTAATGAGACATTTTTACCCTAGGGTTAGGCCAACACTTGGCCGCTTCTTCCTCGTAGTCAAACTTTTTTAGCGACACGCGAAAGCAACAGCTCGGCGCTGAGAATTTCCTATAGGTACGTTGTTTAAGGCTTCGCACACTTGGCGTCAGAGACGCGTAGTCGCGTAGACAAGCTAACGGAGTCACCGCGTCTAGTGGCGCTTTAAAATTGTCGGCCGCAGCCTGTCGTCGCGTCTAGTCGCCGATTTGACGCTATCGCCAAGTGTGCGCCTAGGGTAATGAAGGTATGACACGACGGTATCTCCCGTCCAAACTGAGTAGTCCGTCTGGGGTAGTACCTCCGCGCTACAGAAGATCTCAGCAATAATAAAAATCGTGTTGTGGTCCCGGCGGTAAGTGGTAGCCAGAGCTCATTGGAGAGCTTTTGTGCTATCAGCTGGTTGTCAGCATAGAAACTTTAAAAAAAAAAATTAGAAAACCTACGGCAAGATCATTAGAAATCTCCTTGTTGATCTACGGCTTCGAGATGCATCCCTGCCAGTGGCACAGCGTAAATAAAACGAGAAACGAATAGAATAGGTCAACCAATCAGTCCAATCACACTCAAGCTCGTGATCCTGCCGCGGCACGCGCGTCGTACACCAGCGACGAGCTTGGATGTGATTGGTCGACCTATTCTATTCGTTTCGTTAGCGATTTACGTTGTTCCACTTGTTTACCGGGGCTAGTTTGGGACATACGGTGTCTCCGTTTTGCGAAAATATTACTAATGAATTATCGCCGTATAAAAGCACTTCAATCACATCTTCATGCATTTTTATGATAGAAAACTTTTCAATGAATCATTAAACGCATCTTTCATCAAATGTCATCACATTTCTAATCAAAATTAACTTGTCAACAGTCAACACTCAAGATGTTTATATAGAAAATCACTTAAGTTTTATATAATAATGAATGGTAACTATGTACCAGGGATTGAAAGTGGGTACGTTGATGGGTACCCATTCTAAGGGTCACCCAATGTGCCTAAAGCGGGCACACCACCCTCAGTTAATTTGTTTTTAAATCGTACAATATTAATGCCGACTTCTATGAACATCTGTTCTTATCTGAAGAGATTGAATGGTTTGTTATACAACATTAGACATTCACTTCTATTTACATTAACATCTTAATAATAGAAAACAAAATTTTAAGTAGGTAATAACTTCTTCTCCTTCTTCTTCAACCTAGCGTAGAGTCTGGGGTCCGCTTTACCAGTCTTAACTGCGGACTTAACTGGACCTCGATATTTTCCGTGAAGCGACTGCTATCTGACCTTCACAACCCAATGGTGACATTAGGCGATATCGAAGCATTGCAGCTAGACCGTTATGATACATACTATGATCACACCGTTTTCCCTTCGGGGTAGGCAGAGACTACAACGTACTTCTGTCCTTACATACCTACCAACTTCACGCGCTTCCTCTACTGTCATTAAACCTTTCATGCAAGCTTGCCGATTTTTTAGTGCTTTTAACCTGCCCTTTTTTCTATTGAGTAATATCAACCTATTTTATGTTAAGTTTGTTTATAATTACTATAGAAAAGTTAAAAAAAAAGTGGAAAAAAGAAGAAAACACTAGAGCTCAAGAAATACTAACCCAGTTCACAAAAATATCTTCAATTTCTTGCTATCTGTACTTATACACTAATATTATAAAGTTAAAGAATTTATTTGTTTGAACGCGCTTATCTCTGGAATTACTAGTTTGAATTGAAAAATTCTTGATGTATTGGATAGCCTGTTTATTGAGGATGATTATAAGTCATATATCATCATGCTACTATGCAGGGTACCGGAATGGTAATCATATATATGTCAATAACCGCCAAATTCCCATACATCATTGTGAAATTATCACGGGCATGTATGCCATGGGCGAAGCCGCAGGGAACAGTTTATTGTAATTAAATTAATGATTACTTTCAGGTAGAATACGAAGGAAATATGTATTGCTGATATTAATTACTGTTGGTTTTCTGGTTAGTAACGGATTAACTTAATTTATTTTATTTATGCATGGGTACACTATAATAGAATGGAATTCCCTGCCCGAGTCTGTTTCCGGAAAGCTATAACCTTGGAATATTCAAATAACGAGTGAATAGGATCCTTCTAGGCAAGCGTGATTTATCGTAGACCACATCGTCACTTACCATCAGGTGAGATAGTGGTCAAACACGAGCCTATCGCCTATAAAAAAAAATAGAAAGAGAAAATGAATTCGCGAGTCCGACTCGCACTTGACTGGTTTTTTGCCATACTTTTTTATGTTGTCTACGTCAATATGACTTCACCTCGCCTGATGGTAAGCTTAAGGTTAGCTACCATTTAATATCTTATCTTCTTCACTTCCAGCTGTTCATGATAAAAGTGCCTAAAGAAGGACGTAAGGCATGTTGTCTCGCTCTCTATTGCACGCTTGTTAGGTATTTATAAGCTTTTATTGAACTTGCTCCGTTGTTACTAACAAACTAATTATTAGTATGGGACAAATCCACTGCCTAAAGTCTAGAATTCCAAAATAATGTATCTATACATAAATAAAAAAGAATTGCAATTACGTTAGTCTCGCTAAAACTCGAGAACGGCTGAATCGATTTGGCTAATTTTAGTCTTGAAATATTCGTGGAAGTCCCGGGTGAGAAAATAGGGAAAAATGGAGAGTGAAATACTAAAAATGTCAATTTTAGTTGGTTCGGTATTTTTGACATGATTACTGACAGGGCACTTACATAACTTGATTGCCAGGTGAAATGAAATTTGCCGGGACAGCCAGTTTATTTACAAGCTTTTATTTAGTTTCACCTGTCCCAATTTCTTAACTTTTCAGATTAAAACGCGTATTGGTGTGTTTCATCTGCGACGTGTTGGATATTATTGCCGATTTATATATTGAAGTAAGTGTACTTAAATGTGAGGAAGAATTTCTGCAAAAAATATTTTTATTTTTTTATTGATTTTATATAAAGTATTTTAAACAAACTCAGCGGGTCTACAAACTGTCTAGAGACAGTCAACACACGGTCTGCAGACGGTCTACAGATGGCATACAATGTACCCACATTCTACATACATTCTACACACAGTCTAACGGGTCTACAGACGGTCTTTAAACCTTCTGTAGACCTTATATAGACCGTCTGTAGACTCTCTGTAGACGGTCTGTAGACCTGTAGAGCATTATTCTGTAGGCCATCTGTAGACCATCTGTAGACTTTCTGTAGATGATCTGTAGACCTTACGGTCTATAGACTTTCTGTAGACGGTCTACATAGTTACGAAGCGGAGGTGTGCTATGATCAATATTTAACTGCTCGTATGTTTAACGTAATTATTTTTTCTACAGATCCGTTCTTGCAACTCGTCTGTGGATATTATTGCGTGTATCGAACTACCAGATAATACGCTCCAAGCCAATATGGATTATTACACCACGGTATGTGAGAAGAAATTAACAAAATGATAATGTAACTTAGTTTGATGATAATAATGTTAATAAATAATAGGAATTTACTGTGGTTTTTTTTTCATTCTTAGCTTTACGTTTGACTTCTATCTCACCATGGTAAGATTAAATACGATGATATTTTTTATTTGCTTTTTCAAGTGAATACATATAACGGCAATGGACATGTATATATATACACATGTATCCATGTACATGTGGCAGTATTAAGTTTGATGCGATTAAATGAATTGATTGATTGATACAAGGTATTTAAGTGCATTCAGGCAACAGAGTTAGCGCCTTCCACTCGCCAGGGGAGACGCTACTGTTTTTCGGTCGAGGCGGGAGTAAGTCTCTACAGGGCTACTCCGAGGCTCTCCACGTGAGGAATACGTGGAGAGCCTCGGAGTCTAGGTGGCTATTATTATTCTGTGACAGTGGGGAGCAAGATTTTTTGTTCATACCTCCAATGTATGATACATAGCTAATTTACTATCTTGTGATAGTAATAGACTTTCTATTTTTATTGCATATCAAAGCCAATTACCTACACTGAAGCGACAGTAACGCTACATTTGTTTGTACGGTTCGTGTACAACTATAGCCTTGCTACAACAGGCTACAACCCAAGAAGTTAGAGCAATCCTTGCTCTAGCCCAAGAAGTTTAAATGAAAAATCCTTGCTATACGCCGAACCGCATAGGTTGCCACACTAAAAATTTTAATTGACTTTACGACCCGTCATTATATCGCACACCCCGTACAACAAAGGAGTATATACACATATGCAATTTTTTTTTTATTTCGCCAATCGATGTAAAATACTTCGACACATGTTCTATATTTTTTTCGTAATTTTCCTTACAAAACTAAGAAAATGGTTAAGAAAAAACACAAAAGCTACTTCCTTAAGAAATATCATAATTAACTGGCAAAAAAAACGTAAATATAATTGCTCGATGCATAATTTATTCAAACCATTAACAATATGTACGTAATCGCAATCCTGTCTTTATTGCTCAGGCCAAATTAAAAGATGTGCACTCGTAAGTTTACTTACTCCTTTATTGCACAATATATTTTTGAATAAATTTTTCGTAACTTCACTTAAGCGTCACTGTTAAACTTATTCTGAAACGTATGTGTACTCAATCCTTTATAATTTTATAGATTACTAGCGACCCGCCCCGGCTTCGCACGGGTGCAATGCTGATACTAAATTAAATGATGCATGTATTATACATATAAACCTTCCTCTTGAATCACTCTATCTATTGGAAAAAACCGCATCAAAATCCGTTGCGTAGTTTTAAAGATTTAAGCGCACATAGGGATATAGGGACAGAAAAGGTGACTTTGTTTTATACTATGTAGTGATGATGATGACTAGCTTACCCGCGCGCGGCTCCGCCCGCGTGGATGTTGGCTTTCGCCACCAAGTCTTTTTAAGCCGAGGGGCTGCCCGTACTGACTTTCAATGTCTATTCCTTGGTAAACAGTGGTAGGTAGTAGGTAGTTCTGTCAAACCCTTCAATTCAAAGTTCCTTACAGTTCCGTGCATCGCGACAGAAAGTCGTTTTCGTCGTTTTTTGGTGATGTGGGTAAAGGTACGGTCTCTGCACTTTTCCTTTCGCAAAGGAGGTAGAACACGACGGTATCTCCCGTCCGAAATGAGCAGTCCAACTGAGTACCATCCTCCATCAGGTGGGCCGTGTGCTTGTCTGCCACCTACGTAGTATAAAAAAAAGTTGTGCCAACGGGAATATGCTCTTTCTTTTTTCGAGCGAAAACTCCCTCGAGCTTCACTTCACCGGAGCCAACGTTGAGGTAGGCATGTCGGACTTCAACCGATTAAAATCACAAGGTCTATCGCAATATTGGCCTGTGTGGTCAAGGAATCTGGTGTGTCCTAAGTAGTAAGAATATCCCAGAGACCCCGACCGGTTCCAGCCGCCAGCACTGCCGACACCGACATGTTATTAGAAATCTAAATCTGCTTCAAAGATATTTCATCCATCTACCCTGGGTACTTTGCCAGTGTGTGAATTGGCGATGTGTCCACGGAGCAGCCCCAACAGTGACGCTCGGACGTCAGCTCCTTTCCCATATAGTACAGGAACTCACCAGAACAGCCATGCTCAGCGAGCACCTGCCTCACCTGACAGGAGGGGCTATCGTTTCGCCCCTCCGATAATTTCTTCATAAACGGTCTTACCACCACAATCGTGGCCTGCCCTACGCTTGATTACCCAAGTCGTTCTTTCCATTCCATCTAACGGAATTGGGATCGCTGCACCTCGATTTCTCTTGTGGCAGACCTCAAACCTTTATGCACAGGAAGTATCCTGTAAATAATGTCGAAATATGCTGCCTGAATTTTTAAATTTGCTTGCATTGATTTGATTTTTTCATAGCTTCAAGACGTGCAGACCTAAATATTTCATGCTAGTTTCGACTTAATTTCTCCACGCCTATCTACATAATGATATATTTTTGTGTGGTGGCTAACTACATACTCAGGTATTATAGATTTTTTTCTACATTTGTACTATACCTTGCTTTACACCAAATTAGATGATTTTATATCAACGGAAAGTACTCTTTAGATGCATTTAATTCCTTATATAGTATCGTCTTCTAACATAATATATCTTCAGGGTTTGAAGGCTTTAGGGTTTGAATTTTAAAAAACCCTTTCTTAGTACACCCATACGCATCAAAACACAGACATTCTGCTAATTTCAATGTCTCTACGACCAGCGGTAGCCAGCGGTTTAGGCTGTGCGTTGTCTCTAGGTCAATCAGACAGTCAGGACTTTGAGTTTTAGGCAATGATATTGGTTTTAGGTATCTATAAAATGTATTGATTATTGTAGGTACCTGATTAATTGACGTGCTATAGTATAATTATTATGTAAAAGTTACTTACCACAGTTTTAAAGACCGTTGCGTGCCATTCTGATTTTGTTATTGTTTAAATATAGCTATGGTTGTGAAAATATAATAATAAGAATTCATATTTTTCGGTTTGTAACTTTCATAGATGTAAGAAATTACTTATAGTTAGCAAAATAAGTACAAAATAAAGAATTATTAAAAAATATCTATACTTCTGTACTAATATTATAAAGAGGTAAAGTTTGTGTGTTTCTTAAATTGTAAGGGGTAATCTCGGGATCTACTGAACCGATTTTAAAAATTCTTTCACTAATAGAAAGCCACGTCATTCGTGAGTGTCGTTGGCTATATATTTTATTGGAAAACTGGAATTTACACCCAGCGAAGTCGGGTCCCGGGTCGCTAGTATATTATAAAGAGGTAAAGTTTGTGTGTTTGTATATTTGTTAAATTGTAAAGGGATATCTCGGGATCTACTGAACCGATTTTAAAAATTCTTTCACCAATAGAAAGCCACGTCATTCGTGAGTGTCAGAGTCTATATTTTATTGGAAAACTGGAATTTACACCCGAGCGAAGCCGGGTCTCGGGTCTCTAGTAATATAAATTTATAATCTCGTTGTATTCCTGCAATTAATCACCAAACTCTTTTTGATATATTGTACAGTAGTTGTAAAATCATAACAAATTAGATACCCACAATTCTCAAATTAAAATGTAAAGTTATTTTTTGTTATTATGAAAATATAAGAAAATATGTATTACTCTGTAAAATATTTCTTCGTGCAATAAATGAGTGTGTCACATACATTAAAAAACATTAATAAATTATCACTGCAATATACACTTATATAAACTTACTCATTATTTATTTTCAAAAATAAACGTGCTATAAGTACTTAAAACTAAAAGCTCCGAGGTTATATCACGAGGAAAAATAAGCAATAAAAGCGTATGTACACATAAGATCCATGTTTTGTTTATACCTAAACAGCAAAAAAGGTGTATGTTTATTTACCAACAGTTACTTAAGAAAAACCCTAATACAATAAATAGGTAATTGTTAATTTTCCCTGTAGTATGAAAATAGTAAATCTATCTTTGATTTCAGTAAATACATATTAAAGAGCTCATTTTGAGGCTTCTTATGATATATGATACAAAGTACTATCATTATTAGTTCAGGCAATATTCCAGAAACAAACTGTTTTTTGGCTCTCCTGTAAAGTTGGTGTTTTCCAGATACGCCTTTGTTGTACGGGGTGTGCGATATGTCAGCATACGTCAAAACTCGTAAACAAATCCAAAAATATATGTTTTATTTAAGAACAATTTGCGTTTCTATTATATTAATAACAACAACTACAATCATGGAATAATATGGCCTTTATTCTCTTAACATGACCTGATTAAAGCATGGAAGATAATTTGTGACTTTATTGGCCTGAGTTTGTAACAATGTTTTTTAAGTAAGAAGGTAGTCTAGATTGATACAAAAGAAAATATGCCTTACTCATTAACTTCTTCGTACAATTTGGAAAAGATTTTAGCGTGTATAATTACGCTATAAAATTGAAACTACAAATGCACTGGTTTTGATCGACATTATAAAAATAACGTTTGACTAATGGACCAAGCTTCAATCAGAAATTTGTCAACCATGTGTCATGGTGAGTATGAGAATGCATGCTGAAGACTTCTTCGGTAGTTTATAATTGTAGAGCATTGGTCATTAGAGCTACCTGGCATCCAATTAGCACCGCGGCTTAGGTCACCCGTTACCAGCACCCATTTGGTTACCCTCTGTTATTTGCGACTACTATGCACCTATTATGATTCTTTCTTTATTCGCCTCGAGTGGTTAGTATAAGCTAACCACACGACTAAGTATAAGTATAAGTATAAGTATAAGTTTCTTTGTATAAGCACGCTAATGAGCCAAGCGATTTGGCGCCTCTTTTATTTTTCGTACCATAAAGATTTGGAACTCTTTACCAGCGCATGTGTTTCCTTCCTCCTATATTCCCGGGCTTTTAAGCGGGGCGTGAAAAAGCATTTGATGAGGTCGTCAAGCTAAGGGCCGCTACTGCAGTACTATCGGTGTATGTAATGGTGACCCCCGGTCCTGAGACTTTACCTTTAGCTTACCATCAGGCGAGTCTAACATAAAAAAATGAACTGCAGATGGATCTGGTATTTATCATGTAAATCAAAAATAAATATTTTCACAGACATCATCAAGGAGATAAAAAATAGTCTGATAGAGATAGCTCCACTACTACTAACTATTTATATGGTGAGTAATAAACATCTACCACATTCTCAGACATTTTTAGTAAAAAATAGAACCGGCTTGCCTTCTTTTTTAAGTCGGTTCAGTATCCTAAAATTTTCTCCAGAAAAAACCGCATGTAAATCGGTTCAACCAGGCGCGAGATTATTTCATCTCTTCTTATAAAATGTCCATGCCTCGGTGTCAGATTGTATTGTTACCTCAGAACTTTCGACTGGCTGAACCGATTTTGATAATTCTTTTTTATCTTTTCGTAAATATGTATTCACAGGTGCTGGTATTCGTCACGTTCGTTCAAATATCTAACTCGAATGAATCTCAAAGCGATTTTGAAGATTTATGTTATGCTTATTATGCAGCTATCAGGTAAACAATTTTGTCTTCACCTTATACATGGATATGAATGTATTATATTTCTAACTGCTTTCTTTTTTTTCTTCAACCTAACTTTAATCCCAGTCGCATCCAAAGCTTTCACCTCGGAGTCTGGGGTCCGCTTTACCAGTCTTAACTTCGGATTTGCCTGGTCCCGATATTTGCCGTGAAGCGACTCTAACTCCTCCTCTAGTCTAATTATTATCTAATTTACTTATCATTAATCTCGATGCTGGTTTCAAGACAGTTTAACTTTCTTAAAATTCATGATAGGCTTACGTTTGACCTCTATCTCACCTGATGGTAAGTGATGATGTGGTCTATGATGAGTCTTGCCTAGCAGGAACCTATTTACTCGTGACTTGAATACTCCCAGGTTATAGCTTTCTGGAAACAGACTCAGGCAGGGAATTCCACTCCTTAACTGTCCTTTCCTTTCCTTATTCATTACTCGGTGTTTGTGGGTCACTACTGTTGATCCTGGTGTACTGGAGTTACAGTAGTGGGAATGAGGACTTTCTTATTTATGATAGCGAGTAGCGACATCTCATCTAGATATACTCGTGATTTGAACCTCAATTTCAGATTAATCGGAGTTTCCCTGTGCAAATCATTATGTTGTATAATTGAGGCAGTGCAGTATGTGATCAATAAAGTAAGTTAATATTGTTATTTATCATCATAAAGTCTAGTCGACGACGGCCTCTGTAGCGTAGTGGTAGTGCATGCGACTGCTACGCAGGAGGCGCGGGTTCGATTCCCGCTCAGTGCAAATATTTGGATGCATGAATATGTCTATTTGCATTGGTCTGGGTGTTTCTATGTATAATAAGTATGTATTTACAAAAAAAAAGTACCTATATAAGTATGTTTATCAGCATTCTAGAACCCATAACACAAGCTAGTTAAACTAAGCTTACTTTGGGTCTAGGGAGCGATGTGTCTAGGTCTTTTGGCAAAGAACATTACGGCGAATTAAACTTTATTTTTAAGAAGTCGTGTGCTGGGTAATGTGTTTTAATTTGCAGGTGGAAGACCTGCAGGGAACATCTTCTATACCATGTTCAAGATCAAAGGCAAGAGTTTAAAGCTAAAAACATTTTATTCACAGCCTTTTGAAACTATTTATACCGATTTTGGGGTCTCCAGGAAAAGTCAAGTAAATGGATTAATAGAATCGGTATCTCAAGGGTCTGACGTTGATTGTATTGGATCATCAAATAACTGCAATAGCGACAACATATGGGCAGAGTGTTTCTTAAAAGAACTTGAAAATACCGAATCGATAGGCTGATTGTTTTGGTGAAATAATTTTTTGGACAATAAACTTATATATGCCAATGGTGAATACTATTTTTTTGTACATTAGAAATTTACACTTAAGATGCTATTCTATTCTATATTGTTATTCCTAGGATCCTGGACTAATATAAACGAATGTCATGATTTGTGGATGAGATGGATTAATAACCTAGATATTTTATGCCCAATAACGACGTTTTATTAAATTATTGAAGTAGCATAGGACAGAAATGAAAATGTTTTAATATACCTATATTATATTTTGTAGGTACTCTTGATGAATGATCTAACTAATATAAAAGCAGCAGGGCAGGGGTTTTGTGAGCTGATTCTTTTATTTTTTGGAGCCCATAAAAGTCCAACCAGTCTAACTTGGAACTTCGATATCGCCATTGGTCATAATGACCATTGGTTGTGGAGGTCAGATGACAGTCGCTCCTCGGAAAATATCGAAGTTCAGCCGCATCACAGTTAGACTGGAAAGCCGACCCCAACTGAGTTGGGAAAGAGGTTCAGAGAATGATGATTCTTTTATATTTGGGGGTCTTAATTGTTTGTTTATTTTATTCATTGGAGCTCTGTGTAGAATGTCGTGTGAGTCAAAGCGAAGCAAGGGCGAGTTGCTATAGTGAGTGGTGAATGTACAATTTATGTTTGATGATCTGCTTCAAGAAGTTTAAGTACATTTATCTAGCTTCATCTCATACGTCTGTGCTGCTAAAGACCATAAAATTTGTTATGTCAAATTGACTTATTTTCTTTCAGTTTCGATGTTTTGCTATAAATATCAATCTGAAAATGGCTCAATGCAAAACATTTTGCATTGAGACTATAATAACTACAGAATAACCAAATTAAACAATGCAAGCTAACTATAATAACTACAGAATAACCAAATATGAAATGAAACCTAAATATGAGAGCTACAAAAGAATTCAGAACCTGATTGGGAGAGAGGTTTAGAGGCTGTACATTCATCAGATATGGAAAATGTACGAAGAGGTCCTTCCTGCCGCCACTGTTTGTGCCCTTGTAGTGGTATTTGATTTTTAGTTAACTTTAGTTAAAGCAAAACAGACTCACGCGCAATTAAGACTTAGAATGCTCTTTCCGCATGCGTGTTTCCTTCTTCTGACAATCCCGGGTTCTATAAGCGGGGCGTAAAAAGACATCATATTCTGTCTAGGCCGTCAAGGTAGGGACCGCCGTTTTGGGATGGATGGCGTCTAGAATGGCGGTCCGTATCCTCTGGACCCTAGATTTTTGCCATCCAGCGGGGTGAAGTCTGGCGCCGTCGGGTAAAAATACTTGAAACTTAATAAATTTTCAGGAACTTCATGTAACTTGAAGAGACGTTTAAAAAGATATTCTAAGAGATACTGGAAGTATTTATTGCCTCTGCTGTTGCTCCTACTGCTTATGGTCAGTATAGTGTACCTTCTTAACTATCTATCTATTTACCTATTATAAAATTGACGAAACAAATATATGAGACGAGGGTGAATGGGCAATTTGGTAAAGGCCGACTCAGACGTACATATTCTAATCAGATTTAGGACGTTTTGGAGAAAGGCCAAGTCAAGAGTACCCGGAACCGGCGTGTGTCTATGAAAACCATTATGAAAGTTGAAGAAGCGAAAGGAGTATGCCAAGATCGTAGCAAGTGGAAAAATGTTATCTCTGCCTACCCCAATGGGAAAAAGGCGTGATTTGTGTGTATGTATGTATGTGAAATTGTAAATTAGCTATGTCTGTACATTGGAGGAGAATCTGAGATAAAACCACCTCCAATGCCCAAAGAGGGTGGTATCCGTGGGGATTTCCGCATGAAAAAAAGACCAGAGTTGAACCCGTGATTGTTCCCATCAGTATATTCAGTCCTTCAGATTGACAGCACCCGCCTGATGGTAACCTGAGGGGAAGGCCAAAAAATAGTTGCCACCAATTCCAAAATTTGTCGCTAGAATGGTGGGAATGATTTAAATTTACCGGAGAAGTACACCGATTGCTTCAAAATGTCTCTAACATAAACGTTGTTTGTCTATCTGTTTGTTCATTTGATTGTGTCACCGCTTCTGACATAAAAACGAGATAAAATAATATATTTCTATTTTCAGTTCTATCCCCTCGGCGATCCAAAAAACATTGAGAATAAGTATCCTATACTACCTACTACATTCGTTAGCAATATCAAAACTATATATGAGTAAGTCAATCTTTTCTATTTGTGCCTATCCTACTATCCTACTATCCTACTCCCTACTATCCTACTATCCTACTATCCTACTATCCTACTATCCTACTATCCTACTATCCTACTATCCTACTATCCTACTATCCTACTATCCTACTATCCTACTATCCTACTATCCTACTATCCTACTATCCTACTATCCTACTATCCTACTATCCTACTATCCTACTATCCTACCATCCTACTATCCTACTATCCTACTCCCTACTATCCTACTATCCTACTATCCTATTAATATTATTGTGGTAGTTTGTGAAGATGTTTGAATATTTGTTACTCAATCACGGTCTAATGGCTGAACGGATCTGGCTCAAAGTTACAGTCATAGATTTTGGTTTGGAATAACACATGGGCTAATTTTAATTGTTGCTAATTGACACGTCTTGGGGTCAAGAGGTCATACGGTAGTCTCTCAATCAGAAGGAGTAAGTGAATCCCTGGCTCCGAGGCGAAAGCCTTGGATGCAACTGGGAACCATAATAAGATGTGGAGGTATCACATTGTAAAATTGATATGTATGTAAGTAGCAGTATTTTTTTCAGTTATATTGCAAATCACCTGTTCTTCCCAGAGGTACTGAACGAATCTCCAACAGTAAGTGATTTTACATAAATAAAAAATATTTTAGACAAACTTCACTTTCGCGATTCAGGATCGTAGTGACGTAGTTAATAGTATTTGAAGTAGTACATCGTGCTTTCGCTAGATGGCATTTGCGACATCGCTACATGGCGCTGTCTAAACCCAATATAACCATAGTTTATATCCTTTTCGTCAGGTGAAAATATATTTAGTCGTATTGGTATTCTGAAGTCAAATAGTAAAAGAAGCGAAAGGCGTACCTATACTTGGATTGTAGCAAGATATAGATATCTCTGCCTACTCCAGTTGAAAAGAGCCATGATTACTTTTTTTATAATCGATAGGCCTCGTTTGAGCACTATCTCACCCGATGGTAAGTTACGATGTGGTGGACGACGATGGAGCATGCTCGCCTAGAAGCAACCTGTTCACTCTAGACTTAAAGACTCCCAGGCTATAGCTTCCCGGAAACAGACTCAGGCAGGGCATTCCACTCCTTAGCTGTACGCATAATGAACGTATTGCTGAAGTGATTCGTACATATGAGCGGAATATCCACGTCTAGTCTTGCGGTATGTGTATGTATTAAGATAACTGTTATTATTTTCAGTGCCTTACTCAGTGTATAAAGCCTGTGCTTCTCGAGAACAAGGATCCTGCTCCGATGAGCTCTCCCAAGACAGAAGAGCCACCCATCGCTCCAAATCCACCTAAGACTGAACAGCCACCCAAGGCTCCACACCCACCTAAGTCTCCACATACACCCAAGGCTCCACATACACCCAAACGTCCAAAACACTGCTCTTGCCCCGAAACCAAGAAAGAAGGATGATGCAGACGATATGGAATGGATTGGATTGAATAACTAAAGCTTGTCTGGAACTGGTCAAGGATCACCGCTAGGCAGAATGCTATTTATGGCCAAAGTTTCGAACAAAAAAATGGTGTATCTGATTTCAAATGTTACTTATATGAAATTAAATAAATGGAAAATTAGCTATTTTGTTTTTCTCTGACATTGGTGTCGATAGAGTAGCCTAGTGCTAGTGCTAGCCTAACCGCGGTAGCCTAGTGGTTTGGGTAATGGACTGTTGAGACGAGGTCTCGGGTTCGATCCCAGGTTCACTATGGCACACACCAATGACTTTTCGATGCTTTTCGAAGTTATGTGTGTATTTATCGCAGGTTTATTAGTGCCTCGGAGAGCACGTTAAGCCGTCGGTCCCGGTTGCCATACAAACATCTATGGCAGTCGTTACGGGTAGTTGGAGCCCTCAAAAGTCCAACCAGTCTAACTTGGAACTTCGATATCGCCATTGGTTGTGGAGGTCAGATGGCAGTCGCTCCACGTAAAATATCGAAGTTCAGCCGCATCACAGTTGGACTGGAAAGCCGACCCCAACTGAGTTGGGAAAAGGTTCAGAGAATGAAAATGATTGGTGTCGATAGAGTAAGGAATCGATGTCATTCACGCTCTCAGGAAGCGAGCGACGTTTCTCGCTCCGCAGTAATGTTGCTTTTTTCATTTTTACACCACTGGTGGCAGATAAGCACACGGTCAACATAGTGGGAAGTGGTCACCATGGCTTATGGACGTGTGCATCACCAGAATCGTTACACTCGCGCTACCGACCCTGTATTATCCTTCATGAAGCACCCTATATTGTAGTCGCTAGAGAAAATCATAGCAGGGAGATGAGATTATTCTTCAGCATAAGCGTCCGCGGAATTGAATTTCTTTCATACCTTACGTTGCGCACCGAGGAGTAGAATTACTAGTAGTTGCTTAATTTTTAAAAATTCACGTTTTAAAGATCTTCCAGTCCTTTGAGCTTTCTTTGAGAAGGAAAGGCTCAGGGGATGAGGATTTACTTAACTGCTTATAGACAAAGTTCTGGTTAAAACTTTTTGTAATAAAATAATCGACTAATTAAAAAAAAACAAAGTAATGTCAAAAATAAGTTGCATTCTGTCAAATGATTTGATATCTATGTTTTGAATAGTTCATGGTCCAATATTTGGATAAGTAAAATTTTGTGTATTTGTGATGTTTAAACCGACAAACAGCTAGAAGTGGGGTTATCATGCTACTAAGGGCAGCAAAGAAAAAGTGTAATCCATGTTGGCATGGAAACTAATTGTGATTCGCGACATTTAGTAAAAGGTATATGCAATGATTTAATGAAATATTTAAGCGATTAGGTAGTATGCTAACTATCTAACTATTCCTATTGATTTTAGATTGAAAAAAGTAAACCTAGATGTTGACTGGACTTGAACCCGTGACCTATGCTATAATGATCAGAAAAGAATTTCGAATATCTAGGACGTGTTCTAGTAGTTTAGTTGGTCAGAGTATTTCCCCTGTAAGAAACTGGTCACGGGTTCAATCCTAAGTGTTCATTTTTCCGATCTAAAATCATTAAAATCATACATACAATGATAAATATACCAAAACCTACTTCCTACTATATCTATACATAATTACATAATTTCCTGATTATCTGACTAAGTGATTCATCAACGCAGAGCCTAAAACGACTGGACCAATACTTAAAATTTCCGCAGTAGATGCTTTTTATGTTGTAAACATCCGCTAAGAAAGTATTTTCAGAAATTTCACTCCTAAGGTGGTAAAGTAAGGGATGAATATTTTATATAGAGTTTAACTGAGTAGGAGAAAAGCTCGGAGAATCATGACTTTGATGAGCCTGATAGTAAAGTGATATAATGATTTCTTCTTTTTCAGATCTTAACAATCTGATAAAGTGGTGTACTGGTGTTAGTTTCTTCATTCTAATCTGCATTTTTGTTTTGGTAAGTATGAATTAATTGTCCATAGGCCACGGTACCCATTTCATAACAGGGAGCCGTATACTTGGCTGCCACTGGAGTGGTATGTTCTGTAGGGCGGAGTTACTACTCTATTTGCTATCTTAATGGTGACTTTGTTTTCCAGTTTGCCCCGTTAGGCACTCCTGAGCACTACTGTCAAGATCTGAACAGGTGTAACTGCGTTTTTGAAGAGCCTGATCCGATAGGCGAACATGAAAGGATCGCAGCCTGCATTGTCTGTGCTTACTATAACGCATTTATAAGGTAAATCGACCTTTGCATAAAATAATAAAACATCGTATGGGTGTTCCGGCCCAATACTAGGGTCATCACGCTCGCGGTGCCGGATCTGAAGGTGATGGAGGGGGGGGGGGGGGGAGAGGTTAAGAGAGTTTGTATGCTGACAACGCAGGCAGAAAGTTAGGACTTCATGCCACCACTGGCAAAGTATGGGTTATGTGGCCGGTGCGGCGGTTGGTGGTATCAAGGGAATATTTTAAACACAAGTATATGATTTTATTCACCCTTTCATGTCCTGGTAAGGATAGGCAGAAGTGTACATACTGTGCATCGTGATATACAGATAAACTTGGTTTTCTTTTTATATTTTAAACATTTTTTATATTTTATTTTATTTCAGCATAGCTGAAATTATTTGGGAGATTCTTGTATGCCTCAGTCGTATCATTTTAGAAATGTGTTACGATGCCAAACTGCATGTAAGTACAGGTACACTATTTAATTAGAATTAGTTAAGGTAAATAAATTTAGTTCTTTGCTAAACACTGCCCAAAAAAGGGTTTATCAGGGTTTTTTATACCACTTAGGTGGCAGACAAGCCCACGGCCCATATGATGGAAAGCAGTCATCGTGGTCTATGGACGTGTGCAACACCGGGGGCGTCACACTCACACTGCCGATCCTCGAGGTGGATTGGAGGGAATGGGGGAAGGGGGAAGGATCAAGGCGATTGGGGGATAAGGGAGAGATTGGAGGGGATAGGGGGGATAGTAGGGATAGGGGAGAGTTTATGCGCTGACAACGTAGGAGAATTTAATCTCCGCGTTGACAGCATAGAATCCCGCTAGTGAGCTCTGGCTACCTTATAAAAAAATAATTGTTTTTCTTTTACAGTTCTATAAATTGTTAGGAGTAATTGACAAGAAGGATTTGTGTCGTATTGCTTGCTGTGATTGCGCGAAAGTAAGTTTTTTCTCATCATCATTTTATCCAGTACAATATATTTAGTGGAAAGATGTCTTTGCCTACCCCAATGGGAAAAGGGCGTCATTGTGTATATGTACGACTCACTGTCCCGTTCAACTCTTACTTTTACAAGACTAAATACCTATTAATAAAATAAAAATTATTCTGGTTTTCATTTTCTGTATAATATTACTTATTTGATTGTTTGTTTGTTTTCATTGAATAGGCTCCGAAAGTAGTGGACCGATTTTAACAATTCTTTCACAATAGGAATACTACATTAACCTTGAGTAACCTATGCTGCTATTTATCCCTATAATCCCACGGGATCAGGACTAACGCGGCTGAAACCGCGTGAGGTCATTAGTTAAAAGCTAGTTCTTGTAGCGAACCCTTTTCCTCGTGCAGAAATCCCTACAAAACCACCCCCGTTGCTGGCGGAGGAGGGAGAGGGATGGGGAGAATGAGGTGGGGGGTTTAGAAAGTTTCTGTGCTAACAAAGCAGGAGGCTTTGGTCTCCCCGCTGATAGTACAGAATCCCTCCAGTAAGCTTTGGCTACCATACTTACCGCCGGGAACACAACACAATGGATAATATATTATGGCCGCGGTGTTCTGTACGGCGGAGGTACTACTACAGTCGGATTGCTCAATTTAGACCTGGTATACCGTCGTTTCCTACCTCCTAATCTAACATCTATAGGAGCTAAATCTATAGACTACTTTAGCATACTAATTCCTTTTATAAATTTAAGTTTCTTCTGGCTCCACAGAAGCGACAACCCGCAGAGTTTCATTCTGAACATAACACGCAGACTGGGAACTCATTTTATGAACCCCATTGCAGCAATAGCGCTTGTGCTTGAAACTAAACAAGGTAAGCACTTATGCTCTAGGCACACCCCGGAAACTCTCGACTAAATGTATGAAATAACTAGCTGTGTCCCGCGGCTTCGCCCGTGGCATACTTAGTCCCCGTGGCAAGATAAAAAGTATCCTATGTTCGTCTCCTAGTACTAAGCTACCTCCCCATCAATTTTCAGCCAAATCGGTCCAGCCAGTCACGCGTGATACCGTGACTAAGGGAAATAGGATTTATTTTATATTATATACCTAGATATAAATTGTGAAAAAATATTTTTTAAGTTAAACGGTTTTGAATTGGGCACCATACTTATGCTGCCAACCCTGGAGGGGAGGAGGAACTTTAAGTGCCACCTAAGTAGTTTAAAAAAAATCTTCCCCACAGGATGCTGTCACTCATCAGAATGTACGTGAACATTGCTCTCTCTGGCGCCGGAACGCAAGACTTGAAGTTGACCCCACGTCAGACAGAGGGATACCTCTGGTGTTCCTATGATACTTGAGAAACAGCTGTCATTGTAGGTTGTGGTAGTGGTTGAGTAACCTGATGTACTTGTCTTTTGTATGTCAAAATATATGTTTGTTTATGTGCCTTTTAATCTGGTTTTGTTATTATTTTCTGAATAAATAGGTGACTAATTTTTGGTAAGGTGTGCCTGACCTATATATTTTCTCGATTAAGCGAGTTGAGGACAAAAATAACATAACTACCAATGATATTATACATGTAAAAAGAGGCAGATATGTTACTAGAGCGCGCCTGGTGAAGACTCGAAAACGTTCCAATTGGGACGTTTTTTGACGGATAATGTTTATAGCTATCTTTTTTACTCACGTGCTTATCTCATCTTTCATACTACTTTAACGCTAATTGTCAACAATTGTCAATGAGGATCAGATTTGAGGTGTCAGTTACTATGAACGTAACAAATCTTGTATATAAAATCATTGATAACTACGTTTAAAAAACCGACTTCACAAACTCAAAACGTAGTTATTTTTTATTTTTTTACTTTTTAGTGTAAAGAAATAGAAAAGTACCTATTCATGTAGGTACCTACAAAGGCATCAAAAACAGAATTTATGCCGTAAATTTGATAACTTCTCCTCGATTTTCCCAAGATCCCACCATCAAATCCTGATACTCTGGATATGGGACCACCTCAGAAGTAGCCTATTTCTAAAATCTCCTCTAAAATCCATCCTTAATTGGCGCCGCAATCGCGTAACATACATACAAAAAAAATTGCGTACAAATTGAGAACCTCCTCCTTTTTTGAAGTCGGTTAGGAAAATGCCAACTCGCTTCTTCTTCCTTTGTGTCAATAATTCACTTTGAAGACATTAAATAGTTGAAGTATAAAATTCAACCACCTTCATAGCTATCAACTTATTGCAAAGACTGTACAAGCACGCGCGACACGGAAAACGTAGCGGCGCTCAATGATTTTCTAGAAACAGCCCCCGTAGACAAGTAGCACAGCGTAAATCGCTAACGAAACAAATAGAATAGGTTGACCAACCACACACCGGCGACAAGCTTGAATATGATTGGTCGACCTATTCTATTCGTTTCGTTAGCCATTTACGCTGTGCCACTCGTATACGGGGGCTGTTTTTACGTTTTTTTCATTGGTAATAGGCTCGCATTTAACCACAATCTCACTTGTTGGTAAGTGATGATATTATGCCTCAGCGGAACAAAAACTTAGAACCGATAGGGACATCTCATCTCATCTCAGCTACATTTCTTTGCCATGCATACTAAAATAGTTCAATTTTTATAAGCCTGTTCACACTTCAATAACTATCAAATTTATTTTTACGGTTTCCATCATAAAAATAAAACAACGTACTATACAACACATAATCGAATTATGTGCCAATATTTTTATTATCGTTTTTTGTGAAGTGATCGAAGAATACAACATGTATAATGTCAAATGGATATATTTTTTATTTTCTATAATAATGGTTAGTATGGAATATATATAATACTAGCTGACCCGGCAAACGTTGTTTTGCATTTTAAGGGTGAACAACCCTTATCACTTAGGAGTATGAAAAATAGATGTTGGGCGATTCTCAGACCTACTCAATATGCTCACAAAATTTCATGAGAATCGGTCAAGCCGTTTCGGAGGAGTACGGGAACGAAAACTGTGACACGAGAATTGTATATATAAGATGTGTATGTATGTATATATATCCGAGCGTTATATCCGAGGCTGTTACCTTGAAGCCCAGGGTTACTGTTTTTCCGTCTTTGGGTTTGGTTTATACTGCTTTTATGGGAGTGAATGCCGTCTGACCTCCCAATCCCGAGAGGAAAGCCAGCCTCGTCCATCAACTAAACAGGTGTACAGGCTAACAGGTGAGATTGGCTTCGGAATATATTATTTTGATTACTTTTTTTTTTCATCCTTTACTGTATTAACTTACTTTTACTTATAAATATTTCATTAGATAAAAACAAAATTAGACGTATGTATACGCCAATTTCAGTTATTCAGGATTGATCCAGCTCTTTTGGCAGGGTATTCCCTCTAAACAGGTCCTATCACAGTTGAAATATCGTGCTAGATGTCGACTTTTTCATGAATACTTAATTTATAAAATAGAAAGAGATATATTATGATAGATTATGATGTCCAATGTCCACACTGTCACCTTAGGTGAACCCTGTAAAGATGGTGTAAGGTGAAACCAATAAATAAATAAATAAAAAATAATAACTTATGTATAGTTAACTGAAGCAGCGGACATTGCTAAAGATGAAGTGGATAAAGTGATTGAAGATGAGATCACGCAGAAGTTGAGCGATGACCTGCTGCAGAGTCTCGAGAAGAAATTCCAGGTTGATTTACAGAAGTAAGTATTGACAACATCATTATGTGTCATGTAGTTTTTTTTTATAGGACACGTCAAAATTACTTCACCTCACCTGATGGTAAGCTAAAAGTAAAGTCTCGGGACTGGGGTCACCACTACATACACCGGTAGTGCTACAGTGACGGCCCTCAGCTAGGCTAGGCTAGGGCTAGGAAGGGGTGGGGGGAGAAGGGGTACAGTGAGCACTGGCTATCCTACTTACCGGTGGGAACACAATACGATGGTTATTATGGGGCGGTGTTCTGTAGGGCAGAAGTACTACCCCAGTCGGACTGCTCATTTCGGACGGCAGATACTGTCGTGTCCGACCTCCATAGATTAATTTTATTTTGTCTTTAAACTAGGTCAGTAGACATGGTGCTTCTCAAGATAAAGCTATTGCTAAAAAATGGTACGACACAGATCCAGGATAAGTTGACTGAGATTCAGGAAATACTTGACGTCATAAAAAACCACGGAGAAAAGGAGGTACAAATTTAAAAAAATGTTTTTTTATACTGCGTAGGTAGCAGACAAGCACACGGCACACCTGATGGGGAGCGGTCACCGGGCCTATGGACGTGTGCAACACTAAAGGTGTCGCACACGCGCTGCCTACCCTGAAGCGAAGGGAGGAGGGCTAGGAATGGGTGGGGAGGTTAGGAAGGGCGGAGGGAGGAGGGGTACAGTGAGCTCTGGTTACCCTACTTACCGGCCGGCGGGAACACAACACGATGGTTATTATGGGGGCGGTGATATGTAGGGCGGAGGTAGGTACTAGCCCAGTCGGACTGCTCATTTTGGACGGGAGATACCGTCGTGTCCTACCTCCTTATAAATGTTAATAGAGACGCGCTCATACAATATTAGTGGGAAGTTAGATAGGATATGAGCGACTACACAATGATATATTTAAGTCCTATCTTCAAAGCAAACTCGAAAACAGTATTACAACATATCAAAATAAACTTCCAATGTATTATCATACTCCCTCAGTGTAAATATTTGAAATGGTGCAAATGCGTAAGCATGCTGGCATTTAAAACAATATGACCTACTCTTGGAAAATATTCATCTTAAATCGTAATTACGAAATGCATACATCAAATTTGTGTATCCATTCGTAACGTTAACACGCGTGCATGATTTGAAGCATGGAATATAAAATAGGAATGGTTTTTGCCCACATAAAAATTATCTGACTAGAGCGGTTTGATGTCTTAATCGCATACATTTCGCGCGTTTTTTTTTTTATGTCGGTCACGTCAACATGACTTCACCTCGCCTGATGGTAAGCTGAGGCAAAGTCTCTAGAATGGGAGTCACCATTGCAAACACCGATAGTGCCATATTCCATGCGCGTGTCATATTTCGACAAGCCACACTCACAATGTGACGTCATTTTCGTGGTGTTGCGAAAAAAAAGGAGGAGACACAAGAGATTATCGATATTCAAATCTGCAATGTATATTGAATTACTATTTTTATGTCCAGGGCCCGTAGACAAGTGTCAAAAGTCTAAATCGCTAAGGAAACGAATAGATTAGGTCGACCAATCACACTCCAGCTCGTGTTTTCGCGGCGGCGCGCGCATCGTACGCCGGCGACAAGCTTGGATGTGATTGGTCGACCTAATCTATTCGTTTCCTTAGCGATCGTTTACGATTTAGACTTTTGACACTTGTCTACGGAGGCTGAACGCGGAAGCGGTCGCTTAATGAGAGCGCGATTAGGAAAGCATGCAATATATTGCAACCATTTGGCACGGGTGCCACGCCCACTTGCCCATTCTGTGCTTTCGCATTTCCCGTAACGTATGTGAACCGATTTCAGGGATTGAAAGTAGCTTATGTTTATTCCAGACTATAATCTATCGCTTTACCGAATTTTAGATAGATCCGTTCAGCCATTTGAGCGTGAATAAATAACAAACATCCAAATTTCTTCACAACCGCGGTAGCCTAGTGGTTTGGGTAATGGACTGCTGAGACGAGGTCTCGGGTTCGATCCCAGGTTCACCATGGCACACACCAATGACTTTTCGATGCTTTTCGAAGTTATGTGTATATTTATCGCAGGTTTATTAGTGCCTCGGAGAGCACGTTAAGCCATCGGTCCCGGTTGCTATACAAACAACTATGGCAGTCGTTACGGGTAGTTGGAGCCCACAAAAGTCCAACCAGTCTAACTTGGAACTTCGATATCGCTATTTGGTCATAATGACCATTGGTTGTGGAGATCAGATGGCAGTCGCTCCACGGAAAATATCGAAGTTCAGCCGCATCACAGTTAGACTGGAAAGTCGACCCCAACTGAGTTGGGAAAAAGGTTCAGAGAATGATCCAAATATCTTCACAAACTTTCCATATTCCATAGGATTTTTATATATTTTTGATATTGAAGGTACAAATGATAATTCTCCGTTTGCATGTCTGTCACCACAGTTCGACGTATGCCTAACAGCTAAACAAAATGAGACCTCCATGCTGGCTGAAAAGGCGCTCCATCAGATGGTCGTGTGTGGTTACGCGCTGATCGGGCATGATCCTGCGCAGGCGGTGCATACAGTGATGTCTCTCAAAAATATGATTCGACAGGGAATCAAACCGGTAAGGAATATTTCTTTCTATATTGTTAAGGTAATATACATTGATTTTTTTATATCTACTACATAACTGAGTGCACGAAATCAAATTAAATTTAAAAACCCGTTTTTTTTTCTTTTTGACATTCTACACAACGCTCCCTAGACCCAAACTAAGCTTAGTTAAACTAGCTTGTGTTATGTGTTCTAGAATGCTGATAAACATAACTATTATGCTTTATTTTAAAACAAGCTTTTTAGTAAGGGCATAACAAGACAAATCAAATGAGCCCAAACATGACGGGTTTATCTTGTTTAGTTCACAAGTTCCTATGACCATCCATCTTCTGACCCTGGATAATCATTTAGCATCATAGTATTTGCCAAGACAAAACAAATGAGCCCACACTCGATTGGTTTATCTTGTTTAGTTCAGGAGTTCCTATGGAAACCTTCCGACGCCATCATCAGATCAGATATAGAAATCTTATCTAGTAAAACTAAACTTATCTAGTAGCTATTTAGATGGAAGGCAATGGTGGTATACTGATTTTGGATCAAAAAGGGCATTAGAAGATTTTTACAGGGTCGGCAGCGCGAGTGTGATGCCCCTGTTGTTGCACACGTCCATAGGTCACGGTGACCGCTTCCCATCAGGTGGGCCGTGTGCTTGTCTGCCACCTAGTTGTATAAAAAACCCTGAAAACCCCTTTTTGGGCAGTGCTTAGTAATGGACTAAATTTATTTATCTAACTTATTCTAATTATATAAATACTGAGATGCAGTTTGGCATAGTAACTTATTTCTAAAATAATGATAATAATAATTTATTTTAGACCAATTACATGTCCATATTAAACTTCATAGTAAAATATAAATCAAATTTACAATAATTGAAACAAATCAATTAAAACAATAATACTACCTACTGAGAATTTTCCAAATAATTTCCGCTATTCTAGAATAAAATAAATGGTAAATTTTAAAAATGTTATGTGTGTTTGTCTGCCACCAAAACAATATATAAAAAAAATTAGCAAAATACAGAGGGAAAGTGAAATTTTTATTTTGGTGTAGGTACTCTAAATGTATAAGAAAAATCAACAGCATTCTTTTAAAAAGCAATGCCTGTTTGGATTATTTAGTGGTGTGTAAAAATACCAATGATAGACATATTTGGGACTTTCATAAACATAAATTCAGTTCAGATATTTCGTATATGTTAGAATATCCGTTTAGTACGAAACCAAGTTGGCGCACTGCCAAATAGATATAATCAAAGTGGTTTTGAATATTCGTTTTGTGTCGTAGTATCAAAGTTGTGTTTTAATAAGTTAATAAATCGATAGAGGACATTAATTCGTAGTAATTATATTAGTAGTGACAAAATTACAAATTCAATTAAATTTTAATGATGTCATAGCGTAATGTATGTGCTAGTTATCTCTAATATATATAAATCTCGTGTCACAATGTTTGTCCTCAATGGACTCCTAAACCACTTAACCGATTATAATAAAATTCGCACACCATGTGCAGTTCGATCCAACTTGAGAGATAGGATAGTTTTTGAAACGGATTTCGATATCCACGCGGGCGGAGCCGCGGGCAACAGCTAGTATCATATAAATATTCGAACTGGTAGTTTCTGAGATTATCATATACTCTCAGAAACTACCAGTTATACCGCAATATAGGTATGTTACGTGAATAGGGTTGCTACAAAGCCATCAGGAAATGGCGGCAGCGTCGCTCTAAGAAGTATTATATAACTCAGTCAGTTGGTCAGGATATTCCCCTTATAAGGGACTGGTCGCAGTCGCAGGTTCAGGACTTGGTTTTGGGACTTGGATGTTTAGTTTTTCCGAGCTGAATCTATACCCAAGTGTACGTATTTTGCGAGAGTGAAATCGTGGCGTCAAGTAAATATATCTCCGTATTTTGGAGAAGTCCAGTCATATCTATACATATAATAAATCTGTAACTGATTGTGTCTGTACATGGAAGATATATGAGAAAAATATTATTAGGGGACTTTATGAATGTAATAGATGCCAAAACAATGATTTTTAGATTTTTTTTCTGTTTGTCTATCCGCACCGAAATTTGTGCGCCATTGGATCAAAAACTACTGACGGGATTCTGATCAAATCAAACTTGGTACGATTATAGTTCATAGTTCTTGGCAAACATATAGGCTACTTTTTATACAAGCTGATACCCTTGGCTTCGCGATGGACGCAGAAACTACTGTGGGATGAGCAAAAAAGAAATTTCGTGCTCGCTTGATACCACAGATTTTGATGTAGTTTTATTTAAAAAGTCTTGGTCAGACTTAAAATCTGCCGTATGTTTAATTGCAATTAGTTAAGTGGAACCGGTATTATATAGCGATGGTAGCTGAATGGATAAGGACGCGGCCTCTACTCAGAGGTATCGAGTTCGAATCCGGTCGGACAGCATCAATGTGAATTTCACTTTGTGGAATTTATATGTGCTAATCACATGATTTACCATCTGCTGACGGTGAAGGAAAACATCGTGAGGAAATCCACATGTCCTAGAAGAAATTCTAAGGACATGTCCGATCCACCAACCCGCATTAGGCCAGTTAGAGGAGAGGAGACCCGTGCCCAGCAGTAGGTCATAAATGGGTTGCTATTACAAGTGGAATCGGAGATACGACCAAAAGTTGTAATTCACGCCATTATTGAACTGACATACACGCAGACGGAGCCGCGGGCATAGCTAGTACCTACACATAGTAGTACCATCATATTTCATTTTTCTGTGTTAAAAGCTTTTGTAAAATCTATTTCTCGGAGTAAATTTAAACGGTTTCTATAAATTATTCTGGTGGGCCACGCATGGGAAGTAGTGGAAAGATGAATGGGTGTTCTACAATTCAACGCTAATGATTTACGTGGAAAGTGTAAATTTAGACTACGTACTGAGCCGTACATCATCTTCGGTTCGCTGATGACATTGTCATAGTTGCAGAGTCGCTGGAGCAGCTGGGCGGGATGCTGCACAGCCTAAATGGAGCCTCTCGACGCGTCGGCCTTGGTATGAATTTGGACAAAACCAAGGTTATGTTCAATAAACATATCGTGCCGAGACCGATTGCCGTCGAAGGGTCGACACTCGAAGTTGTCCAAGAATATGTCTACCTTGGGCAGATTATCCAGCTTGGTAGAAACAACTTCGAGAAAGAAGTCACCAAAAGGATCCAATTGGGCTGGGCAGCATTTGGCAAACTGCGCCGGGTTTTCTCCTCCCCCTTACCGCAATGCCTAAAAACGAAGGTCTTCGATCAGTGCGTCCTACCTGTTATGACCTACGGTGCCGAAACGTGGACACTGACAGTAAGACTGGTCCACGACTTAAAAGTCGCGCAGCGGGCTATGGAGCGAGCTATGCTTGGAGTCTCTTTGATGGATAAAATTCGAAATGAGGTCATCCGACAAAGAACGAAAGTTACCGACATAGCTCGCAGAATAAGCAAGCTGAAGTGGCAATGGGCTGGTCACATCTGCCGAAGGACTGATGGCCGATGGAGCAAACGAGTCCTAGAGTGGAGACCGCGAATTGGCAAACGGAGGGTGGGACGTCCCCCAGCACGATGGACAGACGACCTAAAGAAGGTGGCTGGGATAGACTGGATGCGCAAGGCAGAGGATCGGGTGCTATGGCGTGCATTGGGGGAGGCCTATGTCCAGCAGTGGACTGCAATAGGCTAATTGATTGATTGATTGATTGACTGAGCCGTGCCGTAGACATTGCAAATCTATCTTAATATATATAAATCTCGTGTCACAATGTTTGTCCTCAATGGACTCCTAAACCAGTGCAGTGCAGTTCGATCCAACTTGAGAGATAGGATAGTTTTTGAAACGGATTTCGACATCCACGCGGGCGGAGCCGCGGGCAACAGCTAGTACTATTATAAAACTGTAAATGTAGTTGTGTCCATTGGAAATATTTAAAAAAAACTTGAGTTATGTAAATAGGTATGTGATATGTGAATTTCACTTCGTCGAATTTATATGTGCTAATCACATGATTTATCATCTGCTCACGGTGAAGGAAAAACATCGTGCGGAAACCCACATGTCTTAGAAGAAATTCTAAGGACATGTTCGATCCACCAACCCGTAAATAGGCCAGCGTGTGTGGGCTACCTGGGCACGGGTCTCCTCTCCTCTAACGAGAGAGCTGAGAGGGTTTAGACCTTAATCCACACACGCTGGCCTAATGCGGGTTGGTGGATAGGACATGTCCTTAGAAATTCTTTAAAAATATAGGCAGGTAGGTATATTTATTTTACCTTGTACAATATGATCGTGTGATCTAAATATTAGGACAAGCGTATTCTTGTGATGAAGGTGCCGTGTTTTATATCATGTTAACCTGGTTTTGTTTTATACTTTTGACTTAGATCTTAGTTTTTATGTCATTCATAGGTGGATCTTGAAATTTGGCTTATTCAGTTAATTCCCCTTTTTTCGTGCGGTAATCCCAATGGATACCACCCCAGCGACCTGAGAGGACTATTACGAGTATATACCGACTAAAACCACTGTCTTGAACTTATTTCCCCTGGTGTCCAATACTTTGAAGATTTTTAACAAAAAGAGTAATGTGTTAAATTATACATACATATGCTCACGCCTTTTGCCCTCCGGGGTAGGCAGAGATAACAGAACACCATCTGCCTGAGATACTTCCTGAGATACTTCACGCGCTTCCTCTACTGTCATTAAACCTTTATGTGTTAAAATTTTAAAAAATAAAATTGTTTCTTGAATATTTTCAAAGTAGTTAGTACATACCAGAGGAATTAACTCAATACGCCAAATTATAAGATTCATCCTCATATTATGAATTTTAATCATTCAAGCTTTATAATAGGATGGACCAATGGCGGCAAAAAGGCGTGAGCATATGTATCTGAAATGATAAACATAGATACATTCATCTTCACACTCACACGCTTTACGCCCTGGCAATTAACATCAAAAGCAACAATCCATGTTCGTATTTATAACACTAAATTAAAATTACAGATATACGATCAGAAACCTGAAATTTATGGGCTTCTTAGAGTCTGCGGGCATGACCACGACACACTCAAGAAGGTCATCAAATGCGTCATCTCCAAGGTTAGACAGTTTTATTGCCGGTTCGGGCTTAACTACTTTTAAACGGCTCTTAAAACCACAATTAGAGCAATCCAAATTGATGTTTCATTCTAATTCTAGTGAGTAAATAAAGCTGGGTGGTATAACGATTGCGGAGATATTGATATTTGAAACTTGGATCAAAATATATTTTATTTCAGACTAGCCGACACGATAAACTTGGTTTTGTCTTAGAATCAAGCTACTTCTTTTAAATCACGTAGGTGGCGGACAAGGTTAAGCTGTCGGTCCCGGTAGCCATACAAACACCTATGGCAGTCGTTACGGGTAGTTGGGGCCCTAAAAAGTCCAACAACAACGGTCTAGCTGCAATGCTTCGATATCGCCTAATGTCACCATTGGGTTGTGAAGGTCAGTTGGCAGTCGCTTCACGGAAAATATCGAGGTCCAGCCAAATCCGCAGTTAAGACTGGTAACGTGGACCCCAGACTCCGAGGTGAAAGCTTTGGATGTGACTGGGATTAACGCTAGTTTGAAGAAGGTGGCGGACAAGCACACGGCCCATCTGATGGGATGCGGTCACCGTGGCCTATGGACGTGTGCAACACCAAGGACGTCACCCACGCGCTGCCGACCTTGAAGGGTAGGTGCGGGGTAGGAAAGGGTGAAGAGGCCAAGAAGGAGTGGGAGGAGAGGGATTACAGTGAGCTCTGGTTACCCTACTTAGCGCCGGGAACACAACACGATGGTAATTATGGCCGCGGTCTTCTGTAGGGTGGAGGTACTCGGACAGCTCATTTCGGACGGGAGATACCGTCGTGTCCTATAGAAATCCATATATGAATGATTACCATATCAGCTGAAGTAGATGGAGACACTGTGATTCTTACACCCGAGGGATTCATCTCGAAACTGCCGTCAGCAGCTCAGCCGGGGTGCGAGGAAAATACCTCTTGAGCCATCTTATACCCATGCGATGGAAGACCCAAGACGTCGTACGGCTTTAGTCGGTTCCATATCGACATAACCGCCACCTCTGGTGACGGATACCATCCATGGGGATTTTCGCTAAAGAACGGCTTCTTGACGACTTTTTTTTATATATTGGTAACGTCAATTTGACTTCATTTCGCCTGCTGGTAAGCTAAAGGTAAAGTCTCAGGACTGTCTCTCATCTATGACGCACCAGTACCATATAACATAAACTCACGCCTATATCCCCGAAGGGGTAGGCAGAGGTGCTAGCACCCACATTTCGCCAGTTTATGTTTAGGTCCCAATGTAATAGGTGGCGAGCCTATTGCCATTACCGGGCACTTATAAACCTGCGATAAATACACACATAACTTCGAAAAGCATCGAAAAGTCATTGGTGTGTGCCATGGTGAACCTGGGATCGAACCAGAGACCTCGTCTCAGCAGTCCATTACCCAGATCACTAGGCTACCGCGGTTGTTACCAGTACCAAGATGTCGATAACATCTTTAATCCGTTGTATAAACTTTTGCAATACTACATAATGAAGCGACACAGATAAAACAGACGCTTGCAGTTGGCACTTACCACCGACCTTGAGATTTGGCCAAATTTTCCATTGTTATACATACATTCTCTTAGAACAATCTGTTATTCTACTAATGGGTACTTAGTTTCTATTGGTGTGACATAAAAAAAAAATTGCTAAGGTTTAGTAATTTCGATGGTTACTATAATAAGAAATCGAAATTACTGAAACTCAGTACCTACCAAGGTACTGAGTAAAAAATGATATTTTCCAGAGGTTGTTTGATATGATACCCACGCCCATATTCTGTCATCGCCATTAGGGCTGTTAGGTGCAGTTGCCATTTCGTCAAGTCGGTGCGTTCCGTCCAGTGCCCTGCTCGCCATGGACAGGAAATTTTATCCTCACACGTTACGGCCAAAAATTGTATGTAGGTATAGTTGGGCAGGAAAGGCCATCATTCGCGCACCCTCAGGCTGTGCAATGATCACCCTACTGTGGTTTTTCTAAGCGACTAAAATATAGTGTTCTGCTTTTAACCAGCTTTTTGCTTTTAACCAGAAAGTTTTTAATTTTCTCATCGTGGGCTTTGACTATGTTCAAACATCATTTTACGATGTCAAGTCAGCATTTCTTGTAAATACATAATCCACTTACACAAACTGTTATTGTAAAATGAGTAAAATCTGATCCGTATGTAACAGATAATTTACTGTTACTCTCAATTCGGACCGGATCTATTAAAAACAACGTAAGCTGTGATGCATATTAGTCATTTCCGGTCAAGAAGTGGATAATATTTATGAAAAACTTGCGAATGTTCAGTTTGGAAGCTTTCGTTGCCCCGATGTATATATTATACATCAAGCTTTCCGCCCGCGGCTTCTCCCGCATGGATGACGGTTATTGTCTTGGTCTTATTTTAAAGTGACGGAGCTTACTATAATAGTTCGGCACTAATTTCGTAGATAGAAAATCACCCCCAAAATGACTTTCCATCCCTTTTTGAACCCGTTACGGAACGAATTTCAATTGAATACGATACACATCTCCATTAATTATTTTAAAAGATGTTTATTGGTTAGAAGAACACATTCTTTGACTTTTGTGAGATGGACATGAGATCGAAACTAGACAATTTTTGAGAATTGGCCCTCAGGTTTCATTGTAAAATTTTTGAATGCAACCGGTATTGGTGCTCGATTGACGATGGTGTAGTAATATAATTTGTATTATATCTCTCATTAATCATAGCGATACCTCGACAGCATTATCCAAAATAGAGATATTTAGTAATCTGTCATTCAATAAAAATTACCATGACTGGTTATGTTATGATTGGCCTGTCACCTCTGAATACTATGCACATTTTATAGTCACTGGCAGCTAGCCAACGTCTAGAAATTCTGAGTTGTCTAGCAGTTACAGTAAATATAGTGTACAACGGAAAATGTCCGCAGATTACACGAAATTTAGATGTAACTCGATGGAGATAATTCAGACTAGACTAATACGTTACAGAGTACAAATTCGACACGTGTATAAAACAACAAAGTGTAAATTATGGAGAAAGAATTGGAGGTAGGGCACGACGGTATCTCCCGTCCGAAATGAGCTGTCCGACTGGGGAAGTACCTCCGCCCTACAGAAGACCGCCCCATAATAACCATTGTGTTGTGTTCCCGCCGGTAAGTAGGGTACCCGAAGCTCACTGTACCCCTCCTCGCCCTACCCCTTCCTAGCCTCCCCACCCCTTCCAAGCTCATCCCCCTTCCCTTCAGGGTAGGCAGCGCGTGTCTGATACCCTTACACATACGCACACGTCCATAGGCCACGGTGACCGCTTCCCATCAGGTGTGCCGTGTGCTTGTCTGCCACCTACATAGCATAAAAAAAAGTTTTTTTTACGCAACTTAGGTGCCCAGCAATGGACATAAATGGTTTGCTATTATCTATCTTAGGTGGCAGACAAGCACATGGCCCAACTCATGGGAAGCAGTCACCGTCACACTCACGTTGCCGACCCCAGGGGAGGGGAGAGGTGAAGGAGATTGGGGGGAAAGGGAGGGAAGAGAGTTTCAAAGACTAATTTTTTTTTCATTCCAGTCACCACTAATAAAATCATCAATGATGGATGTAACAGGCAAGTTGATCGATGGTGTGGTAAGCCTCACCAAACTCATGGCCCATGGAGCAATGCACGAAGCTTGTCTCATTGAAGTCATCAGGTCTATTGAAGACGAGGCTCTAAAACTAGTTGATGAAGTACGAACATGTGCTTATAGCAACAACACTTTCATGAAAGAAGCTAATGATTTTATCAAACTAAACAATGCTACAATACTCGATGTGCCAAAGAAAGAAAAACCACCGAAAGAAGTGAATGTTGAAAAGAAAGATGAAGAAATGAAAGATCTGATAAGAAGAATGTTAGCAGAGAATAAGGTGAAAGACCTAGATACGTCTTTTAAAAATAAATTGATGAAATTTACTAACGATGTAAATAATGTTGATACTAATCAAATTGATAAAGTTACTAAGAAAGATTAAATGTGATGACTAGAAATTGATTTGCTTTTTTTTTCATATCGATCACGTCAATATGACTTCACCTCGCCTGATCAGTCCATCAGATATCTCCTCAGTTACTCCCTTCCTTTCCATACCTATATCATCTTTCACGAATTCCATCCATCTTTTCTTAGGTGGATTAGTCCTGTTATCTCATTATTATTAGAACCAAAAAGCACTCAAAAGCACTCGAAACCGGTGGGCTTGCATGTAAGGTTTAATGACAGTAGAGGAAGCGCGTGAAGTATGTAAGGACAGAAGCAGATGGCGGACTGTTGTCTCTGCCTACCCCGAAGGGGAAAAGTCGTGAACATATGTATGTATGTATGTAGTAAAAACCACAAAATCAGAAGCATTCAGATCGTATAGAGGCGAAAAGATTCCTTGCGCTAGACGAAATCCAAACATTAAAAATAGTTCACTTGCGAAATGGAGGAGTGTTTATCTACAAGAGATAGCGGCTGTTCGATGTTCTGTTTACTTGGTCAGAACCGGCTGCATGAGCCGTGACTAGCGGTATGAGTGTTGAAATTTGTTTCATTCGGATTTGATGTGTGGAGTGTCTACAATGATTTGTTGCGACCTAAAATAGTGGTACAATACTGCTGGTGCAAGATATAATAATAATAATACAATGCATCTATGGCAGTCGTTACGGGTAGTTGGAGCCCACTAAAGTCCAACCAGTCTAACTTGGAACTTTGATATCGCCATTGGTCATAATGACGTTGCGGAGGTCAGATGGCAGTCGCTCCACGGAAAATATCGAAGTTCAGCCGCATCACAGTTAGACTTGAAAGCCGACCCCAACTAAGTTGGGAAAAGGTTCAGAGAATGATGATGATGACTGCTGGTGCAAGATAAATGTTATGTAATTTGGGTTTACGCTACCAATCTAAGTAACTTAGATTGGTAAACCCAAATTACATAATATGTTGATCAAAACTGTTATGATCAACATGTTCTTCATATCACATTTTCAGTCTTGTTTTTGTCTCCAGCGTTGTCAACACAGAAGCACTCTCAACCCTCCACCCCTCCAGATAATAAAATATTTAGTTGTCTTGGTTAAAATGAAAGAACAGAATTTACAATTTTTATTAGGGAAGCGTTCACCGTGGCCTATGGACGTGTGCAACGCCAGAGGCATCACACTCAGACTGCCGATGGAGGAAGGGGGGGGGGGGGGGGGAGGGCATGGAAGAGGGTTGGTTGAGGGGGTTAGGACAGTTTCTGTACTGAAAACGCAGGAGACTTTGGTCTCCCCGCCGACAGCACAGAAATGAGCTCCAGTGAGAAGTGAAAGGAATAATTGAAGAAGTAACATGCAGGCAAGTAATACATACTCTCTGCTAAAATAACTAAATTATATTCAGTGATATAAACGTAAATATCTCAAACATACAACCGTAAATTAGGATTGAAAATGACTGAAACTGCCTAAGCATCAGCATTAATATCTTGTATTTTATACCAACGATGAAACCTAGTCGTCAAAATTAGTTACAATGTAAACTCGTATTTTGCTTCATAGGATAACATACGTGATGAACAATATTAGTTTACAATGTTGCTAATACGGTACACGATCCGTCCAAACGCTTCTTCCCCCTTCACCCACTAGTGGGTGTATGGGGAATTTCTGTTTCCCCGTACACCCACTGTGCGATAGCTGTACTATGAACATCTATGAATATAGTAAATAGATACCACGGCTTTCCAGTATCTTTATGTCACCCAGAATTATAATCAGGTAAAAATTCACTTACTAGTATTAAAAAACAAATATTTATGAATGAAGTGAAAAATATCAAGAGGCAAAAAAGTTAGTCACATAAAAAAACATTCGTGTCAGTTTTTCACAAGTTTGTGTAGGTAATTGTTTTTGGCAATTAGATAAAAAACGTTTCTGACGTACTACGTATTCAAATTAGTAGTGAAATAGGTATTATGAAAGATAAAAAAACAAGACGTATCTCATGAACTCATGACGCAAATTTAATCATCTTCATTAATTTTTATCAAGACATAAAAATCCATTGCTCATTTATCTGCAATAAAACTAAATAATAATAATAAATAATCGATTTTAAATTTCTTAATAATTATGATCCCACAAAAATACTGTAGACATAATTTTCGTGAAAATAGACCACAGTCTTATTACATAATCTTATCATTTGTCGTACATTTCTGTCATATAACCGTTATAGTTTTAGATGTATCATATAAATAGGTACCTACAGGTTGTTATCAAAATCAGGCGCCCGATTCAGTAAGGCCACGTTTTCAATACACGAGATTTCAATTCTATTAGTAGGAATTTTTTGTCAGTGATTTTGATCCCCGCTGAGTGCAAATATTTTATATGTACGAATAAGTCGATTGGCTTTGATCTGAATAAACGTTCATAATTTGTCTACTCATATTCTGTGTTGTAATGTTGTGTAGTTTGTCCCCGAACATTTTAGAACCATCCTATACAACCATAAATGTATGTATGACATAATTTGCAATCATTATCACGGCGCCAGTTGGGGTGAATGTCCTTTGATTTTTTTTGTAATTATTCGTCTTTGGAAGGGAGCCAAGGCTTAACGCGGGAACGTATGGCATCATGAAATGCTGTTACGTATTATGTGTTACTATAGTAGAAAAATAGTGGCTACAATCCTCGCTGTCTGTCCCAACAATGGGAGCATACAAGAGGTAATCAAGAATACAAAGGAAAGCAAAAGATGTTTAAAGTAGTATTGTTGTTTGCCCAGCGAGCGGTAAGTAGGGTAGCCAGAGCTCACTGGACCCCTTTCCTAGTCGTAGTAGTAGTCAATCGGTCTTTTTATATCACTTAGGTGGCAGACAAGCACATGGCCCACCTGATGGGAAGCCGTCATCTTGGCCTATGAACATTATGCAACACCAAGGGTATCACATTCGCGCTGCCAACCCTGTATTAACCTTCTAATGCCCTTCTTGAAGAGACTCTTCTAGAAGACCTTGCGAATTTTTTTTATATTCAGTCCGTCAATTGATTTTACCCCCCTGGATGGTAAAATGGTTGGGTAAAGTCCAGAGGATACGGGCCGCCATTGTCCCAAAACGGCGGTCCCTACCTTGACGGCCTAGACAGATACCTACCTTTTCACGTCCCGCTTAAAGAACCCGGGATTGCAGGAAGAAAGGAAAAAAATAGGTTTCACTTGATGTGACTTCAGTTAAAGGTCGATAGTTATTTTGAGATCGACTAGAATTAAAGTGATTTAGACTTGGTTCTTAAAATAATCGCCCTATATTTGTCTCACCTGGCTCGTATAATAACTTTGTCAAATAACTATAATGTTAATAATTACAAAGGTTGATTGAGTTTGATTTGGCTTGCATTTGCCGGCCAGGCCCCCACGGCCTTGGTTGCGGCAGCCAAAATACCGAGAAGCTCAAAAAACTCGGTTGCCCGAGTATGATTAAGTTTGAACCCAATAACCCGGGTTTTTCAAATTGCACTTGGGTTCGATGCCCTAATCCAGGTGGCTGACCACAAGCTTGGGTCCTAGGCTTGTAGTCAGCCACCGAGGCCCTTCCAGCCCAGTCCGACAACCTGGTCATAGATCTAAAGTCGGAGTCCTGCCCTAGATGTTGACAGTTTCCGACTTAAATTCATTCTTTATATTTCACTAACAGCTTCTTGGTAGGGTGTAGCTTTTATTATCAAAATAATTCCCCTAATTACTACGTTTTAGTCCCAGTATAACGACTATTTCCTCAGTAATATGGGATATCCGGAAATAGATCGAGTACCAAGATTGTTGGTTCCACCTTACTCATAAAAATGTCTCCTAAAAGTTAAGATTTAGTGTGGCGCTTCTATAATATTACGATTATCAACTTCTTGTTAAACTGCCAAGAGATTTTGTAAGACTGTATGAACTAGAGATATACATATAGCAGGCAAAATCGCAAGCCGTCCGTCCATCAGCGTGTCAAAAAATAAAGTTCTCTGCGCTCTTACTTTAGTCAAAGTCAAAGTAAAGCCAAATTCAAAGTCAAACTTATCGTCAAAGTCAAAGTCGGAGACTGGGTCAAAAATAATATATTCCGAATAGTCCATTTGAAGGGCACTTATTATCTAAGTCTGTAATAATTCTTTTCTGAAAACCACATCAAAATCCGTTCAACCAAACGCGAGATATTTGCTAAATACATACAAACATACACAGGGCCTCGATTCTGCTAAATGCAAACTTTGACTGTATAACGGTAAAGTCTACAATTAAATAGCAATTTTTCAGAGTGTCAGTGGCATGACAGTGGCTTATTTTAACAGAATCGAGGCCCAAATCAAACTTCACCCTCCTTTAGAAGTCGGTTAAAAAGGTGTAAGTAACAACTTGTTGTATCTAACGTAACTTAATAAAATATGTAACTCAGACCAATAAAAAAGTATAGACGGAGCCGTTGTGAACAATAGCGACGAAATAAGTGAAGCTTCTTGTGCGTAAGTCAAAACACGTCACACACTGACAATAGCCCTTCGGCCGAATACCGAAAGACGGGTTGTTCCTAGACATCCACAAATTTATTCCCACCACCTCCACGACTTTTATTTTTGTGGAAATAGAATTCTCAGGACTTCCAAGAAATACCTATATAGTACCGTCAACATACAAGGTTTTATGATTTAGATAATTATCGAATCGTCTTATGTTGGTGGGCTTCAAAAAAATACGCAATACTCAGTCTATACTTTTCATGTAACATACCAAATATGATTCATTCTTACAGAGGTCAGGAAAATTTAAATTTAAATCTGATGTTTACCGCTAAACATTTGAAATCGTAAACATTCCTGGTAATCAAATAATATTATTATTCTCGATGTAAACACTGCAACAAGTTATAATGTTTTGGACAGTATTTCCTGGAAGCATTCACGAGTATTTTCAGTTAATATCCAATTTCGTAAGGAAATGCAAGCAAAATATGCTGTTTGGTATATAGAGGCGGTTAGGGAAAAAGAAGAGAAAAATGAGAAAGGCAAGGAGTGGATGCAGGGCATTCTGACAACAGATACATTACGTTTTCGAGGAAGTAGGACACGACGGTATCTCCCGTCCGAAATGAGCAGTCCGACTGGGATAGTACCTCCGCCCTACAGAAGACCGCGGCCATAATAACCCTCGTGTTGTGTTCCCGCCGGTAAGTAGGGTAGCCAGAGCTCACTGTACCCCTCGTCCCCCCACCCCTTCCTAGCCCTGCCCCCTTCCCTTCAGGGTAGGCAGCACATGTGTGACACCCTTAGTGTTGCACACGTCCATAGGCCACGGTGACCGCTTCCCATCAGGTGGGCTGTGTGTTTGTCTGCCACCTACGTAGTATAAAAAAGTTAACGCCAGTCTGTAGGTTACTATTGTTCTACCAACGTTCTACTGACGCGTTCCACATGGTGGTCAAAGCGATTCTCCCGCAGGTACCATTTTTAAATGGGGAAATCTCATCATTCCCACTCTGCATACAATTACAATACATACAAATCACGTCTTTATATTTCTTTCCACTTGCTACAATCTTGGCATACGCATTTCATTACTTCAACTTTCATAATTGTTTTCATACATGCTGGCCAGTTGTGGGTAGGTACTCTTGACCTGGCCTTTCTCTAAAACGTTTTGGATTTATTCCCAACCTCCTCTCAAATTCCAGATTCTTATTCCAACACAATACACGAGCATTAGTAAGTTATTTTAGTATATGGCTCATGCATTAGTTCACATTTATCGATATTTCTAGTTATTGCCGTACATTACCGATCGCTCGGGCGTCACAACGGTCCCTGACACACATTTTTAGGTTAGGTTTATAGAGTAATTAATTTGCTGACGCAGCGGTGACCACAAGTCTTGAACAATCTGGTTTAGAAACTTTACAAACTAATTTATGGACTCCAGCTCAGCTTACCATCAGGCGGTGTGCAAAAAAAAAGATTTTAAGTCTAACCACCTAAAAAACCATATCAAAAGCCGTTCAGTAGTTTTTTTACGTCCATTGCGAAAAAACGGACAAAAATTCCAAACAAAAAAAAAGTATTTTTGTATTTAGAATCGTTCCTATAACTCTAATTTTCCATTCCATTTGCAAAGACATCCCTTTTAGTTTCAGCTAAAGAATTAGAGACTGTAAGTTTGGTTATAATTGTTATAACCGGATATACAAATTATGAACTATTTTTTCACGAATATATCGTATCAAACGTCACATACTTAACTAATTTTATGAATTAACTAGCTTCCGCCCGCGGCTCCGCCCGCGTGGAAATCGGTATCGCCACCAAGTCTATTTAATAAAACGACTCGTCACTCGACTTACCACTCCACTCCATACCACTTTCCTCTCCACTCGCCACTCCACTGGTCTCCACTCGTCTAACCAAAACCTTTCTAATTTAAACCGGTTTGTTTTAAACCGCATCAAAATCCGTCCAGTACTTTTACGTCCATCGCGAATCGCGATGGACGTAAAAGTACTGGACGGATTTTGATGCGGTTTGTTTTATTAGAAAGGTCTTGCTTAGACTTAACATTTGAGATATGTTTGGTTGCATTTGGTTGAGTAGAACCGGAGATATGACCAAAAAACGATAACCTACTTAAAAACGACGCGCAGGCGGAGCCGCGGGTATCAGCTTGTATAAAAAGTAGCCTATATGTTGCCCAGAAGTATGAACTATAATCTTACCAAGTTTCATCAAAATCCCTCCAGTAGTTTTTGATCCATGCGTGCACATACAGACAGACAGACAGACAGACAGACAGAAAGACAAAAAATTTACTGATTGCATTTTTTGCATTAGTATCGATCACCAATCAACCCCCAATAGTTATTTTGTAAATATATTCAATGTACAGAATTGACCTCTCTACAGTTTTATTATAAGTATAGATATAGATTGGACACTTTTGACAATATAAAGAAAATGTTAAACTAAATTTTAAAAAATCGTTTCGTTCATTGTTTAAAAAAAAAACAGAGGATGAAATTTCAAAGAGTGTAGTGAAATGATCTTTTCACAGGTCACAACACATTAGAAATAAAAAGTAAGACAGATGTTTGAGAATATCATTGTGTTTGAAAAAATAAAGTGGATAATAATTGACACTGTTTAATGCCGGATTTTTCGTTTCATGTTTGAAGTATTGTAAAAAATTACTAATAAACTAAAATATCCTCAAAAAATAAGACAAGTACTAATAAAACTAAACAAAACGTATTTTATTTTAGTTGGAAAGAATATTTTGTATTTCTTGTGGGTATTTGAAAGTTTTCACGAGACATTAATTCCTGAGCCAGTTGGATTTTTAAGTGTAACTTAAACATTCATTACCGGGTGGTACTAGATCTTGTACAGGTTACCGATGCATTCCGAGATTCGCGTCCGTGAGCGATGTCTATGTGTGCGTCACTTAAACAGGCATTGAATGGAGCTTAAGTTCTGTATGAGTTTTGCTGCAGTTACAAGAAAGTGGTGACATCGTATCTGGGCCTCGATCCTTGGTCCAAGCCACTGTCATACCACTGACACTCCAAAAAAATGCCATGTAATTTTGGACTTTACCGTTATCAAGTTAGAGTTTAAAATTAAATGATATCATGTAGAGCGAATGAAAAAGTTTAATGAATTCTTTTCATTTAATTTTAGACTTTAACTGTATAATGGTAAAGTCTACAATTGAATAGCATTTTTTAGAGTGTCGGTGGTTTGTTCTAACAGAATCGACGCCCAGGTAGAAAAAAACGCTAGCGATAACACTTCTATTTTCTTATTAGTTCTATGTCTATATAAATGATAGATAAGTGTTTAGCTATAACACTTAGCGGTATCCCCTAATTTAGTTTCAAGTTTTCTGGACTGCTTCCAACTATAGAAGCGGCAATAAAGATATATTCGCATCTAAAGAAACCATGGCAATGGTACAAAATAATACTTAAGGTTTAGGCACATACCTGCATCGGTGAAGAAGGCAGAATGCCTGTTGGGGCTTGAGGGTACCGAAGCAGACGCGGAGGTCAGAAAAGCTCGCTTCACCTTGGTCCACTTTGAAGCACGAGGGGGGCGGTGCTGCGGAGGTCGACCTCCGAGCTCCAGGGACAGCTGCTTACGAAGCGCGGGGTGGGAGGGCTCATATTCTGCAATAGACATGGATAATAAGTAGGTGTTTCATTCCTCACCCACAAGCCGTGCTTGTTAATGCACGAAGCTCTGGTTAAGGCTTTCCTCCCGTTGAGAGGTCAGTAGCCTCTTCAATAAAAGCCAGAATAAACAAATAACAGGAGGGATAGGAAAGTGGACCAAGGGTTGCAAAGTTTCATTATTCGTTTTTTTATAGCCGATAGACCCGCGTTTGACCACTATCACACCTAATTTATAACTGATAATCTGGTCGATAATGGAGCACGCTTGCCTAGAAGCAACCTATTCACTCTTGACTTAAAGACTCCTAGGATAGCTTTACGGAAACACAGATTCAGGCAGAGCATTCTACTCGTAACGTATTGCTGAAGCGATTCGTGCGTATGAGCGGAATGTCCACCATATTATAACGTTGGCGCATCGCCGTATTTCTGGTCGTTTGGTGATGGAAATGGTTTGGAGGTATCAGGTTAACCCCAGCGTAATTTCCCCGAAGTGCTTCCGATAAAAAATCGACAGACTAGCAACTCTAGGCTCTGAAGCCTAAATTAGGTGTTCTATGTCTGAATTAGGTATATAATGTGCTAAGGAATGCAGTTTATGCCATATAATTTTCACGTAGAAGATAGAAAAATAAATAAAAAATTATACTAAGCAGAAATTCTATTTAAAATCTTGAAGATTAGCAGACTCAGTATACTATTCACAAGGCAATTAATTTTATTAATATTTTCATTGATGTAAACCCGATACGTACTCAGTCAGCGTCAAATTTGTAATGAACGTCAATAACACCTTGTACCTGCTCATCAACTTTTGAAAATTCATCGCATTTCTTATGTATTGTTTGACTTTAGCATCACCTACTTTTGACACCTGCAGTGCTATTCTCTAAGGACACAGTCTTGCATTCGTTGATTTTGCCACTAATCTTTATTACATAAGTAGTTCGTCGCTGCCGCAGTGACGAACGCAAGGCTTGTGTCCTTAGAGAATAGCACTGCTGGATACGGTAACAAATAAAACAATACAGTTGAATTGTCCTATTTAACCGGCTTAAAAAAAAGAGGAGGTTCTCAATTCGATTGTATTTTTTTCATGTTTGTTACCTCATAACTTTGGTGAACCATTTTAATAGATTGCGCTTATCATGTGGTCCCATTTCAATTTTGGTCTGTTCAAGTCAGTTCTTTGATGTCTATTAAAAATTCATTGCAACTTTTTTAGAAATGAAATCAATTATTGTTTGAAATCTTATTATAAAAAAAATAATAATTTCTATTTGCCTTGATCACAGCATCACGCCTGAACTACTGGACCCATTTCGCTGGTTCTATAATCAATAGTTTTATTTGCTGGAAATCTATTTTCGTTATGTTTATTTTTTTTTATTTTTTTTTATTTTTTTTTATTGGTAATAGGCTCGCGTTTGACCACGATCTCACCTGTTCACCTATTCACTCTAGACTTGAAGACTCCCAGGTTGTAGCTTTCCGGAAATACAGACTCAGGCAGGGCATTCCACTCTTTAGCAGTACGTTTATTATTGTCAGGAGATTTTTATTAAAGAAAAAAATAAGGAAATTGTCCGTAATACCTATTTGAAATTTTGAAAACGACCATAGGTATTAACTTTTATGATGAAGCCCGGCAGCCATTGGTTTCAAACGGGCCAGGGTAACTATTTGATAAAAAAAATTAGCTCTCAAAGGAAAAAATACACTCACCAAGTTCCTCTGATGATGGTATGGTCAGGGTCAGAGCAGGTGGCGCGTCACTATCACCACCATCGCTGAGTGACCTCCGCCTCTTCGGCACCACGTCAGGGGACCCCTTGGAGCCCCTGTTGGTTTTCTTTTTGACAGATTCCCGGTGTGTTTGGATGATGTCCCGCATCTTCCCCCACGGGCTTTTGTGGAGTTTGTTGGGGGAAGGTGAGGTGGAACTGTCGTCCTGGTTACAATGAGATTATGTTTATCAAAATAACCAAGAGGTCAAGCCCCCATTCCACGAAAAAAGGGGGCTTGACGTCATGGTGTCAAATAACGAACGGAAAAGGTGTTTTGGGGCGTTTGAAAAAGTGGTTCCAATAACTCGGGGGGTCAAAAGATTAAGCACAGTTTAGTGTCAAAATAATCGCTTTTAAGCAAATACCGTGAATGTATGTATTAATTATATTTGAATTGATATTTAATTTAATTTAATATAACTTGATTTGATTTGATTTAATTTTAATTTTTGGCAGCTAATGTTTTTAATTTAATTTAATTCTATTCTGATTTAATTGTTTATAATCTGTCCATCCTATGTGTTTTCTAATTTTTAAATTTTTATGTTTGTTTTATTTTATTTCTGTTTTTAAATTAATTGTAAGTACCTATGCTAATTTTATTTAAATTTAATTTAGTTTGTTCTTAATGATTAAAATACTTAATTAATTGTAGGCAATGATGGGTCGTTATTTGAAATAAACATTCAATTCTTAACAGTATTGTATTTGTAAATAAATAAACTTACCTATTACTGTCAATTTTTTTTTTTTTTTTTGGTTTATATAATGATAATTGTACCTAGTGTGATATGATTCATATATGATAATACTAATTGTACGTCTTATCAGACATGCTACGGTGATACTTTTATGTAATTGACAACATCTTCTATCTACCTGTGACAAACAATAATTAAATGAATTTGAATTTGAATTTGAATTTGAAAAAAACCACAAAGAAAAAAAAATTCTGAAGAGTTAGAATAAATCCCCATAATGGGTTAGTGCGCTGCGCTACGTTGCGTCGACGCAACTTCGTCGCTGCATCATTTTCCATATATTTTTGATGACACGCCCCATTAGACCAGTGCGTCGTCGCGCGGTACGTTTTAACGGATCGACGGACAAGACGAAGCGGGAGGGAGGCGCTGCGTTGTTGGAGGTCTGCTGCAACGATGGATGTAATCCACTGCTAGGGGATCACATCCATCGTTGCGTCAACGCAACGCGGGTGTGGCATACAATGCGTTCTTCCATTGCGACAACGCGACGCAACGCAGCGCAACGCACTAATGGGGACTCGCTCTAACGGCACATGATAAAATGCGTTATGATAAAATGCTTAACCACAATTGATAAAAATGCTGTTTAGCTACCTAATTAATGGATACCATTTAAATATTTTCATACTTCTGATGATTACTCTTCGATACTTGAGTAATAACAAAAAAAAAACAAAAAAAAATTTTTTCAATGTATTTTTGTCTATCATCTATCCGTATTTCTGTTTTATTTTCTGTTGCTCTGAGACTCTGGTGGCAGGTTATCTTCTCAGAGTAGGTTCAGACGGCAGTCGCCCTCGTAAAAGCCAAAGTAAATAAAGAAAGGAGACGGGCAGACTTTGGGTCCCAAAGCTTTGGATATATATTATATTTTGCTACTTATATACTACCTACCTACTAACTACTTAGACTATTTGATTCAATCTCAAGTTATACTGACTTGGGGGGGCAGGTTCAGGAATGTGTTGTCACCATCATCTCGAGCGCTCTTGCGGACACCTGGAATTCATCAAGGTTTAGTGGAAATTCTTTTAATAACCAATACGTAATAATTTAGATCGGAAATTTTAAAGGAGGTAGGACATGACGGTATCTCCCGTCCGAACTGAGCAGTCCATCCAGGGTAGTACCATAATAAATAACCATCATGTTGTATTCCCGGTGGTAAGTAGGATAGCCAGAGCTCACAATCCCCAGAGGGTGGGATTAATTGGAAAAGCTTATCGGAACACTCGCCATAGTAGAGGCGGTAAAAACTGCAAAATTGTCATACACATTAAACGTTTTATTTCATAATATAATGTAACAGTAGATAAATTATATTAATAAGTACTTAAAACTGTAATAGTAATATAAATTTACTGAGAAAAACCCGCCTCCATATTTTAAATAGGCACGTATCACATAACATCTAAGTATGTTTCGTAACGTCTTTATACTTTGTGGAAGTCTTTATGGCACACGATGTTCTTTGAAAAACCATTATTTTCAAATAGGCAGGTTGGTTTTACTGTGGAAATAAAATCAAGAGGAAGCGGAGTATCCATCGTCAGTTTGTGCTGCAAAGGTATCCTTACTAATCTTCTTTATTTATATAACTAGCTTCCGCCCGCGGGTTCGCCCGCATGGAGGTCGGTATCGCCATCAAGTCTATTTTAATAAAACAACTCTCCACTCCGCTCTCTACTCCACTCTACATTCCACTCTTCATTCCACTCTTTACTCCACTCTTCACTCCACTCGTCTAATAATACCTTTCTATTAAAAAAACCCAATCAAAAGCCGATAATTGCGATATATAATTCTTCTGTGCATGTGTTGCCAGTGAGCGCCTCCTAAACGGCTGGACTGTTTTGAATGAATTATTTTTTGTGTGTTCAAGTGGATTCAAGGATGGTTTAGATTCACAAATAAGCCCGACAGATGGCGCTGCAGTCGGTATCCACGACAACGTTTATCGGGCCCGCTAGTATATTACAAGAAACCAAATCTGTTTCATATCCACCATTTCTGTCTACTCCGCTCATCTTGTACGGATTAAAAATACATTACTCATACGCAAATAGCTCCTATAGCGCATGTTTCTTTTCGTGTCCGAGGTTTACGCGAAACTCGATCAAAGAGCTGACTGTACTAAACTTTAAAACTATTACGGTCATAACACATAAGACACTTTTCACGTCAGCGGTTTTTAATAACAACTTTTACACGGTTGCGAAATATGGACTTTGCTAGAGCGACATAAGTACCTACTGCAAGAATTCCAAATGTTTTCTTCTCTCTTCAACCTAGCGTTAATCCCAGTCACATCCGAAGCTATCACCTCGGAGTCTGGGGTCCGCTTTACCAGTCTTAACTGCGGATTTGGCTGGACCTCGATATTTTCCGTGAAGCGCATGAATATATCTCCTTGTATCGAACATCGGAACAAGCTTGCATAGTGATGTGATGTGGAAGGTATGGATAGACATGGTTTGATAATAATATGAAGTTGCGATTGGACAAAGTAGTTGGACCCCCACCCCGAAAGGATAAAAACTCTAAAGGTGCAAAGTCTTTATGGTCAATTATTGTAACACATGTTTATATAATCACTAGCTGTTGCCCGCGGCTCCGCCCGCGTGGATGTCGAAATCCGTTTCAAAAACTATCCTATCTCTCAAGTTGGATCGAACTGCACATGGTGTGCGAATTTTATTATAATCGGTTAAGTGGTTTAGGAGTCCATTGAGGACAAACATTGTGACACGAGATTTATATATATTAGAATTGCATCGTATCAATACTTGTAATGTGTGCTATAACCTATATTAGCCTTGTCAGTAATGTCTTCTTTACTTAATAATTCAAGATTGTGTACTATTATTATACTCAACACAAAATAAAAGGCCCGTTTTGACGTTTGTCCTTGTGGCATAACTAGTTATGTACCTATACGATTCAGTATTCGATACTCACGATGAATCGAATCCAGTTTGCATGGGGATTTAATCGATTTGAATATGTATGTAAACTGCATTGGATTAAAGTTCTGATTAGAAAAATTAGCTTAACCTTTGATTTTGTAGGTATTTTAAAACAATACAATGTTATTAAAGGTCAATTTACTTATATTTAATATTTTTTTTACAATAACATTCACTCAATCACAAAAACAACAAGAATAATTAAATGAGTCTTCAGAATCTAAACACAAGTATTAAAATAAATAAAAATAAAAGTGCGCGTCGGGCTTGAAAAAAAATATCTCACTCGATATTTTCTTTTCTTAACTGATTATTAATAGTCTGTGGACTACATGAAAAAATCGTTATGCACAGCACTAAGCCGAGTGGGCGGTACCTGTCAATAAAAAATGTAATTACCTTTAGAACATTTAAATTGATTAAAAATAAGAACTTCATGGGCACGAACTGTCAAAGTGGGCCTTTTATTTTGTGACAACTATAACATCTTATTTAGATAAGACTGCTAATATACAGGGTGAATTTTTCAAAAGGGATTGGATGGCCAAATCCGAAACTATAAGGAATAGCGAAAAATGGTCAAAGGAGTCACGAGCCCGATTTTGATGAAACTTAAAACCTCATCATTAGATTTTTGAAAAATCAAATTTAAGGAAATTATGGAATTTAATAAAATTCATATTTCATCTACCTATTTGTTTCGTTCGAAATCCCAGAAAAGATCGTAACTATTCCGTGTTTTAAATTATACTCAGAATGATTATGATGATTGATGTTTTTTTTAAATAAGATGGAGCTCCAGCCCATAATAGCTAATAAAAGGGATTTGGATTCAGCAGTTTGACGACAATTTATTGCAAGGCATGGTCCTGTGCTTTGATCTTACTCCCTTAGATCACTTTCTCTGGGGGTATGTCCAAAACTAAATTTATAAAGACACATTTGATGACTTGAAACGTTCTTTGGAGAATATTCTAAACGGAATCAATAACATTCTAATATTGAATGCAGTACGATCCTTGAAGTCTCAAATCCAGCTATGTATTGAAAACAATGGTCTAAGTACATTTTGAACAATAATTAATCAGTTAATGTAAGGAAAATAAAATGTATTTTGTTAAAGATGAGCTCTTTCCTTTAGTTTGCGGTATGTCATTACTTCCCAGAATATGATCCTTAATAGCAACACTATCGTATGGTGTAATAATATAGGGTGTGTTTTTTTTTTCAAAATCAACAGGTTCGATTCCTAGCTAGGATTATTGGTTTTTCAAAAATCTAATGATGAGGTTTGAAGTTTCATCAAAACCGGGCTCGTGACTCCTTTGAGCATTTTTCGCTATTCCTTATAGTTTCGGATTTGGCCATCCAATCCCTTTTGAAAAATTCACCCTGTATACCCCTCCCTACCTCAACCCTATTCCAAATTTTTGCGATAACTTCTTCTATTTCATTACCTACTAATTTTAAGTTTGTTTTAATTCTAAGTTTACCTACTATAGATTTTAATAAAGAATTGTTTTAAAAAATACTGTTTATATTATTCCACTGCCATATAACATGCGTCTCAGCAACTGAATTGATCCTGCATCGCATTTGGTAACTGGTATTTTGGTTTTTTGGCCACTCTACACCCCAGTGCTAGAAGACCCGGGACTGTGTGCGGCTTTAGTCGGTTCGATTCCGACATAACCGTCCCCACTGGCCGAGTAGTATCCGTGGGGATTTCCGCACGAAAAAAAAGGTATCCACGTGTTTCAGCGGAGATTCGTAATCGCTACATCGAATGAGTAAAATGTGAGCAAATATTGAACAGGAATGAAAATAATCAACTTTGGGAAAATAAGTTTTGGAGTAGTGGGGCCCACACTACTCCAAAACTACTTATCCATTCAGCTACCATCGCTTCTCCAATTTACCTATCATGCCATAAAATAAAAATCAAACAAGTTTGTTTGAATAAAGAGTTCACCATATTATTCATGAATGCGTACGGAGTGCCCTTTTAAAATTGTTTTCTTTCAAAAGTTTTAAGCTTTTAACGAAAGTAGTTTTGAGTGAAAACATACTGTTACAAACATGTGTAAAATAATTACAAAAAGTATTTGTTTTAAAATCTCACTGGCTAAATGTCAACAATTGAAATGACAATACGGGTGTTCCACATTTTTGCCAGTTGTTACTCATAATGATAATTACTGGGAATATAAAAACTGTAGAAAATACTCAGGAACCGGGAATTAGGTATTACTTGTGAGCCAAAAATGCAAAATATCAGCTCAATTATATGCTCATTATGAACATAGTCGATAAATGGTTTACAAATTCTGACGAAAAACTTACATGCGAACAGTGCAAGTTAAAAAAAGCTTGTATATCACAGTACCTACCTACTGTTTAAAAAATTAAAATGAGCAATGAAATTTTTGAGTATGCCAACTATTCCTAATGATTAGATTAGAAGTATTATCCCTGTAAGGGACTGGTGGCGGTTTCAAATCCCGCCCTGGATGTTTTTTTTATACTACTTAGGTGGCAAACAAGCACACGGCCCACCTGATGTGAAGCGGTCACCGTGGCCTGTTGACGTGTGCAACGTGGGGGTAGGGGGTTGAGGAGTATGGGCGGGCGTGAGGTTGGAGGGATTTTTTTATATCACGTAGGTGGCAGACAAGCATACGGCCCACCTGATGGGAAGCGGTCACCGTGGCCTAAGGACGTATGCAACACCAAAGGTTGTGCAGGACACAAGCGCTGCCTACCCTGAAGAGAAGGGGAGAGGGCTAGGATAGGATGTGGAGTCTAGGAAGGGGTGGGGAGAGGAGGGGTCCGAGCTCTGGCTACCCTAATTACGGGCGGGAACACAACACGACGGTTATTTTGGCCGCGGTGTTCTGTAGGGTGGAGGTACTACCCCAGACGGACTGCTCATTTTGGACGGGAGATACCGTCGTGTCCTGCCTCCTTTAATATTGGGGGTATTGGGAAGATGGGGAGGTTTAGGAGTAGTTGAGGACTATGGGCGCGGGGTTGGAGGGGGAGATTGGGTAGATTGGGGGTGTGTTTACTTTTCCGATCGAAATAATTAGGAAAATAAAAAGGTTATACACACCAGCATCCACCCTGAGCTCTTCACATGAAGAGTTAGGAGTCAGGGATAACGCGCTACCCGGCGTCAAGCTAGCGGAGTCTCTCGGCTCAAGGTTGGTCAGCGTGGCCGTGGATGGGGAGGAGCCAGCCAAGGCCACCGCCCCTACCATGGCGCCGGCGGCCACGGCACTTGCAGCTCCTCCGATAGCCACCGCTGGCCATTGAGCCTTTTCCCATCTGTTGAAAAGAAACACAATTTAATAATTATAGGTAGGGTAGAGTAGCCAGAGCTCACTGTAACCCTCGTCCCCCCAACCCCCTCCCAGCCCTACCCACTTCCCTTCAGCGCTTGTGTGACACCCTTAGTGTTGCACACGTTCATAGGCCACGGTAACCGCTTTTCATCAAGTGGGCCGTGTGCTTGTCTGCCACCTACATAGTATAAAAAAGTCGATCTTCGAACGGGAAACTCTCTTAAAAATGAGTCAGCTTGAAAATATTTATATATAAAGTACTTTCGCTTGTATATGACGTTGAAGTAACCAGCAACACTCATTATTTCGTCCATTTTTACTTTAATCGACTCTTCAATTAAAAAGCTTACGCTGTCCAATATGGATTCCAATAAAAACGATTCGTAACATAATATTTGTCGCTTTCTTTTGAAGCTGCACGCCCAATTAATTACCGTATTAAGTTTACGAGCTCATTGAAACAATAAAACAAGATTTACCAAGAAACCTTCGCATATAGGTCACTGTACCAAAACATATTTTTAGTACGAAATTCAAAACATTTCAGGAATGTATTACTATGTTTTTTATACCAGTTTTTTATATTTTACTAGCTGCGCCCGTGGCGTATTTTGAACCCCGATGCACCCTTTTTAACTCACATAATATGCTCATAATTTATCAGTTTTCCTAAAATGTATGAGAATCTACCGGAATTGTTCACATTTATGATTATTGCTCCGCTACCTTGGGCAGTAGCGTGACGATATTCAGCCTATGACATTCACGGATAATGTGGCTTTCTATTCGTGAAAGAATTTTAAAATCGGTTCAGTAGATCCCGAGATTACCCCTTACAATTTAACAAATATACAAACACAAACTTTACTTCTTTATAATATTAGTATAGGTTAGAGCATATCGGAATAACACACACACATAGATATTGGACACGTCCACATGACTTCACCTCGCCTGATGGAAAGCTAAAAGCAAAGTCTCAGGATCGTGGGTCACCACTACATATCGATAGAATTCCCTGCCCGAGTCTGTGTTTCCGGAAAGCTATAACCTAGGAATATTCAAGTCACGAGTGAATAGGATCCTTCTAGGCAAGCGTGATTCATCGTAGACCACATCGCCACTTACCATCAGAAGAGATAGTGGTCAAACGTATTTTAACTGCAGTTTAACTTTCGACAGTTAGACTGCAGTCGCTTTCCAATCAATTTTGATAAAGTCATTTCTATTCTCTGTTAAGTTACATTTCCTAAGTGCGAACTTTAATGGGTAACCGCTAAGAGGATGATTTTTTTTATTTTATATAGGACACGTCAAAATGACTTTACCTCGCCTGATGGTAAGCTAAAGATAAAGTCTCAGGAAGGGGGTTCCCATTACATACACCGTCAGTGACATAATGGTGGCCCTCAACTTGACGGCCTCATGAAAGAAGAGGTGATTGTCGTCACAGCACTGCGTGACAAAGCGCAGATATTGGTTTAGACTACGCCAATACCCACTGGTCCCACAATTACTGCAACAACCATTACCTCAAGCCCCGGCTATGCACCTGCTGAACCTTGAACGTAATCTGACGTAATCCAACCGTGGTTGGATTACTATGGATGGGTTTATTTTATAGGTGATACCTATCTAAAGTAACAAATCTATTTGCCATTCTGTCTGTATACTTTTATATAAATATTTAAACGCTAGATTAAAATAACTACAGCATTCGACAGACATTCGATTAATCAATACGCAAGCAGTAGGCGTAGACGAGTGTTTGTATATGTATTTTGTTATTATTAAATTACCCGCAATTGCTTGTAAATGCTCATGTTGAGTTTTTAATAATTAATTTAAGTACCTATTACCTTAGATTTTAATTTAAATAAACACTCATGATCATTTATCTGTACCTATAATAGTGATATCCCAGATGCGTACAATTTTTTTTTTGATACCACGAAGGTGGCAGACAAGCACACGGCCCACCTGATGGGAAGCAGTCACCGTGGCCCAAGGACGTGTGCAATACTGAGGGTGTCGCACACGTGTTGTCTACCCTGAAGGGAAGGGGGGAGAGCTGGGCAGGGTTGGGGAGGCTAGGAAGGGTTGGGGGGAGGAGGGGTACAGTTTTAATTTTTAATTTAATTTTTTCAAATAAATACAGCATCCAGGCGATATTTGCTTTATTAGTTGACTTTACTGACCATCTACTAGTTACTAAGGTATTCTGCCGGTCCTAAGTCCATAAAAATAGGTAGTGTGCGTGTCAGCTGATCAACGCACGTGAATTACGTGACCGAAGCCTTATTCAATTCACTAGTGAATTTGTGATGACTATAAGTAGCTCAAACACCTAGACCAATACTCTATGCCTATTTGAGACATAATATTCATGCATACAATTAGTTGCACTGAGTCAGAAACGAACCTACACACCCTGTCGTAGCACTCATAGCTGCACTCGAATGCACTACCGTACCGCTACGCTACAGAGGCCACCGACCGACATGTCAAGTCAAGTCAAGTCAAAAATAATTTATTCTGTATAGACCATTTTGAGCGGCACTTACAAAACGTCAAAATTAAAATTATTTAAAACTGGAAACAAATGGATCACCGGTTCGAAACGCGGCCCAGACCTGAGAAGACTCCGGCAAGAAACTGGTTTTTGTTGGTCTATTTACAATAATTGCCTTAGTCTAGATACAGTATTAGTTTGAGTAACATAGTTGAATGAACAGTTCATTTCCTAGCTTCTTTATCATCTAAATAATCTTGAATTTTATAGTAAGTACGCTTTTTGGGAGAGTTTTCTTTTAACAACATTTTTAAATTTACTTACATATAACTAAATCTCTAATTTCGCTTGAGAGTTTCTTAAAAAAGCGTATACAGTTACCCCAGAAAGAATTACTAATTTTTTGGAGCCTACTATCACAGGCTACAAGATTGTTTTGTGCCAGGTATTCATATTGTGCCTATCACAAAGTCTTGAAAATTGTGAAATGGTGAGTCTGACTTGACCCCCAAAAGTTTATTGGGGCCCCATACATCCAATTTTAATATACAATAATTTCTTTACACTACCTATCATCAGTGATTTCGCCCACGTAGAAGTCGGAAATCTCATTTCGCGAGATCACCGGATCAATCAATCAAACAGATAGATCATTTATTTAAAAAAATGATGATTATAAATAGATACCTACTCAAACATGGCCTACAATGTATACACGTGCAAACACAATGATTATGAAAAGAAAATATAGGTATTAATTAAGTACTTATACTCGTATAAATTAATATTCTAGGATGTAATATAAAGCATCTTGTAATATGGGTTCTAGGATGCAGTTTTTACGATTTTCTACGACATTCTACACAGCGCTATCTACACTCAAAGTGAGCATAGCTTAACTAGCTTGTGTTATGGGTTCTAGAATGCGGATACACTTTTTTTTGTTATTGTATGCTGCAGTCGATATTGTAAATACATACACACGTATACACATAAACATAGGTATAAACATAGTATACTAGCTGTGCCCCGTGGCTTCACCCGTGGCATACGTCGTCCCCGTGGCAGGATAAAAAGTATCCTATGTCCGTCTCCTAATAAGTTAATATCGTCGTTAAGTATTCTTAAATTTTCTAATGTCCCGCACAACTTTCTTGACTTTTTCTTTCATAAGAACCTTCTCCAGACAATAACAAACACAAAAAAAAGAATTAACGAAATCGGTCCGGTAGTTTACGCGTGATGAAATAGGGATTCATTTTTATATATATACCTAGATTATAGATTTTTTTATCGTACAGAATTACCCACGGAAACAACCTCAGCTCACACGCTGTTTTGTTTACGATTTGTTTTTCGAATTCTTGTCTGTTTATCGGCTTGGCTGTTTGTGTGTGATGAATGCATGAACGGATTTTGATGCGGTTTTTTCTCTTTGATAGATCTAGATCAGACTTAAAATCTTACCATGTTTGATCACAATCGGTTCAGTAGAACCACGCGGGTGGAACCACGGACATAGGCTAGTCTATATATTATATATATAAAAATGAATCCCTATTTTCCTTGGTAAAGAAAAGAAAGAAAGAAAGAAAGAAAATGTTTTTTATTGCAGATGACTCAACATGCAAACATATAAATAACGAAATCTCAATACAAAATTGAAAAATATATATTTATATATATAATAATAACAATATCAGCATCTGAATGGAACGTGAATTTTATTTTTTATTTTGGTCGCGGCATCACGCGTGAAAGACTGGACCGATTTGGTTGAAAATTGTTGGAAGGTAGCTTAGAACTAGGAGACTGGCATAGGATACTTTTTATCATGTCACAAGGTCTAAGTATGCCACGGGCGAAGCCGCAGGGCACAGCTAGTTTATAATATAATTCATTAAATATTCACCTAAATGCAGCTTTCACTCTTGTCCACTTGGAAACCTTGGCCTTCTCCACTTCTTTCATGAATATACCTTCGGATCTCCTTCTTAGAGGAGTTCCTGGAGCTACATCACTATCATCTCCACCTGCTGACCGAGACCGCTGTTTCCTCAACAAGGAACCCCCAAACCTCGAATGAGTTTTCCATTTAGAACCTGATCTTTTCATACTCCTGCTGCCTATTATCATGGAATCAAACAGCATCTGACCATATTCACATTCGAAATCCGCATCTAAGGCTTCGTTAATCTGCTCTAACTCCTTCATTTCATATCTCACCTTCTCATTCTCATGGTCTATTCTCTTATGCGCTGAATGTAGCCTTTTTAAATGGTTTACGTCTTTCAACCTTCGCAATATACGAGCGTTATGTTCTTTCAAAGAAATGAATTGATCTAAGAGTTCTAATAATTTATCCAGCTGGTCCATAGCTTCGACTGTCTCCTTCGTTCTTTGAGCTGCTTCTTTTCCCCGTTTTGATGCAGCATCATTCTGGTCTTTTAGTCTTTGTAACATGCTTTCACATAATGCTTCAGCATCAGGCGTTTCCCCATCGTTTAATAACCAGTAGTCCTCAGGTGGACTGGGTCCTGCTGTACACGGTGAAGAGCCTTCAGCATCGGAAGGTGTTTGGGGACTTTTGACGGACAAAGACTCCGGTGGTTCACCCCTACGTCTTTTATGTAAAGAGGTTCCACTAGGCGGTAGTTCAGCTAAGTCTTTGGACTCCTTTCGTTCAATTTTACTAGTTTTCTCATCTTCTTGGCCGACAGTGACGTCACTGTTGTCTTTCGATGACGTCATAGTGCAACGGTAGAGTTTCTACTTTTGTCTGGACTATTTATAAGTGAAAATAAAAACACGTGCATCGTCCGGCTGCTCAGCACGACAATTTAATACGGAATGCATATTTCGTGATATATATATTGATACAGTCTTTCATTATGTCTATGAACATTTTGATTTTCTTAATAACACATTTGAATAATCACATAACACATAGATTTGTATTTTAACTCACTGCCACTACACACACCAAAGTTGGGTATTATGTTTTAAAGCTTTTATTATACTTTTGTTTAATGTTACACTATAAATAAATAGTACTATTAATTTACTACACATTAATTATATTTTACAATAAATTACGAGCATATTTTATAAAGAAAATGTTGATATTTGATTGAAATTCAGCGCCGCCCAACGCGTATACGCACGTTCGGCGGGCGGGCGGCCGCACACTGCCGAACTTTGACGATCGCCATCGGAAACACACGAAGGTATCCGAACACGTATTTTTAACTTCAACATTCCTTACATTGTTGCTGACTTAAAACTACCTTTATTGCAAAGAGATAAGGTGTATACGTAAGTAAAATATAAATTGGTTTTAATAATACATTCTTAATGTTAACGCCACGCTTCCGAGCTGAATGCCCATTAACCCATTTATGAAAAAGGGGCTAAAAATCTCATTTTCTTGTCTTGTATACGATTTAGCAACAGATTTTTAAATGAATGGTACTTTTAAGTATGTATGTAGGTAGTATTTACTATAGCTATGCTGAACTGTGAAATGTCTTATGGGCCACCTTACACCCCAGCATCTGTAGACCCAAGACGAGGTGCAGTTTTAGTCAGTCAAGTCCCCCCACGGATATCTAGCGGTGGCGGTTATATAGGAGTGGAATCGATTAAAACCGCACGCCGTCTCATGTCTTCTAACGCCGGGGTGTAAGGTGGGCCTAAATTTCCCTCGAACCCTGGGTGACTGGCTGACCCGGGCCGATTCCGTGTCTCCGTCTTTCGGTTTATTAATTTTGACGGTTTATTAAGCGACGGTCATTCACCTTCCAACCTCAAAAGAAAAGGCTGTACCAGAGATTCATTCGCTGTTTCGGTCTCAGAAATTAGAAAGAAAGAAAAAAAAATTCCGAAAACCGCAGGTACAATCTAGATAGGGGAATGGCCACCTATCTAGATTATACCTGCTTGCCTACACACGGGTGACAATTAAGGTCATCCCCACATTTAAACCCTAGATTACCCCTGCGGCAGGAGTGTGAGTCTATGGCTTAAATGCCATACACTAAAGAGGTTGAAACCATTTCTCAATAAAATGACTGGCTGATTTAAATTTCTTTTTCAAATGTTTTCATACTAAGAAGAAACATTCATTTGAAACAAAGAATTCGGTAGCAATGTCCATTATTTAGTTTTTTGCTATTTTTTCTACATGTTTGGTATTTTTTTTTATTGAAAATTTTATTTTGAAGTTCTGATAATAATGAAAAGGCGGCTGGCGGCAGCTAATTGGTATGTTTACTTTGTTTTTTTGTTCTTTTCTTTTATTACGTGTACTGCCTGTCTGTTCTACATCCCATATCGCATACCTAGATATAAAGTCGAAAAACTGATCATTCTGCCCCTTGTTCTCGTGAGGAAATTCCCACGGATACCGCCCCTTCGCCCGTTGGGGGGGGGAGGGCGACTAACCGTATACCGTCTCGGCTCTTCCAGTGCCGGGGTGTAAGGTAGCCCAAAAGGCATTCCCGCCGCACCCCGAATGACTCGAAATATCTTCGGCTTCGAGATGAACCACTCGAGCTTGGGACCCACGGTGTGTCCCCGTCATGCCCCCTGAAGGGGGGGTTGGCCTTAGCTTACATGAATAATGGACAAGGCACTGGTGCCGGTTTGACGATGCTTTTCGAAGTTATGTGTGTATTTATCGCAGGTTTATAAATGGCCGGTTAATGGCAATAGGCTCGCCACCTATTACATTGGGACCTAAACATAAACTGGCGAAATGTGGGTGCTAGCACCTCTGCCCACCTGGATATAGGCGTGAGTTTGTTATGTTATGTTAACGTTCGTGGTTGGAAGGTCAGACGGCATTTGACCAATAAAAAGTATAGTTTTGAGCACTTTTTTTGAAACCCAAAATATACAGGACGGCCGCTCGGTTCGGTAGTCTTTGGGTAGTCTACCGAAGAGCTAATGACAGCGTGTGACGTATTTTGACTTTGTAGAAACTTGCCTTCACTTATTTTATCACTCAAACTTTGTCTATACTTTTTTAACAAAAAATGGCTTATGGTTAACTGATGTTCTCTTAAAGGTATATTTGATGTGCCGCGGCACCATGGAGCCCGACGACGAGAAGAAAAAGTTGAATGATGACGTGGTGGTGTTCATGCACAAGCGTAGCGAGACGGAAGCTCCGCGGTACACCGCCCGCCTCAAAACTTATGTTGACATACAACAAAAGTAAGTAGTAGAGGAAATACGTTCTCTGACTTTTACTAATTTAGTCCATCTAGATGTAGCACAAGCAGATTTAGGCGCCTCTTCTTCATCCTAGCGTCCATTCCCAGTCGCAGCCAAAGCTCGGAGTCTGGGGTCCGCTTTACCAGTCTGCGGATTTGACTGAACCTCGATATTTTCCGTGAAGCGACTTCCATCAGACCTTCACAACCCAATGGTGTCTTGAGGCGATATCGAAGCATTGCAGCTAGACCATTTGTTGTTGGACTTTTTAGGGCTGCAACTACCCGTAACGACTGCCATAGATGTTGATATGACAACCGGGACCAATGGCTTAACGTGCGCGAGTGACTGACGAGTGCGAAATGTGGGTGCTAGCACCTCTGCCTACCCCTTCGGGGATATAGGCGTGAGTTTGTTATGTTTTGAGTGACTGACAAACTCTTAAAGCAGTTATTATATTTCAACATTACTTAATTTAAATAGTGTGAAACGGACTCGGTCAAACGTCGCCTGTTATTAGATAAGTGTTCTGTGTCTTGTAAATCTATTA